>CM042202.1:9480860-9490991 GCA_023539305.1 Ilex asprella
CCTGTGTTTTATTCTCATGTTGTTTGGCTCTGTGATCTTTTATTTTTTTGGGTTTTGTACTATTTTGGTTTCCTAAAATGGGTTATTTTTGGATTCTAGAATTTGTGCTATGTTTTAGTTTTTAATAGGTGAAAGTTGGAAATTGAGGCTAGTTTCTTATAGAAGCTTTTAACTATTATATTATTATTTTAATACATTTTCTCACAAGTTGAGCATTTTGAATTAATTGTCTAATTTTATTACTGATGTAATAAAATTTACTTTTTTTGATAACATAATGCCAAATTCGTTTGTCAAGTTCACTGATAGTTTTATCTATTTTTTTTTTTTCATGTGGATTGTTCCAATGGAATATAAGCCAACAGATAAAACTTTAATCGAGACAGTGACGGCAAAGGCTAATGATATCAATCTTACTGCTATGTGTTATTTAGTTGTCACTCTTTCCTCTGAAAATTCAGTAAGTATTAGAGGATTGTAATCTGTTCAAAACTCTGAACATTTATTCAAGGTACGAAGTAATTCATTGTTGAGATTGGTTATGCAATAGGTCTCTGTTTACTAACGATATGTACAAATAAAAGTATTGGAAGTGTTGTTTTGAGAGTGTCACATGGAATGTTTTTTATTGTTTGCTACTCCGTATCTTCAGTTACGGGCAATAACTAGTATTCAATATTTCAAGAACTAAAATGATGCAATTAAAATATTAGAGATCAAAATGAGACAAACTACATACGTTGAGGATTTAATCAATTTTTGAAGCAATTTGAAAATGGATCCACCCATAACCCGCCCCACCAGCCCATTTGCCAAGTGTTAACAGAGATCGCTTTCAAGTTTCAATACCAGCCTCATCCCATTCTCGGCCGTTCGACTGTGGAAAAGCACAAGGCTTACTCAAATCTCTCCTTCCCTAGTCGATCGGTCTTTGAGCTCAAGTAATTTGATCATTTGCCAGTAAGGTAAGTGAACTCTTGTTATCGTTGGTTCTCAGTCTTCAAATTTTTTATGGTTCGTGAACCCATGAATTGATTTTAACTGGTTGTTCATTATGTAAGAGACAGTCGATAAATCTGCCTTATTGTCAATTGGTTCTCTCTCTCTCTCTCTCTCTCTCTCTCTCTCTCTCTCTTCCCCACCCCTTTAAGAAAGCTTGTTGATGGGTTTCTTTTTTCTTTTTATTTTGGATAGTCTTTGTCAGAAGTTGGTTATTTCCTGTTTAATTGGTGGTGTGCTGTTTAGTACAATCTCTTGGCATTATATTTATTAGTTTTCAAATTTTGTTGCCGTTTGCGTTGACAATTTAGATTGTCAAACCAAAATCTGTCGGAGTTGGCTGAGAATACTTTAGTTCCCAAAAAAAAAAAAAAATTTTGCAAAACCCAAATAGCTAGGTGGCCAATTACTCATTAGCCTCAGTGCTATAGAGAGATTATTGGCTTATATACATTCCACTGACCATTAGATGTTTGATTGACCCACTGTTTTATTTTGTAACTATGATCCCTTTTATGAAACATCCCTTTTACCCTCTTCAAATTGTCCCTTTTAAAGCTTTCGTTGGTGGAATTTTTACTCATATGACTAATTCCGGTTATTTATTAGTTTAACAAAATTTCAAGTAGAAAGTGGAAAGATATGTATAATTATTTCTTTTTCTAATTTAATGCTAAGAGGATGGAGAATTTTTTCGCTGATATAATAAGGTTATGGTTGTTATAATATTTTCGTAGCAGCGTGACTGAATGTCATTAATGTGATTGATTCTCAATGTGATTTATTGATTGTTGGTATATTTTTAGATAGAGAATGTCGTATATATGAGAAATTAAATTTCTAGTTTGATTTGTAGATGAGAAAGCTATCTGAAATTTATGTGTTTTCAAAAGAAAAAGGTCAAAAAACTCAAAAGTTGATGCATCATCGCCTGTCTGTAGTGTTCATTTCTAGTCAACAACCAGTATAAAAATCTGTCTCTTTTGTTTAACAGAACTGTACACCTAATTTGAATTTCAGGGTCTTTGCATAACAAATACTTATGAGGTGATCTCTTCTATTTTGTAGGGTATAATTCGGTGTTATGTGAATAAAGTTTTTATCTGATCAAAGAGATATTGATTCTTATCTGCTGTGAGGTTCTTCATATCCAAGTAAACATGCTTAAGGTCCCAGATCATCAGGTTGCAGGACACCAAGCTGGTGATGGAAAGCTTGGTTCCCTGATAGATGATTCAGGGCGCTTCTACAAGCCTCTCCAGGGTGATGAACGTGGTTCCCGGGAGGTTGCCTTCTATACATCATTCTCGTCCAACACAAGGATTCCAGATCATATTCGCAGATTCTTCCCCGTCTTTTATGGCACTCAGCTTATTGAGGCATCTGATGGATCTGGCTTGCTACCTCACCTTGTTTTGCAAGATCTTGTCTCAAGTCGCCTCAACCCGTCGATAATGGACATTAAGATTGGCTCCAGAACCTGGGCCCCACAAGCATCTGACGACTATATTGAGAAATGCTTGAAGAAGGACAGGGAAACCTCGAGCCTCCCACTTGGATTCAGGATATCAGGATTGCAAATCTATGTAAGCAAGGAACTTGGATTTTGGAAACCGGAAAGGACATCTTTCCAGCGTCTTTCTGCAGATAACGTCAGGTTGGTTCTAAGGAAGTTTGTTTCTTCTAATACATCTGCTGAGTCGGATTCGGAACCAGATTGCTCCTTTGCGTCAATTGTTTATGGTGGTTCTACTGGGATTTTGGCACAGTTGCTGGAGCTAAAATCATGGTTTGAGGATCAAGCTATATATCATTTCTACTCCTGTTCAGTCCTTTTGACGTATGAAAAGGAGCTAGCATTGAAAGGAAGAATTCCAGGTGCAGAGGTCAAGCTTATTGATTTTGCACATGTTGTGGAAGGTGGAGGTGTTATTGATCATAACTTCTTGGGTGGGCTATGCTCTTTGATAAAATTCATCTCAGAGATACTTACGACTCCTGATGAGTGCACAAGCAAAGCTTCTCCTAAGGACTCGGGGGAAAATTGTCTTTGGTCTGGTAATGCTAATAATGAATGAATTAATACTAATTGGTGAGCCCTTTTACCATATATTTTGGCTGCCAGTCATCTACAATCCTCTTATAAGGATTGTCTGAATCTAATTGATTTTCTTGCTTGGAACTATTTTTGGTGACTGGATGTTAATCTTGTTGAACTTCAGCTATTGTTTCAAACTTTTCAATGAATTTAGTTGACTAATGTCATCTTTCTGCTAATGCTGCTATTGAAATACCGAGATTCTTGTTGCTTGCCAAGCGTGTAGAACATGCAAATTCATCACTTCTTAATAAATGTATTTTCTTTTATTTTTTCTGTATCATTGTTCAGGCCCCGAATCTCCTGATCCAACTACAAATTCATCTCAACTCAACAAAGTTTTGTCCTAGCTTTGCATGGTTCGCTATTATAATTTCCCATCGAATCCTTTTGTAGCTGAAGCCAGTCGATGAGCACCAACCCGAGTGAGTAATTTCACTTTGTGCTACACAAATGAGTTGGTATCTCTTTATGCTCTTGCCCTTTATTTACTAAAATTTGTTTTACCTTCATCAAAATGGAATATATTTTGAGTAGTCAATAGTGATATTGAGACTGGAATATGCTCAAACTTGATGCGCATAACTAAATGATGGCACATTGCGTCTCAAATATAAAAGATTCTTGGGAGAAAATTGCATATATACAACTTTCTTCTAGATTAAATATTCCAAACAAAAGATGAAATGGTGGTTGTCATTAAAACATTACATGATTGTTGCAGATATTTGAGCTCCTCCTCCTTCTGAGTTAACTCTGACTGGTTGCCAACTCTTTTTTCGTCTGATAGTGTTTGATTTTTTCTCTTGAATGGTACTATCTCATACTTAAAGTTACCTACCATCCATTTTCCGGCTGTTCAACACCACATATCAATGCTTGAAACAGGTAAGTTGGGTTCAGTTAGCCCGTTTTTCCAAGTTTCTAAATAGCCTCTCCTGTTCCACCACCACCATCACCATTTTCTTCTTATTCTGGAGCATCATTCACTTGAATGGTCACAAAAACTTCAATTTCGACCTCAATCCCCAACATTTTTGGACCATCTTCTCTCACCGTCCATATTGCTGCATCTCTAAACCCAATATTCTGGCTCTGATATTCCCATGGATGTTGAGATGGATTTTCTCCTGAGAACGTGGAAACAACATGGACAAATCTCGAGTGATCACTTCTCCGGTGAACTCTGGAACTCCTTCCCTCGATTGCTCTTGCTTTGCAACTTCTCTTTAAGGTGAAATCTCAACCATTCCAGTTTTAGTTGGTGGTTCAACTTCTTTTAGCTCTTTTAATTGAATGGCCAAGGGCCAACTGGCCTTCTCCTCCCTAACTTATCGTTGTAATGGAAATAAAATGGTTAGAACTTGCAAAACCAAAATGAAAAGAAACTTCAGCTGTAGAATTAAGTAAATTGCTCATGGGAAGCATTTTTAGTACTAGTTTTTGTTCTTTTTTGCACCAAAAAAAAATTGCATTTATAATTTTTGTTGTTCCGCAGGGGCACTGAGAAAGATGATAGTTGAGAAGTACCGTAAGACAGAGATATACTTGGTATTTTTTTGGTTCCTCCCAGGGCGTGTGCATGTTTCATTTAACCCTATTATACAAGTTAAATTGTACTTGTCAAATTGGGTTGGAAGAAAACTCGAGTAGAATTTTTGGTGTACTTTTTTATTTACCCAAGTGTGAGATAAATAGGTTTTGTATATTTTTTTATCCTATCCAAGTGGTGTTATCTCCAGCCCGCGATACAAATATACCTGTAATTGAGGGATTAAAGTACATTACGTCTATTAGAAATGTAGCCAGTGAAAACACATTTGTTACTATTGTACCTGATAATATTTCCTGTTTATCATTCTAAAATCTTTTTTAGGGTAACGATAGAAAACTCATTACATCTGTAAGGATAAGGAATGATAGTCATGCTTGAGCTCGAGGCTTGTAACGAGGACAACAATTTATTAGACCCAATGTTATTTCGATTATGGGTTGCTTTGGTACGTGATACGGGTATGTGTATACAATACGACACTTTTTTAAGTACGCAGTATGATGAAGGTATGCTTTACTAGTACAATATTTTAGGTCACAATTTGTTTAAAACTCTGATTTATATTGTTTTACAATTCATACACACCAAGTCAGTTACAATTTATATTATATTTTTGCTTGATTTTTATTATCTAAAATAATATTAATTATAAATCTATATACAAATAGTTAATTAATATGTATTATATATTTGTGCTACACATACAATTTGAGATCGTATATTTTTGTAATCAGGATCGCGAACTCACCTCATTTGAGATTGATGTACCCACATCGTAGGTCATTAGAGATTTAGTAAATTCTTGTAACTCTGACTAGACCAATTCATCCTTTTTTTTTTCTAAAAAACAGTTCTCTCAAAAATAGATATATACAACTAGTTGATTCAAAGTTGTCAAATACGAAGTAAGACATAAGTCCACATACTGTAGTGCTGGTGGTATCATACCAAAAATTACAATGGTACAAAGGATGTCTAGGACAATATTTTGCTCTTTAGCCGTGAAAATAATGTGAAATTCACTGGGTAATAAAATGTGTTTTGGCGTCTGCTTGACTATCACTGGTGTTTGTCTTAAAAAAGCTCTTTTAGTCTAATTCTGATGTCTTTTTTTTTTTATTTTTTTTCATGTGTTAATAATATTTTTGATCCTTAAAATATATTTTTTTTGTTAGTTTAGTCTTTAATATATTAATTTTATCAATTTGGTCCTTAAAATATTCAATTCGTGTCATTTTGATCTCCATATAGATGGACCGTTAAATTTTTAACAAAATGATCATATGTTGGACACACGATATCGTTTAAAAAAAATAAAACAAGACCATTTCCGTAAAAAAACTTAACAAAATTCCTCATATCAAAACATCCATCAACTCATGAAATAAGGCACAAAGCAAAATAAAACAGACCTATTGTTTCCCGTTCCAAGTCTCAAACACCAATTAGAGAGCTAAGGTCAATTGCTTAACCATTCTCTTAAAGAAAGTACAGAGAGAACACAACAATTCCCAACTCACTTGTTCCTTTACATAGTGGAAATCAAATGGTGATTATCCATGTTATGGGACGTGATTACTGCCACCACTTGAGGCGCCAATTTGCAGCAAGACATATATGCTTGGTTTTTGTGCATTCTCTTTTGCATTCAAATAGAACCTGGTCTTCCATAGTAGTAGGAAAGCTCAAAGGCAAAAGTGGGTTCAATTCCAAAATTGGAGATGGATATTTACCCAGATTTTGTACATTTTATATGCAGAATATTTGTAGATCTATGAATATATGTAGAATATATGCAGATGTATCAAATAACAAGGAAAATTTGATGAATATATCTATGAATATATACAGAATATATATAATAATTAGCTTACACACACACACACACACACACATAGGCCCACTCAAACAGGCAAGCACACACAGGCGCGTACACAGAGGCACACACACACGCACCCACCCACCCACAAAACTAGAAACCCTAATTAGCACAAACAAACAAAAAAATTCAGATCTATGTATGTATATCTCTCTCTATATATATAAATATTTACCTTGGGGTGCTTTGTTCGAAAAGAGAAATTAAAAGAGAAGAAGGATGCAACAGGTCATATTTAGAGAGAGAGAGAGAGAGATGCAGAGAAAGGAGTTGAGGCGGTGAGTAGAATAGATTGAGAAGAAAGAGAAAGGGGTTAAATAGTTCCAACAAAAAACCCTTCAGTTTGCTGTTAATGGGGTTCGATGGACGTACTCATTAAAGTCCTGCAGAGGCAGAGGCACAGGAGGCGGAGGCGGAGGCGGAGGCGGAGGCTTATTTTCTTGTTTACAATTTGTGGGTCGAACTGTCAAAACAACTTAACAAAAAGAAAACAAAAATATTCACCAAAAACGTTTTTTATTTTTTTCTTTCAAAAAATTGACTATAAAAAAAAAAAAAACACGCTGTAACCCAACGCACACTGAAATTTCAAAACACAAGGTTTCAGATAGACCGACTATAACAAAAGATCTGACCAAATTTTTTATATTTTTATTAAACCAGAGTCCATCAACTTGACGGAGAGTTTGATCATCTTAGATAGACCGACTATAACACCTAGCATTAAAATTTCTATTGTTGTCAAACAAAATCATATGTTTATCTTTATCTTTGCAACTTCTGGAGGCTATATTATGAGAAATTTATCTCTTATGAATACCTTAAAATATTAACGTTAAGAGAAATGTTTTGTATCTCAAATTTGTGGCCTACTTTGACCGAATCGAAAAGAAATTTAATTAACTTGTTCGTAAGTTGGTTCGGATACCCCTGACTGTTAAATTGAAAAAAAAAAGAAGAAGTTGCCACTATAACTTTTTCTAGTTGTTCCAGAGCATCAATCAGATTTGAATCCACTCTAATATAATTTTTTTTTCTGATGATAAATTATCTACTGTATATTAGTAGAAGGCCAACTTAAACATGATTGGTTTTTCTTAAATTCATGTAGTGTCTGATTTAAATTGAGTAAAAATGCATTGTAAATCTCTTATCTAAAGTGCAAAGATAGGATTGATATTTGGCTAGGAGCAATCTAGGTATTCCTTTTTTTTTTGATTCAACAGTTAGAAGATATCCAGATTAATTTATGTGCACCTTAATTAATTACCTCCATATTGTAGTCAAAGAGAGGTCATTCACATCACGATTAAGATATTCATAAAAATAAATTTCTCATAACCTGATCTTAAAGGGTTGTTAAAATTTGAATTCAAAACATTCTGTGTTAACTACTCTTAAGCTTGAATCTAGGAATTTCGGCCATAAGGAATTTCAACCTCGTAACTTTCTTCTAAGCATTGTACTTCTTACGACATAAGCAACTTCAAAATCAGTAGTGTATAGTGAACTCCAAGCCTTAGAATTTTACTTCCATTTGCTGCAACCTCAAACAACCATTACTAATAATACAACATCTCTATAAAATAAGATAGCAACTAACCATACTTATCCACATGAGACCAACCCAAAATGGTGAAGTTCTCTCTTATATTTAGCATTGCCTTCTCAATATGGTTCTTCTATACATGTCCCAAATTCATCTCAGCAGCAGACGCCGATAACTTGCTGGATATCTGCCCCGCCAATACGACCCAACAAACAGTCTTCATCAACGGCCTTCCTTGCAAGAATCCATCCCTCATAACTGCATCTGATTTCAAGACCTCACTGCTAAACCATGCAGGTAACACAGACCACTTTCTTCGCTCATCGGTCACCATTGTGACTGCTTCTGAGTTTCCAGGACTAAACACTCTCGGGTTATCGGTTGCGAGGACAGATATGGATATTGATGGCCTTGTCATGCCTCATTCTCACCCAAGAGCATCGGAGATGCTCTTTGTCAGCACAGGAATTGTGGTGGCTGGTTTTGTTGATACTCAGAAACATTTGTTTCAACGGTTTCTTAGAAGAGGTGATGTGTTTGTGGTTCCAAGGGGTATGCTACATTACTGTTTGAATGCTGGTTTTGACAATGCTACTGTTTTCTCTGTGCTTAATAGTCAGAATCCTGGTATGTTGAGCATTGCTGATGGGTTGCTTTCGCCGAATGATTCGGAGGTGATGGAGATGCTGAAGAAGAGACTAATCAATCTGTCTAAATTGGAGGTGGATCAAGTTGGAGATGTGACTTTCTTTGAGTTTTAGGCAGTTGAAGATGATGGTTTTATTCATGTTCTAATAAAAAAAAAAAAAACCACTCATGACTTTATTAAGGATAATTATCAAGTCATAAGAAGATATGACTTTCATTTGCTGATTATTATTAATTTTAAAAAAGCATGCTAGTTATTGTTTGGTTTTTATGTTAAGCTGGAATGCGCTTGTCTAACTCAAGCATTTCTTTATCTTAAGACTAATGATTCGTTTGATAAGAGGAATGAAAAACAAGAGAGAATGGAAAATTTGAAGCGATGGATTTAAATAAAGTTATTTTTAATTTTTTTGTTTGATAGGATGGATGAAAAAAATATAAGGGATATATATTTTATTGTTTTAGTTAGTTTGAAAAAAAATATAGGAAAAAATACTACTGTTTCAAATACCATAAATACCCTTAATAAACAATTAACATGGTAAAATTGAAGGATTTGGAACCCACCTTAAGGGTTTGCTGGATTTGAAATTGCGAAAAGAAATAAAGGGTAAAGTGAAATGTCAAAGAAAAGGCTTGAAAGGTGGGGCTCTTACAAAGGACGGTATAGAAGTAATTTAATCATTTACACACATTTTCTTCTTGTTTTTCGCCTATTTTCAGGAGGAAAAAAAATGGTGGGCGCGATGGAACATTTTTTCATCCATTTTTCTTTTCTCTCCATTTTCCATTGCAACCAAACCATGGAAAATCTCTTTTTTTTCTCCTACTTTACATCCACCTTCTTTCATCCACTTTTTTTTCATTCATACCAAAGAGGACATAAGGATCGTGTACACAAGTTACCTGTGTGCATGTAGGAAAAAGAAGAAAGAAGTGGAAGAGAATAAAATAAATTCAAATTGGAGCTATGAGTAGTTAAATGTAGTTAATTATGTAGTTAAAAAAAATCCATGTATGATTAAAGTGAAGAGAGAAGGGTATTATATTCATTTTTTTAGGTGGACACCACAACCACCATCTCTCTTTATTAATGGTATAGATTTTCTTTCAAATTGCCTATTCTTTATTTCTTTCTTTTTTATACCCCGAAATTTGAGGGGTGATTGATCAAGTCCTCCATGGCCTTAAATCAGGTCGAGCTATCTGGTTTAATAGATCCAAACATAGAGAAAATTTCATTACAATGGTGACACTGCATAATTGTCGTCACGTGGAATTCACTTATTTTATGTAGTGTATTTTTATTAGTTGACGATATCACGTATCATCGATGATGTGATATCAGCGCTGTAATAAATATCTTCTTCTTCTGTTGCTCTACAATACATTCAGATGCACAT
>CM042202.1:9491391-9510617 GCA_023539305.1 Ilex asprella
AAATTTATTTATTGTTGATCATTTTTTTATTACTCCGTGCCTTCAAACACGGGAAATAACTAGTACCTATAAATTATAATAGTAGGAGATTGGTGGATATATGGTTGCTAGATAAAATAATTCCATTTAGTTGAAATAAAACAAAGATATGGGCAAGAAATTATTGGAAAGGAAAATAAATAGTCTCTATATGTATTAATAAAAGTAGGATTTAAAATGCCACTGTTGTAATTAAAATATGAAGTATAAACTAGAAAGTATAATTAAAATTCAATAGCAGATAGTGGAGTTTTTGAAGAAACAGTGAAAATTATTAGCAATTTCACTTTTTGTAGGATGTGTAAGGGACAACGTGGTAAACGTGCTTGATTGGGACAGAATTTTGGACATGGGCCGCTCTCGGACAAAAAGCCTAACAAACCCAGGACACTCAGATTCCCATTTTCTGGCCCAAGGAAAGCATCCTTGTCCAAAGGATTGGGGAAACCCTGAAGAACCAACGACTTAACCCAAGCCAAAAGATGGCCATAGGAGGGGAAGCGAAACCCTAACATCTGGACGCATCCCACCGTGCCACACTTCCCAAAGGACAGAGGGACCACCTCTGCAATCAAGGAAAGATAGACCCGCCTGTTGGGAATGGTGGTGTGGATCGTCCCAGGAACAGTGGTTGTCGTGGCACCAGTTAGCAGAGTTTTCTTGCAGAATAAGGACGAAAGGTCCCCACAGAATCAAGAAGCGGTTAGGAGGAGCCGGTGAAAACCCTATACCAAGAACTCATATAAATAGAACAGTATTATCTTACTGAGGGCAGGGACTGGATCCTGTGCTACACTTTCATAGCTTGAGGAGCAAACATGTTATCCACTCATTGTAAAAGGCTCGGGACCGTTCTCCCCTTTACATCAGTTACCATCGGAAATCAATATATACCTCAAAGGAGTAAGAGACTCCATTACAGTAGATGTATCCCCAGTCCATTGGCTGGGGATAATCACTTAACTCCTGCGTCTTCTTTAAATTCCATTTAGCTATTCACTCCCAAATACCCCGTCAAACCCATTAATTCCCCCATTAACTACCGTTAAATCCGAGACCTCATCAGTTGGCGCCGACTGTGGTAACAGTTTTCATCGTTTCTCTCTTGAGTTTTTATTTACTTGATGGTTTCAACTTGAAATATGAGTAAAACTTCTGCCAATCCCCAAGCCCACCAGAATTTACTGGAAAACTTCCCGGTCTCAGAGGGAGACGTTGAGGATTGCCCTCTGCCGGCGAACCTCCCTCCTCCCAACGAGCTAGAAGTTTATCGCCGAACCACGGTCCAGCTAATGAAACATAACTAGGAGTTGATAGAATGGATATAAGCACATCAGCTCCCCCAGCATGTCAAGAACCCCATCCCCCCCAGGCCAAGCGCGACGCCCCTCCTCAGGAGCGCCAAGCCCCGGCTAACAGAGTCACTAAACTCCATGAGCGCAGTCATTCAAGAGAGAACCACCGGAGGAGATGCCCAGAAGAATGCGATGAAGATGAGGCCCACAGCAGAGCCAGACCCGCCTACCAAGAAGATATACCCTACCACCCGCCAGACGCCGTGGACAACCATCTGGAGCAGAAACTTCACGAGCTCCAACGGGAGCTGGGAAACATGAAAGAAGTAGTCAAAGGGAAGGGCCCGACGTTATGGACGCCCTAGTCCAACAAACTAAGTCATCATTCACTCCCGAGGTCCTCCATTTTTCCCTTCCCCAGAAGTTCCGGATGCTGTCGATAGAGGCGTTCGACGGAACTAAAGATCCAGTCGACCACCTGAACTCTTACAAGAACCAAATGGAACTTCAAGGTTACCCTGACCCAATACGCTGCCGGGCATTCGCCACATCTGGTAGTAAGTTTCCCACCGAAAATGGGGTTGGTTCGGTTAGGGGAGACCAATGCCTCGCGAGGGAATGTTATGTGGCCTTGATGAGACAAAAGGAGGTCGAGTCAGTCCAGCTAGAAGACTTAGACATGAGGGACGAGTTGGAGACAAGACCCACTCCGACGGAGCAGTTAGAGCCCGTACGACTAGATGAGAATCCGGATCACATCGTCTTTATGGGCTCCATGCTGCTCCCCCTAATCAAAGAAAAATTCATCTCTTTCCTGAAAAATAATGTTGACGTGTTCGCTTAAAGGCAGGAAGATATGGAGGGGATAGACCCCGCAATAATCGTGCACCACCTCAGCGTCGACCTAAAGTGTAAGCCTGTGAGGCAGAAGAGGAGAAGTTTCACTCCAGACCGACAGAAGGCGATCAACGAAGAAGTAGCAAAACTGCTACGGGCCAGGGCTGTCAAGGAAGTCGACTACCCGACCTGGCTAACCAACGTCGTGCTCGTAAAAAAAGTGAATAAAAAATGGCGACTTTGCATCGATTTTACCGACCTGAATCTGGCATGCCCTAAGGACAACTTCCTGCTACCCCGAATCGACTTAATAGTCGACGCTACAGCCGGGCATGAGCTCCTCAGCTTCATGGATACTTTCTCGGGATACAACCAGATCAAAATGGACCCAAGCGACCAAGAAAAAACTTCATTTGTTACCAAGCAAGGGACCTTTTGATATCAAGTAATGCCATTTGGACTGAAAAATGCTGGAGTCACTTACCAAAGACTGGTCAATCTAATGTTTCAAGAAAAATTGGGCTCTACTATGGAGGTTTACATTGACGATATACTCGTGAAATTGCTCAAAGCCAAAATGCATATCCAACACCTCGGAGAAGCATTCGAGATCATGCGTCAGTATCAGATGAAGTTGAACCCAGCAAAGTGCGTCTTCGGGGTCTCTGTAGGGAATTTCTTGGGTTTTATAGTCAATAGCCGAGGCATTGAGGCAAATCTGGAAAAAGTGACAGCCATCCTCGAGATGAAAGCACCCACCAACACGTGGGAGACGCAGCGCCTGACCGGGAGAATAGTGGCACTCAATAGATTCGTATCACGCTCTAGCGACAAGTGCCAGCCTTTCTTCAGGATTCTGAAGGCGGCCTTCCGATGGGACGAGAGATGCGAGAAAGCCTTCTAGGCCCTCAAGGATTATTTGGCCTTAACACCGGTGCTGGCGAGCCCCCGAGAAGGAGAAGTCCTCACCCTCTATCTGGTCGTATCTGACATTAGAGTCAGCGCATCATTAGTAAGAGACCAGGATTGGATACAACAACCGGTTTATTTCTACAGCAAAGCCCTCCGTGGAGCTGAGGAGAGGTATCCTAAAATGGAGAAGCTCGTCTTAACCCTCCTGGTGGTGGCTCAAAGGCTGAGACCATACTTTCAAGCCCACACAATCGAAGTTCCAACAGACCAGCCGATGAGACAAGTCCTACATAAGCCAGAGACCTTTGGAAGGCTAGTAAAGTGGGCAATGGAGCTCAGTAAGTTTGATATCAAGTTCAAACCTAGAGCCGCGATAAAGGGCCAAGTCCTAGTAGATTTCCTCGTGAAATTCACCTTACCACTAGAAGAGAGCAGAAAAGGCCAGGACTGCATCTCCGACGTCTTGACCTGGAAGCTATATGTAGATGGAGCATCAAACGCGCAGAGGAGCGGCGCCGACCTCATCCTAACTTTGCCAGAAGGGCATGACCTACAGTACGCCTTGAGATTCGACTTTCAAGCATCTAACAACGAGACAGAGTACGAAGCTCTTATAGCTGGACTAAACTTGGCCTTATCAATGGAGGCACAGCAAATAGTGATCCATAGCGACTCACAGCTGATAGTCAGACAAGTCGAGGAAGAGTATACCACTAAAGACGAGAAAATGACACTCTACATGATGACAGTGCGCGGTTTGTTGAAAAGATTTATATCGGCCGAGCTAGTCCAGATATCCCGGGATGTTAACACTAGAGTCGACGCCCTGGCCACCACCACCAAGCATAACTTACCAGGACGAGTTCCCGTCGAGGTCCTCGCCAAGCCCAGTGTGCAACTGGACGAAGGACGAGTGGACGAGGAGCAAGCCATGCCCATCAAGGGGGTACTTCTTAGATGGACCCCATCATATCCTACCTGCAAGATGGAATGCTGCTAGGGGACCCAAAAGAAGCGTCGAAACTGAGAGCCAGAACGACAAGATTTATGATAGTTCAAGGTAATCTATATAAGAGAGGTTTTTCTTTCCCATTGATGAAATGTGTAACAGAAAAAGAAGCAGATTACATCCTGAAAGAGATCCATGAGGGCATGTGCGGAAACCATATTAGTGCAAAAACCCTAGCAAGCAAGACGCTACGACAAGACTATTTCTGGCCAACCATGTCCAAAGATGCCAAAGAGATGGTGAAAAAATGCCAAGCCTGCCAGTTGCATGGCAACTTGCCACATTGCCCACCCGAGCTACTAACTCTAGTGGTCAGCCCATGGCCTTTGCATCAATGGGGCTTGGACATCTTGGGACCCCTCCTCGTCGGGAGGACAATGCAAATTCATTGTGGTCGCAGTGGACTATTTCACGAAGTGGGCTGAAGCTGATCTCTTGGCCAAGATCACAGTGCAGAAGGTAAAGAACTTCGTCTGGAAGTCCACAATTTTCCGTTATGGTATCCCTAGGGCACTAGTTTCAGATAATGGAAAATAATTTGATAATCCAACATTCATTGGCTTCTGTGCCGGGCTGGGGATAAAAAACCACCTCTCAGCTCCAGCTCACCCACAATCCAACGGGCAGGCCGAGGTGACAATCCGAACGATCAAGCTGGCATTCACAACCAGGTTGGAGGCATCCAAGTCCCAATGGGTGGATCACCTCCCGGCAGTCCTATGGGTATACCGAACGATGGTGCGCATCGCCCCCAGCGAAACTACTTTTAGTCTAGCGTACGGGACAGAGGCGATGGCCCCCGTTGAAGTAGGCATGCCATTTGCCAGGGCCAAACTCTTCGATCCCAAGCAAAATGAAAGATCCATGCTGGTAAACCACGACCTCCTCGACGAGAAGAGAGACTAGGCGCTGCAGCGAATATTCTCCTACCAAAGGAACATGGCTAGGTTTTATAGCAAGCGAGTACGAAGAAGAAGTTTCCAACAAGGCGACTTGGTATTGAAAAAGCTACTCCCGGAGAAGAAAGATCCAACCCACGGCAAGCTCGAGCCCAACTGAGAGGGGCCTTACATTGTAAAAAGAGTTGTCCGACCTGAAAACTATGAGTTACAAACAGAGCAGGGGAGAGACCTGCAACACTCATGGAATGCGGATCACCTGAAGCATTACTATCAGTAACACCCCTTGAAGCCATTGTAATGACAAGAAAAGCAACTATAAAAACCTATTAAGGAAATTCAATGAAAATTTTTGAAGTCCTCACTAGGGGAAAGACCATCGACGAACCCAAACTGGCAAACTCAACATCCAGGCTTTTCAGCCTAAGAGAGCCCGTAGGCTCGGCATCCAAGCTTTTCAGCCTAAGAGAGCCCGTAGGCTCGACATCCAGACTATTTAGCCTAAGAGAGCCCGTAGGCTCGGCATCTAAACCAGCTAATTGGCTTTACTAATATTTCTTAGAATCCTCCAAGATCTAGGGATTCGAGGGACGTCACCAGGATCCTCAGACAATTCCCAAGAGTCCCCCCTTATAAAAAAGAACTTGGGTTTCCACCCCTTGTTAGAAGAAGGAAGCCCAGAAATCAATGTCTTCGCCTTTACCCTCTTAGCGAAATACCAAAAACCCAAGGAAGGAGAGGACTGAAGCTGAAACAAGGAGGCAAATTCTGGAGTAGAAGGGGCGAATCATTCCCATTCTCAAACCAATGGACAAGAAAACTGACCAGGAGACCTCAGCCATTAGGAGAGAGCCTAGCCGAGTAGACGTTGTAAAAGGCAAGAACGTCCTGAATGAAAGGATGAATAGAAAAATGGAGGCCAACCTGAAATGTGGACTCATAAAAGCAGGTCAAATCGGGGATAAATGAGTTACAGCTCTCGTGCTCCTCGGGAGGATGCAATGATACTAACTCAGGGAAGCAGTACTCCCTCCTTAGATCCTCTAGGTCTTCCTCGTCAAGACAGTTGGGAGTATTCTTCGCACAGTAGAACAGGTCAGAGTGATCACGTCGAATTCTCTTTTTGGGGACATAGGGTGGGACCGGCCTAGGCCCCCTCTTCCTCGACTGAACTCGAAGACCGGGGGACAAAGCGAAAAGAGGATTGGCATCTAAAAGAGGCGTCGGAGATGAAACCCCTGGGACAGACCCTGAAGCCTCATCACCAACAAGAAAAGAACGACCACTAAAAGAAGCCGCTGAGGCCTCTTCGGTCCCCTCGTCTATAGATTCCGATTCGAAGAAAACTACAAACTTCTCCATTGAAAGCTCAGATTGCAGGCCAGAATGGAGAGAAGGCAAGTGTGATATACAATTCGTTACAAACAAACGTTTCTGACACCAAACATTAAAAGAATGTATCCTTAACACAGAGGAGTGATCTACAAATCGAAAAATAGGGGAAAGGGCGTCGAGACGGTTCTTAAAGAACCTAAACCTCCAGATCAGGAAACGGAGCCCAAAACCCCATTAGGGAGGGTTGAATGGATCCAGATCGAATCAACCAGAGAGAGGAAGAGAAGACGTACCTAATGAAGCGCTATAAACAGAAGAAACCCGAAGACGAAGATGCTCTAAGTCGCTAAACGACCTAAAACGAGGCGCCTCAAAAATCGAAGGGAAGGAAGAAGATGATGAGAGAGGCTTTCGAAAGAAACAAAATTTGAAAAGGCAAAGAGATTCACCCTCTTATACGCAGCATTCAAGCCATGACAAGACACGCCAAAGAAACCGTGCTATGGGGGTTTAGCCGCTGGTGACGCGAGTATAAGTCATAGTCGGCTGACTACGACCCAACCCAGACCAGGTCTGGAACCGATTCGAAAAAGACGTTTTCTAACCCCAGGTCAGAGATGATGTCATCATCATGACCAGGGGCTGGGGGGAAACTGATTGGGACAGAATTTTGGATATGAGCCGCCCTCGGACGAAAAGCCCGACAAACCCAGGACACTCAGATCCCCTTTTTCTGGCCCAAGGAAAGCATCTTTGCCCAAAGGATTGAAGAAAGACCTGAAGAACCAACGACTCAACCCAAGCCAAAAGATGGCCATAAGAGGGGAAGCCAAACCCTAACATCTGGACGCATTCCACCGTGCCACGCGTCCCAAAGGACAGGGGGACAACCTCTGCAATCAAAGACAGATAGACTTGCCTGTTGGGAATAGTGGTGCGGATCGTCCTTGAAATAGTGGTTACCGTGGCACCAGCTAGCACAGTTTTCTTGTAGAATGAGGACAAAAGGTCCCCACAGAATGAAGAAGCTGTTAGGAGGAGCCGGTGGAAACCCTAGACTAAGGACTCATATAAATAGAACAGTATTAGCCGAGGGCAGGGACTGGATCCTACGCACTACACTTTCATAGCTTGAGGAGCAAACATGTTATCCAACTCACTATAAAAGGCTCGAGACCGTTCTCCCCTTTACATCAGTTATCATTGGAAATCAATATACACCTCAAAAGAGTAAGAGACTCCATTACAGTGAATGTATCCCCAGTCCACCGGCTGGGGAGAACCGCTTAACTCCTGCGTCTTCTTTAAATTTCATTTAGCTGTTCACTCCCAAATACCCCATCAAACCCATTAGTTCCCCCATTAACTACCGCACTTGGGCCGTTAAATCCGAGACATCATCAATGGTAATAGGCTCTCATGTTGTGTCTCAATTTCTCTTAGTTTTTAATTTTTTAAACTCTTTTTTTATCAAGTTAATTTTTAAACTTGATTATATTTTTTTGAACCCCATCGACTCCCTCTCTTATAATAGTGCATGATAAAAAAAACTTGATTTAATTATTTATTATCAAATTTTACCTTTCTAGTAATTGGGTTTTAGTGAGCCCATTAACAATATAATAAATTTAAGAGTTAATTGTACTGGACGTTAGGGGTGTCCATGGGTTGAGCCCACAAAATTTTTTTCGGGCTGGTCCTGGATAATGTAGTCTTCAAGCCTTTATCCAAGTGAGCTATCGAGCAGGCCGGGCCAAACTTCGAGTCGGGGTAGGCTACCCATAGCCCAACCCGCGGGCCTATTGGAAGAGCCTTCTGGGTGGGCTTGTTGGACGAGTTTTTTACATACAATTTCATTTAAAAATAATGAATATTTTTGTAACTTAATATTTGTATAAATAATTTTTTTGAATGAAAAGTAGAGTCAAAATTGATAAAAATAAAATAATTAATAATTTTATTTTTGATTAGGGGATGAACTATATCCAATAGAATGAATATATCCCAACTAAGCTAACACGTACTCACTTATCTATTATTTGTATTATTCTATCCCTTTAAAACTTGTATGTTTAATACATAGAAAAGAAACTAATACATTATTTATAGCATCTAATTTTTTAAAATTTCAAATTTTGGCATTAGAAGACTTTTTTCAAAATTTCAAATTTAATGATCTAAAAATATAATTTTTTTTTTAAAGGAAAGGTAGGAGGGCGGGCTGTTGGGCTGGGTTTTTTCGAACGGGCTTTGGGCCGGGTAATGAGTTTGGGGGCAAACCCCAAGCCCTTTTTCTAAGGATATTGAGTTTAGGCTTGGTAGAGCCAACTATCGGGCTTATCAGGTTTCCGCTGGGTAACAGGACCTGTGGATAACCTAACCCATGGACACCCCTATTGGAAGTCTTCAAAGTATGAAGCTTGTCTCATTTTGATCTTCAATATTTTAATTGTGTCATTTTAGTCCCTAAAGTATTGAATATATTTTTATGTGGTCCCTCAAGTATACAGTGTCCAGATTGTTAACGATTTTTTTTATAAACTTGTCACGTAATACCTAAATATGACAAAAAAATAATTTGGATAATTTTTGACCAAATTTTTACCCATATTTTTGTCAAAGAGTTACCCAAATTATACTATTTTGATCATGAACTATCCAAATTTTGGTCAAAAACTACCCACATTACACATTTTTTATTAAGAGCTACCCAAATTATTTTTTCTCCATATTTAAGTATCACGTAACAAGTTTATAATAAAAATTTATTAATAATTTGGATGTTATCTATTTGAGAGATTACATAGAAACATATTTAATACTCTAAAGATTAAAATGATGTAATTGAAATATTAGGAACCAAAATAAGACAAATTTCATACTTCGGGGACTTCTAATATAATAAATCATAAATTTAATAATAAGTAATTAAAACTTTATCAAATTCATAAAAATATAAAATTTAGAGGATCCAAATCCAACACACAACCAAATATTTTATTGTTCAATGGTTAAAGATATCTAAATCAATTTACACGACTAATCTTTTTTATTAATTCAATTAAAATAGATTATCTACCGGATATTCATAAAAAAATAAATTCTTGCCGACGAAAGAACTGTTGGAGCTTCACAAAATCAAATATAAAACAACACTAAGCGCGCCAAAACCGTGCCCAAACCGATATTCACAAAGAGAGAGAGAGAGAGAGAGAGAGAGAGAGAGAGAGCAATGGTGATGCTGTGCTTCGTGTTGGATCTGCGAAGCCTGTCGCCTCCATTGCTTCAAGACTTAAAACAAGTACATGCGTCTTCCATCTCCCTCTAATCACTCTTTCACCTACTTTTCTCTTTTAATCTCGAATTCAATACTGTTATGAATTTGCATTTAAATCGTGATTCACTGTAAGTAATCCGTGATTGGTTTCTTGTGTCATGTGTATTCTTTGACAAGTCAGTCGTTATTGCAACTCGCAAATTTCTACGCCATTTCGACTCCGATCAATGATCGAACACACTCGAAAACCCTGCGTGATCGCATTGGACTGTGCTACGTGTTCAAAAGTAGAATTTCTGGCGCAGATGAGGTATATACCTTATATATGTATGTATCTATGTGCAGTATGACTCTATTTGATTTGATTTAGGGCCGTGACAATTATATAAGTGCGAAATTTGCCATTTATCCTGTAATTAACAAGCAAAATGCATCGAACATGATGATTTGTAATGTAATTTATATTTCAAGCAGCTGAAGGTTGTATATAATCCACGAGGAAACTTCAGCCTCCGTGATTTCCACGATGCCGTCAACAACTTGCCTACCGATGCCTTCGCACCTGAATTTAACACCTCTGGAACTCTGTGTTGTGACGGTAATATATATGCCTATTATCATGTGTCTGTATCTGTATGAGTACATTAAAGGATGTGTGCGCCTATGCCTCTAATTATTGCATGCCTTTTTTGGTCATTGTTAACAGATGTGAAACTTTCGACTGTTCTGAGTGATGAAGTTTTGTATTCGTGGGGAGTACATGAGAAAGATATCACAAGAAAAGTGATTATGATCAGCTCGTGTCTCGTTGAGAATCTAGATCCTGTCACTAGAAAAACTCTCACGGTGAGCCAAATGTCAGGGGTATTGTCTATTCTGTGGTACATTAGAGTGCTATTGGTGGCATGTCGTAAACATGAGCTGTGGATTTGAAATTTTGGTTGACCCTCTCCCCCCGTGTCCTTTTTTTGATAGGATGCGGCAGACAAGTGTATTTCTGTGGAGTTTGTTTTGTTGGAGCAAATGTCAAACCATCTCGGTGATAGTACACAGAATATTAACAGCTTTGTAAAGCAGATCTGTTATCTTGAGAACTGCTCATTTCGAGGATACCTTCCAGGTTAAACACACTCCATCTGCCTTCGTAGACATTCATTTTCTGGCAAATATGGATTTTAAACAGACTTTGTCAGTTGATTATACAATCTGACAATGAGCTCTTTGAATGACAAGAACATGTTGTCAATTTATTCGAATGAAGCATCCAGTGACTAATATGAGTCATCAGCCCTGTTTTGCATGACAGTGTTCTAAGTGCTTATAGCAGAAATTGTTATAGTTGCATTCCTCGCTGTGCAATCAACATTGGTTTTGTCCTAAACATCAGTCTCAAGAAATGACAAAATAACTTCTTGTTATCTTCCTGACTCCTTTGTTACTATTGTAGTCCTTTTGACTTCATGAGATCTTGCATCACATAATTCTTGAACAATTTTGGTGTGGAATAATAATTCCCATGAGAGCCCAAGTTAAGGAAATCACACATTCTTCCTGTATTTATTGGTAACTGGTGATTAGCTTGTTGAGTCGTTCTAAGGGAGTAAGAAAGTGTAAACCAACTGGTGGAAGGAAAGAATTTAAAAAACTTAAATTTACCATCTTCCCTGGCCAAAACTTGGCCACAGTCCAAGATCTTGGTAGGGTCCTATTCATGCAGCTGCGCTATATAAGATGACAAAGCAGAATGGACAAAAATCCTTGATCCAGATTGAACAATTTGTATCTAAGGTGGGACTGGAGTATAATGTCTATACGTGTATGATTCATGTCGAACTAATCTGAGCAAGGAAGTAGAAAGTGATATGTTAAGAACTGACAAAATACAAATTCGCAGATTCACAGGTATTGTGTGGCCTGGTAAAACAATGGCTACGGGAATTGAAGGACGACATGGAAGAACCATTACAGGCACATTTTTCCTTCAAGAGCAGCCTTGTAGGCTCTTTGGACCAGATATCCTGCAACTTGTACACATCTTTCACTTACATAATGGATGGATTCAGTCCTTGCCAGGTATTGTATGCAAGTTCTGCTTTGAAAAGATTCTTAAATATTTACTCCCCAAATATTTTATTGCTGCTTGGCCACCTTAGTTATATGTCTTTGCCAAAACAATTGTTTTATATCTAGCCAATCTAAAATTGTTTGGGCATCTCAGCTGAGAAGCATGCATGTCTTTAGACACTAGTTCGTAATGCTGGGTTGATGCATTCTACGTGAACTTTATGCATTCCAACGGAAACCATTACAATAATTTGTTAGTGCTTACAATGATTTACTATTGCAGCAGTCATTAACTTGAATCCTGCTAGGGAATCCATTGTATGATGTTCTTGGGCCTCTATACTCTTTAAACATCTAATATTGTACAACTAACATTGGTTTGTAATGGTATTCACAAATTATAGCTCATACATGATTGTTATGGGTTGAGAGTCTATTTAAAAACTTGTGTGGTTGCATTCCAGTTCTGTGTTTCAAATTGAAGATACAAGACTAGAGGCTCAATTGTATTTGTACATTTTGTTCTATATATAACTAAATTCTGCTTTACCATTCTATAACAGCTGAGTCAGAGTTCCACATTACGAAGCCTATTTTGTATTCTTAAGTTTTTTAGAACTCTGACAACTATAAGCCATTAGCTCCATTACATTTCTGAAGTGTATGGGGGTCTCTATTGTGGAATGATGGGATGTTCACATATAAGCAAATGTCATCCAATATGCTCCTAGTTATCTTTTATGAAGTCGAATGAGAATCTTTTCTAATAGTCCTTCTGGTGGAGCACATCTGAAAGAGAAGGGCTTGGGAGCTTAACATATGTTTGAAATAGTTGATAAAATTATTCTTGTCGCTTGACGGTGTATGCAAAAAGTCCTACATTTGGTAGTAGGAAAAGTGAGTTTATTAATATTCATTGTTAGTTGCGAAAAGACATTGCATATTGTTTTCTTATTTCTCCTCAGTTCTTTTGTGGATGTGTCATATACTTCATGTCAGTAACTGTACCTGTCATTGGTGTTATCACAAAGACATGCAGGTGTCATGGCATTCCATTAAATGACGCCCATGGCAAGAATATCAACGAGTCTTCTTCTTGTCCTGTCACAGGCAATTATCTGGAAGAATTTGATTTGATTGAAAATTCTGTAAAGGTTGGAGAAAAAACAGTACTCTTTATGCCATCTTCCCAATGTTCTCTGAAGCTCCGGCAAGTTTCTTCATCTGTACACTTCAATATTATTGAAAGGACTAACTTAGGGTCTCTAAGTGAAGGTAAATCACAAGCCCATTTCCCATGTTTGTTGTAATACAAATAAAATTTTACGTGCTTGAGCTAGTTACATTTCCTAAAAGAACTAATTACTCATGTTATGGCCATATTTTATGCCACTTTGAGTTTCAAACCTACAATTGTGAATTGTGTGAGGGACTTGGGCTGCACATCTAATATTGCCCCGCATTTGAGGTATGCATCCCACACATTGTGGTTCAGTGACACCCTGAGAGTCTGACTTTAAAGTTTTACCTTTGAACATTTTGTTCAAATTTCAATATTATTGAAAGGACTGACTTAAATTTTACATTTATTCTTGATTTCCAGATTTTATAATTTTTAGAATGCTTTCATTGCCTACTTCACGTCGTCTTTGGTTGGTTTTGCACAGATCACCTGAAATTTGAATTTATGACTTAACAGAACCCTGGATAATCAGATGTCTCTCACTTGTCAGACAAAATGTCAATAAGCCAGACCTTTCAGTTACAATAGAAATGTTGTTATCAGAACACTTGGTGAAGAAGAGTTCTCACATAGTCTCAACTTGTGCAGTTTATATTGATTATCCTCTAAGCGACAGATTAAGGATGTATTTGCGGTTAACTCCCTTTTTGTTATTCTTAAACAGGAGTTATTTTAGGGGCTTCCTATCTTGTAACTCCATCAGCTTGTCACGAGTCAGATGATATGGATAAGACAGAGCTAAACATTCAAGGCACGTGGAAGGGCCTCCCTTTGAGTTCCTGTTTATGCTCTAATAATGCTAAACTTGTAGATTTTGAATTTTATTCTCCGATTTTATTGGTTTTAAATTTTAGCAAATATTATGGTTTTATCTCGGAGTGTTTATTTATAAGTAGCTGTTGATTTTGTTGTACGCTTTGGCTGTAATTTGGCAGTTTTTCAAGGGCTTTCCACTGCACTTCATTCCCTTGACCAAGGTCTGGTTTGCTCTTCAAATTGTAATATAGAAACTGCGAGGGAGACTTCCTTCCAGTGCTATTATATTCTTCTCCCTTCAGACAGAGGAGTGATGCTTCTCAGGGTACGTATTTTCCCCACTTTTTTTAGGTAGACTTTACCAACTATCTTGGAAGGTTTCTGGCAGTTGCATTACCTCCCTTCAAGTATCTAAACTAGCACTGACATCTCTTCTGATTTGTGAGTCTTGACAGACCATTCCTTTGGTTGTACGGAAATGTCAACATTGGAACAATTGGCATAATGAGTTCATCAAGGGGAATAGAGAATACTAAGAGGAATAGTAGAGTACATGAAGAAGAAGGAGAAGATAGCAGGAAAAATTTAGGTCTTGGGTGGTCGTGGTGGTTGTCTATGGTGGAAAAGTAAGTGAAAAACTAAGAGAGAGAGAGGATGGGAAGGCCCAGGTAGTGATGAGAGGTTATTGTTAGGGTGATGTTAAGTGTTCAATGAAGAGGCTGTTGATGGTGGTTGTATGAAGTTGTAACAGTTGGTCTGGCGTTTTCCTAACCCTTCTACCCAATGACTCCCTCTTCCTCTCCTCTCCATGTATGTGTTTGTGTGTGTGTGCATGTGCCTTGTTTCCATTGTTTTTGAGTAACCTTTATCTAGCACCATCAGTTTGGTATTCTCTACTCGCACTATTTCCATATTATCACCACATCATCTGAGTTTTCTCTTCATTATAGTATTTGTTTTGTTTTACCTTCATTTCAGTGATCATTTTTCTTTCACTGTTATTCCTTTGCTTTGGGAGCTTGAATCTGGAAGATCACTGAACATCTTGTCAATAGTGGTAGGTGGTTGTGAAAGGAATGTTTGCTGACGAAGTAGTTCTGGTGATGGTTGGCAAGTTTATGCTTAATGGGACAAAAATTTTCCTTTATCTTTTCAAGGTTTCATCCTACCGTGTATCTTGCTCGTCCCATGGTTCCCATTTATGAGTAGTGGCATGGATGCTTTTTAGTAGATCTTTATATTAATTGGTAGAAAAAGTCCTTAGCCTTTCTTCTTGTATATATATCTGCTTCTTCAACTTAATTACACTATATTGTAAGACTTGCAGCGGATCGCAGGATCAGAGGAAGTCTTGCCTGTACCTGACATCAGCCAATTAATCGAATCTACAGTCTCTAGGGAGATTGAACACTCTGTTCGTGCTGCTTTATTGAAGGTTGGATTTTGTCTTACCGTTTTTTCCTTTGGGAAAATTTTCTATTGTTGTCGATTTGTGTATTATCAGATACCTTCTTCAGGGGCGTTACTAAGTGTTGATAAGATGAAGTTATTGGGGCAATTTAGACACACTTCTGATAAGATGAAATTATTTGGATGATTGAGACATGCTAATGTCACCCAATGAGACATTACATTGTAGAGCAAGGCAACACCATCAGCGAATCCATGGACTTGTTATATGTCATTGTGTGGGAAAAAGGTGGATGGGGTTTATTTATATATATCTCGTGATGTGGAGAATGACCATGGGCAGAAGTCAATCTATAATAGTGGATCCTGAAAGAGTATATGTCAATTTGAAACTTTCTGGAGTTGGGACCATCTAAGGATATATGTCAAAATTTCTGCTGAAAATGTACATGCTTACATGACATAATATCAGGCTCATCTTTGTTTGGCCAAAGTTGTTTTTTGTGCACATCAGGAATGGCGTGTTCATGCCCTCAATTTTTCGCAGATGGAAGTCAGTGACTACAATCCAGTCCTGCATGAGAGAGGCTTCCATCAAATACTAAACTCGCTTGTAAAGCAAAGCATACAATTTGGGTAATTATCTTTTCCATTCATCTTGAGCGGTCTTTTTTTTTTTGGGTAAGTATCTTGAGCCTTCTTTAACACACTAAAAAGACATGTATTCTAGAAGCATATCTGTAGCTGCAATCATTTTGACAAATTTGAGCGAATTTCTTTACTACTAAGTTTATAATTTCCTTTTTCATGCTCAGTTGATTGGGGCTTCTGAGATGTCCATTCTCTGTCATTTAATGAGCTTTCTGGTTTATGCATTTTTGCAAATGCTAGCTAGTAAAACTTACAGGGAACGCATAGATTTTATATCTGCTTAACTAATAACAATTGACCTTGTCAATGTTGGCTCATTGGGATTTAGTTCAAGGTTTCAATCTCTTGAGGTTGTTCAAGTTGTCATTGTTTCTTCTCCCACCTCATTTCAGGGTTGAGTTGACTGCAGTTGAAAATGAAATTTCACAAGTTAACACCAGGATAATCAAGTTTGATGCATTGATGTTCTTCATACACAAGTAGAGTTGACGCCTGTGAAATAACATAAAAGTGCACTTTGAGAGATCTTCCATTTTCTTTTACATGCAGTGAACCATTTTGTCTGTTATGGCATTCAAATTTAGTCAGCTCATTCTGTCTGTCCGAAATATTTTCTATATTTTCCCCATCTTGTGTCTGATATTAACTATTACTTGGGATATTAGTGATGATTATATTTATTTCACTACAAAACTTTAGTCATAGAGAAGCTTTCTGTCCCTTGGCCTAATAGGGAGAAGAAAAATTGTAATGTGAATGCAGATTCTTCAACTGCTTAGCTTATTAGTGAAACCTTTGCTTACCAGTTCAGCAAAGGTGGTATATATGGTGAATTTCAGTTTTTAACAATGCAATCCAAGTGAGTTTAGCTTATTGTTTGAATATTCCAGATCAATACCTCCTAAATTGAAAGAGTTGACCTCGGAGTCGAACTTAGTTGAGCAAGATTCTTCAGAAGAGGCTATACCTTCAAAGCAGGCAACTGATGCTGTAGTCATAGAAGAGCAAATCCCACAGTTGGATGTAAAGATGAGAGAGGACAAAACTAATGCAAGTATAACAGAAGAATGGGAACGGCTGATTGTCAGTGAGGTCCCAAAGATACATTCGCCCACTTGTATTTTCAGACCGAAATTGGATCAACCAGTGGTATCACCACCAGAAGGTACTAGGCAACTGGATGAGAAAACTTCAAGGATACTAGAGAGGCTAGAGGTTCCAAAACAGCTAAAGACAAAAATAACTTCACCCATTGTCTCAAGTACTGTCAGCATGGAGACAAAGAAGCCTTTGGTACCGGTTAGGCCCATTAATGCTGCAGATCAGGGCACAACAGTAAGCCAGCCAATAAAGCCCAATTTCCAGAGGCTAAAACGAAAACAAAGATAAATAAAGGTTGTCGTCCTGAGAGCCCAAAGGCATTCCAGCACAAAAGGTCCATATGAGTTTGTTCCTTTCTTTTGTATATGCTTGTTTGACCACTTCTAGCATGCCTGTGCCTTACATTCACCATATGCAAGAAACTATGCATTAGATGTCCTCATATTAGACGCTATTTTCATTGTGGCAAAAATAAGAAAAATTTATGATAATGCAACTATCCTTGTGGCCGTGGAAGGTTGAATTTCATTATTCTTATTAGCAAACAGTTTCCCCTTGCTGCCAACTTGGTGGTTATCAATTTTTAGATTTATATGCCTCCCACAGAATAAGTGTGTAGGATTTATGCGCTGATAGGGCACTCTACTGGGGAGTGTCCTACCATTTTGACATTCAAAGAGGTCTTGTTAGAATAAACAAATGCGATTTTCAATTTTAACAAGCCTTATTCCACCCCGTATTTTAAAACATATAATCCAAGGTGGTGGAATCACTCGAACTTTAGTTGGAGGAACACACAACCAACTCTCATGAATCCACAACAAGGTTCACAACCACTACCTCAAGGGTCTCCTGCATATCAACCATACCAACCACCACACAAGAGAAATCTTGATGACACATTGAATCAGTTTATGCAAAGTCAAAGGAACTGCAACAATCATTCCATTCAGGCTTTCAATGACTTCAAAATCCAAACAACTCAGTCCTTGGAGGATCTCAAAAGACATATCCAAAAGTTGACCTAGTCAATGTCCACACACGAATAGGACAAGTTTCCTGCCCAATCAAAACAACCACAAGGTCTATATCATGTGGAAAATCCTTCAACCATGGAAACCCCACAAGAACAAACTTAAGTTATCACTGCACTGAGAGGTGGCAAGGTAATTGACAAATCCATTAGAGACATGTTAATTCCAAAGCCAAAACCTGAGTAAATTACAGTCAATGAATCAGTTGAGCCCGAGCCCGAACCTATAATTGAAAAAGAGCCTGAACTTGTGATTGAACAAGAACTAGAACTATCAAAGGAAAAAAAAATTTTGTGTCTTATTCCTGCTCCTTTTCCTCAAAGACTTAAGAAAACACATAAGTTGAATAATCATACAGAAATTTACGAGCTTTTTAAACAAGTAAAAATCAATATTTCACTTATGGATGCAATTAAATAGGTTCTATTTTATGCCAAGTTTCTAAAAGACTTGTGCACGATCAAAAGAAGCCAAAATGTTTAGAAAAGAGCCTTCTTGATAGAACAAGTCAGTGCCATACTCCAACACAAAACTCCTCCAAAATACAAGGATCTAGAGTGTCTAACTATGTCATTTGTCATTGAAAAATTCAGGATAGAACAAGCATTGCTGAATCTTGGAGTTAGTGTCAATTTGCTTCATTTCTCTGTCTACCAACAATTGGGTCTGGGTGAACTCAAACTCCCTTATATCACACTCCAATTAGTAGATAAGTCTATCAATGTTTTGAGGGGGCATTGTGGAGGATGTCCTTGTTAAAGTGGACAACTTTGTCTTTTCTGTTGACTTCATTATCCTAGATACCCAGTCATCAATACATCAAAGGAATCAAATTTTTGTCATTCTTGGTCGACATTTCCTAACAACTTTAAATGTATTAATCAATTGCAGGAATATAGCCATGAAATTGACTTTTGGGAATATGACTTTTGAGCTAAACATTTGTAAGATTGCCAAGCACCCAGGAGAGGAAAAGGAAGTGAGAGAAGTAAACTCCATTGAGTCTTTGGTACATGAACATTGAATGATACATTTTTGAAAAATATGCTAAATCTTGTCTATTGGAACCTATCATATCTGAGTTAACAGATGATGATCAAAGTTTATAGAGTTGCCCCGCTCATGCTATAGGGACATGGCTACCCAAATTTGAAAAACTCTCACCAAGTGGTACAAAGCCACTTTCATCAAGTGTCAAGCCACCAAAGCCTAAATTGAAACCTCTCCCATCTGACTTAAAATATGTATTTTTAGGGGAAGACGAGTCATATCCAGTGGTCATTTCATCAAAGCTTGTAGATTTGCAAGATTCTAAGCTAGTTGAAGTCCTTAGACGCCATAAAAACACCATTGGGTGGACCATT
>CM042202.1:9515617-9554402 GCA_023539305.1 Ilex asprella
TTCTTCTAATTTGTATTTCTTATATTAATTTGACTTCTAAGTTCTTTTGAATTCTTTTGTTAATAGTATTTTACGTCTAAATTTTATATTATTTTCATTCAATATTTATTTCTTATACCTATATAATTTATAAATTCTTTTGAACTCTTTTATTAATCGTATCTGATTTTTAAATATTTTTTGACTCATTTATTAGTAGTATACTTATAAACAGTTTTCTATATCTATGTTTATATTTATATGAAGGAATAAAGTCTAATCTATATTTTGTTATTCTACCATCCAATATATGTTATAGTTGATTTTTTTGATATACTACAATATCATATTATTACATTACAAACAATAGTATTGCAATTTAATCAATTACTTTGTAATATATTTATACTATAAATAGGTGTGTAAATACTCAATAATGACAATCTTATAATAAATATTCATTATAAACTAAAGATGAAATATCTAAAGGGTCAGAGAAACACCTAAATAAATAACACATTAAATACTCTTCAAGAGGTAAAATAGATCTATAATTAAGTTTGACAATAATTAAAATAAAAATTAGTTAACACTACATAATCTATGATTCAATTTAATTACACATAATTTAAATTTTTTATAAAAAAATATTATTTAAATATATCCACATGCAACACACGTCATGCATTTCTAGTGTTATTAAATAATACCTTGTATTTCATAAAAGTAACCAAGCATGATCAAGGTTAACTGTTATTTTACATGAAAAATTCTTATAAAGAAACAAAATCACACCACCTAACTTAGTTCTGAGAATAACAGCAAGATTGTCTCCACTAAAACCTCAAGACAGGCAGTTTCCAAATCTTTGCAACAATGTAAGATGGATGATACATACTCATACTGCCAACTCAAGGGGATGTGTGGAGAAAATTATGGTTACAAACTATATTTGTAGTTTCCTTGTATGCTTAGTGATTTTTATACATAAAGAGAAGCTAACGTATGCTGCTGATGGGCTCTTATTCTCTTTTTTCTACTACTATTACAACATTTTTGCAAATTGCATTTGCGCGTGGCTCAAATCGCTGTTAACATCATAAAAAATGAACTTAATAATCACGGTTATCATTCATGATCTGCCTCTCAAACCAAATGAGAAGACTTACAGAAAAAGATGGTTGTTTAAATAAAAAAAGTAAAGAATCATTCAAATGTGAGACTATATATAACAAACTGATTCATACAGGTAGCAGCCGCAGCAGCCGAAGGCAACCTGAGCCGATATACAAGAAAGTAAAAAATGTATACAGTACTCCAAAATCTTTAAGAATGAGAACAATGAAATACTGAAAATATAATACCGATGCATTCAGAAGTTCAGGACAACTAATGACTGTTAAATCATTAGCATACAACAGCATCTAAGGAAAGCCTCTTGACTACAGACTGCATCCCACGTCTGAACAAGACCACATAGCAGCCAGCTAACCCAATCTTGTGGCCATCTTTGGTGAACACTTCAACTTGTTAATTGATATAGCAAAATAGACTGCCCACCAGTCTTTATAAGTGCTGCCATTGGTGAATCATAAATTGTAGGAGCTTGCCCTTCGACTGGTAATTTGCAAAAAAAAAAAAAAAAGGAATGAGAAAATCAAGAATTGCTCTTATCTAAAAATGGATAATTTATCTATAAAATCATTCTCTATAATTCCAACTTATCTCAAGGAAGGAGTTAAAAAAAAAAAAAAGAAACAACTGAATTTTAAGATCATTTACCAAATGAAATTTATCTTCCAACAATGTTGTATGTGTGTGCATGCATTTCTAAGATGGAGAGCGAGAGAGAGATCTGTGAAATATACCTTGTAACTTCAAAAATTAAGTCATGTTATGAAAATCAATCAAAGCAGTATCACTTAAATTTATGAAAGTTGTCAAAGCATTCAACTCAAAACAAGTAACACCAAGTGGAGAGACCATTTAACTATATAAATCAATCACTAGTAGTCCTAATCATTCGATGTGGCTACAAGCTCTCTTTATGTCCTCCCTCGCATGGAACCCAGATTCGTGGGGCTACCAAACAAACATACAAACAGACATGCATAACGAGAAATTCAAATGGGTAAAAGACTTGAACCACTAATCACTTAATGCCCAACACTAATACCATGCTAGAGCATCCAACTCAAAAACAATTGACAATGAGTGGAGTGACCCTTTCACAGTACTATAAACCAACATCGAGTGGTCTTCATCATTCAATGTACAAGCTCATTTTACAGAAATTACCTTTCAAGTGCGAATCCATGATGGTTCCAAAGAGAAAGGCTTCTCATTTCGAGTGTGAACCATTGTAGTCCCTTGAGGAGGTGCATGCACAGTAATAGGAAGGACCCACTCGCATTTGTCTCTTCCCTCAATCAGAAGAGGGTGCTCATATCTAAGCAAAGCAGCCAAGAAAACAGTAAGGAAGAGAGAAAATGAAAATCCTCAGGACCTGAGTGATACCAAGAGAGTTAAATACGATAAAATGACAAAAATGCAAGGATCAAATAGCAGGCTTTTGGGAAATTAACTAATTTTCTTTTGCAAACAAATATCATTAATCTAAAATTTTGGTTATGTTTGAGACATCAGGTACCATGAAGCTGAGACGAAATCTACTTCAGAATGGAAGTTGGTATGAGCTATTGTGAAAGAATATCAAAATGAACAGTACATCAGAATTCACACACCGGTATGTAGCAAAATGTTCAGTCGTTTGCAATTCTATCCAAAGGACCACAAAAAGGGCATTAAGCTAATCCTTGTATAATTCCAAAGTGATTGAAAATTTCCTTGTTCAAACTATGGTTGATCTTATTGTCTTCACAACCCATCATACGTGTCTTTCTTGCATCGATATATCTACTTCTAACTCCACATTTCTTTTTCAACCCACCATATTATATCGACAGAAGTCATCTCATAAATATTATGGAAACAATATGAAGATCTTACTCCCCTTTATATTTTTCTATTGGTTTCTTTAACATAGATATAGCTTCCAAAGTTGACCTCCAAAGCATAAATCCAAACCAATTCTTCGAACTGTTGTTCTAATCTTAATAGATGCTCACCAATTTCTCTAAACCAATGACAAAAGCTTCAAGAGCGACTGATTAAAGTCCCTACATGAGGAAACAAGGAAAAACTCTGCCACTGGCAATGCCGAATCTTGTGTGGTGATAATAAATGCCTTACTAGTCATAACTCGGTACACTGGCACCTGCTATCTGTAAATAAGGTACCTTTTCTGTGAGACAGAAAATAAATTTTTTATTTGACAGCAGACTTATTTAGTGAAGTTATATTCTAGCTTACACAGCAACCCAACTGTGGTGTATATCTACTTCGCAATAAAGAGAAATGACATGTTCTCAGGAGATTCTGAGGAGAGAAAAGGGGCAAGAGGTGCTCTCCAAAAAGAAAAACCAAAAAGAGAAGAAAAAGAAGTTTATGGCGGACACCTTTAAGGAAGAAGGGAAAGCTCTAATCTGAATTACAAATTCAGCTTCCAAGCTTATAAGTTAAGGATCAAAATTTCATTTTGAAGCATTATTTCGGTTACCTAAGAAATGGAAATGTCTCAGAAAGAGAAAGGAAATATAAAAAATTTGAAAATTTATTTCCAAAACACTCCAAATCATTGGTCGAAATATACTGAAACATTTGAATCATATCAAAAAACATTAGTGGAAATACCTCAAAGCATTAGAATTTCGATTCAATCACTAAATTGTTTTGATCTCCTTAGAAATAGAAACACATCAGTCATTTCTATTATTTCGAAACGAAATTTTGATCCTTAAAATCAGCAAAGTTTTCACCACCCCCACCCCCAGGGGAGAAAACAATTCAGTACCATCAAAATATAATGATCTAGAGGTCCTATAGAAAGAACAAGGACACTACTAAAACATCAATAGTCCTCTCCCTAGTGACAGACTGATCAGCTCAGATCCGTCTAACGATGATGACACTGCATTTCATTCCAAGATAATGGTCAACTACTGAGATGTGGCTTCTCTAGCCTTTCATTAACTCCAGTTGTTCAACATACATTTGACCCAAACTTCAATCAAAACATCAGTTGCAATTTAGTGTCCTAGCATACTGACCAGGAAAACCATTTGTGCTATTGTTTCCTGGATAATCAACAAAAGCTTTTCATTGATAATGAGAAAACTTATTTGATGGGCGAGAAGTCCTTCACAAACACAAAAATAAATTAAATGTATGTAAACACAACTAATAAAACAAAAAAATACAATCCAGAAACGACTTTCCAATCCGCCGTAATTAAGGACAAAGGAATTCCTGAAAAGTGAGGGCAAAAAGCAAATTCTTTCCCATATGCAATCCACCAGGAGAACAAATTAAAACACCAAATTATTCTGAGTCCCAAAAAAAAAGGCCGTTGAATCTAGGTGCCATAGAGATTCATATAAAAGTATTAAACCTCATAATCACCCCACATTGGGTTCCACTATCTTTTCTTAGAAGATTCTACAGCTCATATATAGGCCCTTTTTCATCTAGCCTTGCCTTTTAACAAACTTCTTCCCAAAGGTAAGTATTCAACAAAAACTAGTCTCATTTATCACCATTTCATAGATTGTAATGCTCAATATACAGAGACCCTCATGTTTCACATTCTGCAGATAAGTAAAACACTGATAATCAATAGCATTATTGAATTTTTTATAAAGTTTGTTGGAGAAAGAATGTGTTCAGGGCTTTAAAAACTTGTTCACAAAAATAAACCTTAAATCCTTAATTTTTAGGTTGATGGGCTTTCCCTAAGAAACACATGTATAATATCTCACCTATGTCACAAGAAAGCTGTATAATTTTTTTTATTACAAATAGGATAATCCTACCATTGACATTTATGTAATATATATAAGGATGAACTATGCTTGGTAACTGGGGTTACATACTATTTGCACCAGATCACAGACTATTTTTTTACCATGACTACTGCACATGAAAGAGCATTTTTTTTTTTGTAGTTACATGTCACGGAAGGCTTATGAGAGAGCAGATGGTGCTTAATCAACTGGTTGTTGAAGAGTTAGTAGCTCATTCAAAACCCCCAAATGTTACAAAAGAGTGATCAACAAACCCTATATAGTGTTGACATTTTTTCTTTTGTAGTAACCTTCAAAAGGATCTTACATCCAATTCGTTTCGGTGCATTATTTTGGTCACCTAAAAAACAGAAACGTTTCAAAAACATTTCAGAAACAATATGTAAACAAAAAAAAATTGAGAATTTATTTCAAAAAAATTTTGAATATTGGTAGAAATATACCGAAACTTCTCAAAACACCTCGAAACATTTCAAAATTTAGGTGGAAACATGGTGAAAGTTTGAAACATCTCGAAATATTTTAAAATACCTCAAAGCATTAAAAATTCGATTCGATCACAGATTTGTTTTGGTTTCATCAGAAACGAAAATGTTTTCAACTGTTTCGATCATTTCAAAACGATATTTTGATCCTTGCCCATAAGCATTATTTGCCATGAGTAGTATTCCTCCGTGCCAAACGCACATTCCAGTGATTTGAGTCTTTATCATTGCAACAAGCAGTGATCCTTTGAGAAGGCACCCTATTCTATTATTCTTTGTTTCTCTCTCTTTATAAAATCTGGTATTTATTTACCTTCCAATATAGCTAAATTGAGAAATATATTTACTGCTCATTTCATATAAAATAAAAACGAAATTTCTAGAATGTCATGAGTTGGACCAAAGAAAACAGAGGAGACGTTGATACTTCTCAATCTCCCACAAACCTATACCTTCACAGGAACTTTAGAACAATAACATGTCCATCTATATGATTAGGATTGGGGTTCCATTAGAGTTTCATATCAAAAAATAGTGCCCCTAGAGTGGAGGATTTTGTTTTCTAGAACAGAGAGAGAATAAGGAAAAATATGACAGTCAGGCGGTGCGGTAACTTCCAGTTTTACAACCTATCATAGCATGGATGATACTGTAGGGGCATCAAGATTAACTATAGCATCTGCGTCATTCTATTGTTAGATACAAATTAACAATAGTGAAGACTTAGTCATTGCTCTTATATGAACCAACAAAACATAAATTTATGCTCAAGCGGGTGAAAAATAGACAAGTCACTCTCTGTGGAGCTTAAGTCTTGGAAAATATTACTGTGACTAACGAGTGAGAAGGTTATTTAGAACATTGTTTGAAATGTTCAATTTGTAAACATTATGTTGTACGAAGGTGTACAATTCTAATTTGTGTGAGAGATGCATCAATATAATGGACACACAATTCTTTTCTTTGCCTTGATTGCATGCTCATGACCCACCCACCTGCAGCATGAGACCCAACAAATTGTTCTTGCAATGATGATTTCTCTTATCCTTCCCAACATAACACATGTTTCTTATCATCCTATTTGCTTGCCATGTCTGAAGTAAGTACCATAAAATAGATCTGATTACTCGACGCAGGCAAACAACCTTTTGATATGTAGTTGTCTTATTTAAAATCATGAGAACTTTTTGCAACAAAAGAACATGCTTGTGTGGTTCATTCAATTTTAATACCTGGTCCAGTCTACATTCTTCGGTGTCGTAAAGAATTCAAACCGAAGAGCCCATTGCACAGAGACATGGCGAGTGGAAAAAGACATGGGCCCATCCATGGGAATGGAAAAGAGAAAGCTTGTTTGCACCAAATCAGCAACTACCTCATGGTAATCACTGAAAACCTGCACAAGTAGACATGAAGAGCAAATGAGACTCCATTATATTTTCAGAGCATCGAGACTCCAATTTAATATCGTAGCATAGACATCTAGCATCATTATCTTATGTTGTGGATTGTGGTGAAGCTGTCTCCTGAAATAACCTCGCAGTTCTTACACGATACACGATCGACTTGTCTATGTAGGAAAAATCTAATTGGATTTCATTTAATCAACTTTTGAAAGTTATTAAATGGCATCCCTCTTTCAAAACAAAATCTAAAACATTTAAAATGGAAAAATCTAAAACAAAATCTCCATCATTATTCCCTACTTCAAATTCATGTCCACCATGTACCCTCTCATGTACAAGACCAAGGATCAAATTTTTGTTTCGAAACAGCTGAAACATTTTTATTTTCAAGGAAGACTGAAATAAATCAACAAGTGTATTGAAATTTCACTGTTTTCAAATGTTTCAGAATATTTTGAAGCATTTTGAGATATTTCGGCATTTTGCAGTTAATCTTTTGAAATGTTGCAAGATGTTTCAAAATATCTTGACCAATGTTTCGGAATGTTATGAAAATAAATATTGAATTTCTTTTCTTATTTTCATTTTGTTTTCGAAACGTTTTCAAAATATTTTCAAAACGATTTCATTTCCTTGGTGAATAATATACCGAATTGAAATTTTGATCCTTGTATTTGGCCATTAAAATCTCTTCTCGTGTATTCTCTACTATAGGTATCGTTCTTATTAGTTTTTTTTTTTATAAAAAAAGAATTTTATTTAGGTTGAGAAGAGATAAAAAATTACAATATGGAGGACAAGATATCCCCGCAAAGAAAAAACAGAAAAACCACACAAAGAAAAAACATTAAACTAAACCACCTTCCAATCCCTTTGAAGATCCATTAAAGATACACTTTAGAAGTTCCCTGCAGACTTGGAACATAAAGAGGTGTGAAATACAATTATGTCCCAAACCAAATGTCAATGTAAAGTATTGATTTCTGAATATTCTAGAGTTCCTCTGTGTCCAAATATTCCAAAAAATCACCATGAAAGCACAACTCCACAAAACAATACCTTCTTTAGTTCCGTTTCATACATTTGGTCATTACAGTATTGTAGCATAGCAGGATTGCAGTATCAGCATTCATTCATATCCCTCTCCCATGTCATCATCCTTGCTTTACAAGGTATAACATACTTAAGATTGCCCATGTTTGGAAGCATCCTCATCTTACCAACTTTCACTGAATGCATCTAGTATAAAGAGTCTTCAGCGTAAATTTCCATGAGTTAGGGTCTATAAGAGAACCATTCTAATTGCACATTAACAATCAATCTTCCCAGATTCCTAGTTTAGACAATCAAAAGAGGTGTGAAACACTAGAGACATGTCCATCACCTTATGGTTTCTCTTTCTCCTCTCTACTCACTACCTCTGTTTGATCTCTTTTTATTGACCCTAACTATCACAACTACTTTCTCTCAAGACAGCTAAAGACAATTAGGAAAGGTACACCAATATAGACCTGGCTGACTATTGATTATAGAGTATAGATTCTATAGAAGAAATAGTAGAACCCAGATTCACCTTAATAAAGATAAACAGCACAATTCTAGCAATGGCATTTCCGTTTCAACAAACCAGTCAGAGACCACTGGCTCAGGATTGATATCATTTTGCAACTGAAAATGAAATCAGGACCCTAATGTCACCCTGCTTCTGGGTACCATGTTAGCAGTTAGCACTTTACCGTAGTGCTACAACAGCCTTAAGAGGATAAAAGAGACTTCCAAAGGGATTACAATTTGTATGGGAAACACGTGTTTAAACTATACAGCTACTTCTATAAAAAGGTGAAAAAATTCATATTTTTCAAGGTTTACTAAAGCTGAATGCTTCTGAAAAATGGGTTCTCATGATAAAATTTGTATAACCAGACTAGGCCACGTACTGAGCTAGTATTTTTATGTTTAACCATCGATCTGATAAAAGATAGTTAGTGACATTCATTTTCAAGGATCCCCAGGAATTTCATTGGAACAGGAAGAGAAGAGAGTTAATACCTTCAATTAACTGAAAAGACTACTCCACACGACAAAGGGTTTACGTAGATTTCTGGCTTATCACTATTGTTGCAACTTCATTTTACATACAAAGTCCTCAATGATCAAGCTAGGTATCACAACTTATAATTCGAAAGTATACCTTAGTAACTGTAGGTGAATGTCTTCGAGAAGCATGGACAGAACGACGACTTATAGTCTCTGACAACTCTAGTGTTATTAAAAGCTGAAAAAAAAAATCAGGCCAGTCAACTCAATGAAGCAACAGAAACAAAAAAACCATGTGTGGCAATTAATGATTCATTTTTTTCCCTGAAAAATAAAAGTACCTCAAGGCATCTCCTAGCTCTTTCTTCATGAAAGAAAGTAAGAGTACCACCTATCTGTTTCAGAAAGTAAAAATACTCTGCTGTTAAATGAATCAAGAATGAGCATAAGACTAGCCCAAAAAAAGAACCAGCACAAGAGTGTAAATAAAGTGCAACTGTGATGATGGTTGATTGTTGGGATTCCTTGAGTGAAACTGCAATGTTGTGAATCAGTATTTATCATTAACTTTGGAGGCTTTGGTTTTACCAAAGAAGCTAAAAGTTATTAGAAATGTGAAGCATTGACTATGCTATGGGTGGTTTGATTGGAAAGTAATGGGAAGATATTGATGAAAGAGTAGCTTCTTTTAGATGAAATGTGGGATAAAATCTCTCTTTCTTGGAATTCCAATGGGCATCAACTTCAAAAGAATTTCAAGGTACTCTGCTATTTTTGGTTGTAGATCATTAGGCAAAAGTGTGCGAAGAGGTATGAGATTATGCCCTTTTTTTTGGCTACAGGTGTCTAGACTTGAACTGACTACTCTGTCGAGCTTAGCAGCTGCCACCATAGCTTGAGCCGAATTAGAGCATGTACCTGAAAAACAAGGGTGACTGGCCCTTAGGCAGTATGGGAAAGTATTGAACAGGAGACCTTTAAGTTACCAAAGGCCAAAATCAACCACTGAACCACACCCGAGGGTTATGAGGTTATGTCCTTTCCCTTTCATCTTGTTACAGTTTTCCTATCTCCTTTCAACTTTTTTGTAATAGCAAAGGACTCCTAGTCGTCCTTCATATTTTCGTCGTATTATTATCAATAATATTCATTGGTTTGCAGTAGAAAAAAGAGCATACATCAAGTGCAACTACCATATCACTGAAGTAATAAGTTGCATCAGAATTCTTCGGGGAAAATCTTAAAAGAACTTGGTCATCCAGCCTTATATTGTATGATCTTCCTCGAATAAAGCCTTCTGCTGCAGAAAATGTTAGTAGTAAATTAGTTTTGAAGGACTAATACATTAAATGAATCATCAGATACATAGTATAAAGACAACTACAGACCAGATCTTTTAACAATAGAAAGAAAGATGATTTACATGCTATAGGTTCCACAGTTCCTGGGACTGATGGGCCTCTGGATTCATCATCCGTGGAAAGGGATTTTACATGTTTTATCTGTTGACTTGGAGAGACCATAGCTGATGCCTTCTGGGGTGATAAAACGTCTGGTTGAAAAGATAAATGATCACTTAAAATGAAAGTTTTACAACTCAAGCGCAGATGATATAAATACTCAATGAGTTACTCCAGGCACATTCTTTGAAGATCATCCACAAAATTATCACACTAACATAATGCAAGACGAACAGGCATGTACAAATAACAGTTTCTGACAAAGAATAACAAATCAAGTTTACATAATAAATTGTGATGTTCCAAGAATAGCTTACCCCCACTAGAATCATATAAGACTTCTGCCACAGACAGCCGAGGAAGCACCAAATGTGAAGATATGCTAGTGCGTTCTTCAATATATGGAGAATCTCGGTTTGAAGACCTTGCTACAGATGATTGCAAGGACAACGAACTTCCAAAGGCTTTGCTTATATTTTCCTTGGTGGGATTATAAGAAGAAACAGATGAGATTTCATCCCTGGAGCTTTCATAACCTTCCTCAACTCCATCATATGTTTCATTAGCTCTGGCCTGTACAAAACTAGCACTATTTTACTCCAGAATCAAAGTAGCCACACAACTTTATTTTCATGTTATTAGTCATACATTAGTTAATAGGAGGTGGGCTTTGGCACAATGGTAAGATTGCTCCATTATGACTTGGGCATCAATGGTTCGAGTCGCGAAAACAGCCGCTCCAAATGCAAGGGTAAAGCTGAGTACATTTGACCCTCCTCCCACCCCATAGTAAAAATAAAGTACTAGACTTCAAAAGGCAAGATAACATATTTTTTTGAAGTAAAAGAAGAAAAGGAATGATAATAAGCGGAACCCACACAGCTTACCCAATCCGAGTCTCTGTCCATCTCTCTCCAATATACATCCAGTATGATGGTTATAGCAGAAACAATTCCTGGTAACACCGAAAAGCAGGTGATCATACTCCGAAACTTTTTTTCTCGATAGATAGAACTGATCAACTTTGTAGTAGATAATCATACTAGCCAGTTACCGCTCATGAAATAAATAAATACTAATTAATGTGACATGTTACACAATTAAAACTCACAAAGAGAGATGCACAGGATCGCACCGTGAGTATCAAAACTTTATAGCAAAACAATATGAATTTATTTTCCACTAGTGCAAATAATCAGTGGTCCAAATTAATGTTTAAGATTAATTGCACTGGAGGTCCCAAAGTATGGGGTTTCTCTTATTTTGGTATTCAATATTTCAATTGCATCTTTTGTCCCTGAAGTATTAAATATATTTCTATATGATCCCTCATGCAAACAACATCCACTATGCTAACAATTTTTTATCATAAACTTGTCACATAATACCTAAATATGGGCAAAAAAATAATTTGAATAATTCTTAAGCAAATTTCTACCTAAGTTTTGGTCAAAGAACTATTAAAATTACATAGTTCTGATCATGAGTTATCTAAATTTTGGTCAAGAGATACCTATATTACACATTTTCTGTCAAGAACTACCCAAATTATTTTTTTCCAATATTTAGATATCACATGACAAGTTTATGATAAAAAACCATTAGCAATTTAGATGTTATCCACTTGAGGGACCACATAAAAATATATTTAATAATTTAGAGACCAAAATGATGCAATTGAAATATTATAGACCAAAATGAGATAAACTCTATATTTTGGGAACCTCTAATGCAATTAACCCTAAAGTTTAACGCTTTTTTTTTTATTTATTAAAAAGTCAAAGAACAACGAAAATATGTATTGCGTAGTAGGATAAGTTACATGCACAAGCATCATACATGAGAACAATCAAGTAGTGAGATTTTGTGAACTTTTGATAAGAATTGGGTGCTTATTTGACTTGTGCCCATGCAAACTACAAAAAAAAAAAGAAAATGCTTTGCTATTTAGGGTCATATCATGACCATTAATGGGACTAACATGGGTATAATTTTATTTTTATGTTGTGAATATGAAGCAAACTGAATATCCCAACATGTTGTCTTCTCCTGACTGACTGTATCAGCATGCATACTAAATCTTGTTTTGCAAGGCAGTGTCATCGTGCTGAGCATAAGAACTTACAAATCACATTCTCACTCATGGCTACGTGGGACCAATTCAAGACCAATAAAATCAGCCATGTTTGGCATTCAAATGTACAACATGGACACAGTGAGGGACATGTTATACATATATATCATCATATAATAGAGTACTACCATTTTTTTATCAAATCAAGAGTTAAAAATCCACAAATCATAAGGCATCAACTATCAAGTTATTAACGCAACAATTCCAAACATTTATCTTGCAAATTACTTTCATTGGCAGAGGAGTCTTGGGCTTCATTTTCTTGTGAGACGATGTTTATGATTGAATTTTGTAGCATTTAGTAAAAGCAAGAAGGCATATGTTCTATGGAGACGTGCAGCGATGACAACTCTTGAGATTTTAAGATTAGAGAGGAAAGCTACAATCTTTGAAGATATGTTTAACGATGAGACTGGTTTGTGGGGAAAAAAAATTGCCTTTTGCTTCTTTTAAAGTGTCAAAGTCCCCAATGCTTGTGGGTCTTCTATATTGTTTTTGGTTTAGGAAAATCACATGTAATTTGCACTTTTATTTTGTCTTTTTTCTTCCTTCTCTTTCTTGGTGGACTTCTTATCCCTCAATGAATCGCATTTTACTCTTTTACTACTTATTTTTTTTGCTAACAAAAATAAAACCATAATAACCACTCAATTCAACACTTTTACAATTCTAACAATTGGCATCACAAAATTATACCAATATAAATTCATCACATCACAGAATGGTATCCAACAATACTTACTAAACGCCTTATAAAAAAAAAAAGTTGAATATGACCAGATATTCACATCAAGCCGATGCAACAACAATGACTCAAATAACTCATGGTCAACTCCAAGATGTATCTAACGATTCAACCAGTGGCAAGAGACTCGTGGTTTCCACAAAAGGTAGAATAGCATTGTATCAAATGGTGAAGAGTCAAATATGAATTGGCCAAGTCATATGGACCGATATTTTGAACCATACTCAAAAGGGATCATATTAAATGAACTATAAATCCGTTCACATCATGACTAGATTATACCATCTAGCTGCATTTACTAACTGGACACGAGAGATATAAAGAGGGGGCCACAGAGAGGGGTTGAGAACATCCACCAAAGACTTTGCAACTGGTAATACAAAAAGGTGAAAGATTGATTGAAAATTTATCCACTTTAGACTATTACGGTGAAATATCAAAAACAAAATCCACCGAGAAATTTTACCTCAAGGGGAAATCAAAACTACAAAATTGCAATAATTACTCAATTTAAGCAAAACAGGATATACAACTACAAGCAGTACATTTTGGTCACAACTTTTTATTAGGTGGGCATCAAGAATCACTCTATAATCCACACAACTGAAATTATTTTATAGTCATCTAGCAGCCAGATACAGAACAAGGAACTGATGCAAATTTTGAATATGGACAATTAGGGGCAGTAGAGAGGCCATCTGTGAAGCTTAATCCAAACCAGTTGATATGAGAAACCCACCAAATTTCTCTAGCCTAAAGTAAGAGGCTAGTAAAAAGTAAAGAACATCTTGACTAGAGTATAAATTGCTGATGTTTACAATTTATCACACCTCCAAAAATTATGATTAGTTCTTTGAATCAGTGGGCTGACGTTACGATTTTTAAGCCAACCTCAACAGTTAAGTTTTAGCAAAAAATCAGTAACACAAGTTATAAGTTGCTAACAGCAAATGGGAGCAAGGAAACAAGGTTACCATCAGTTTGACCTCCTTCAATTAGCAAGCCATTTGTTTTCTGAGTGACCCATATTTGTAGGGGAATTCGGGCTTCCTGATGAAAGTGAAGATGAAGAAGAAGATGATGACGACGACGACGATGATAATAATAATGATAATAACACTAATACTGATGGTAATAACAAGGTGATAAGATGATGATAAAATCACAAAATGACTTTAGCATCCAACAAAACCTAATCCCTACGCCAACCCCTCCCAAAAAAATAAATAAACAAAACAGGGAAAGACAGGCAAAAGGTGTTGGAAACATCTATTTAATGAATATTTGTACAAACTCAAACAATTATAGGAATTCAATAAAATATTATTGTGCTCATTTGTAATCCAAAAATTATAGATCTTCGCAGTCCCAATAGTGAGATATAGGTGTCCCATAAATGAAATTTCCAATAACATAGACAAATGTAATTTAAAACAAAAAAAAAATGGCAATAAGCAAAACAATATAAGGAATAAAATGCAACCTACAATTTTGTAGTCCATTTAAGCTGTATGAAGTGATTCATGTTCAAAATTGGATACATGTATATAAAGTTAATGGCTTATGAAACAGTCCAAGAGGCTTCAGCTGGTTTATTGAGGAACATAAAAATGAGCATTGTGTAGAAAAAGAGACCAATCTGAGAGTATTGAGCAGTTTCACTTTACCACATATTTCAAGGCTAAGACTCCTAGCAAGCACAAAAAAAGGTATCACGAGATATGACCTTTTTATGTAGCGGTAAAAAGGGATTGCTTAGCCTTCCGGAAAAAAAAAAAAAAGGATTGCTTACTGATGAAAAACATTATTAATTATGAAATATACTTGGCAAACTTGCTAAACAATCGCAGACTATCGCTTGTTCAGTCAAGCATCCCTTCCAAATTCCAATATAGGCATTTGGTAAATGTGAAACAGACATGAAAGCCATAGTAACCCATTACCTGTTCCATGCCATTTGTCATGCAGTAATTTAAAAAACTTATAGCCAACAAGAAATGGGCATAGAAAGTCATTACTGAAAGTGATTTTGGTGACGGAAATACAAGACTCAAAGCTGTAATTGTGACAGTTCCACCACCAAAATGCTGTACAGAAATGACATTTGTATAGCTGAGCAACAATCACAATCAGTATAAAGATGAAAACAAAATCTTTTCAGCAATCAAAAGAGCCATCAAGGAATATAAGGGATCATACCAGCTCAGCAAGATCTCGTATTGACTCTCCAGGAAAGTGTCCATTCTCCAGCATTAAATATTGTCCAGATAATGTACTTTTAACATAATACAGATAACAAATGGTAGCACCCCTATATGATGGTGGTATAACACTCGGAAGAAGAGTTCGCACTACATCTGCAGATAACAACCGTTCTTTGAAATAATTATTTTCTTGAAATTCATTAACAAAATTAAAAAATTAAGTAAGAAAGATCATATGCTTCACATCATACCAAAGTAAACTGTAATGACACATGTTTGCAACTGCAACTAATATATCAAGTACAGAATAAAAACAAGCGGAAGCCTACAAATTTATGAGCTCCAGAAAATTCACGCTTAGGAATAACTAGTGAGAATTTTAAATCTGAGGCTCCTTTACTAGGAGAGAGGTTTTGAAATGTATGGTTGTTAATTTTTGAATCAGCATAATCCCTTCTTCTTACAGAGAGAAAATAAAGAGCAAAGAGGGAAAATAAGGGTTGGCCATTATTTAAGCTCACCAATTCCCCAGCCCCAGCCCTCAATTGAGCCAGTAAAGACAGCATGGGGGCAAAAGGTTCATTCATATATGAAATTATAAGTCATAGTAACAAACTTATTAATCCGAAGTACCTGAATTTTCTTCTTCGGCAGCTAAGGCTATTTATTTCTGAAAGTAGAAGACATACACTCAAGTGCAATACAAACAGAAAGGGAAACAACCTCCACTACTTCTCCAAACGTTAGAAGATAAGTAAAGGGCAAATACAAGTCAACTTGGGATACTTTGAATATGGAGACCTTAAGATTACTTTCTCATGTGGATGAATGGCTACTGGGAGATTTGATGCATGATTGCTCAGGCCTCAGTCACAAGATAGATATAGTCTTCTAAAGCACTTTATTAAGCCTAAGCAATGTGTCATCCAATTTCCTCTCATATTCCTTGAAGGAACAAGTGATCAATACTTTCACAACATGCCATGCACAATACACTAATCAGGGGATTGGTTAGTGTTCCTTTTCTTTTGCAACAAGTAACCAGAATTCACCTTACACTGAACAATCATCTATGTATGCACCTGCACCTTGACTGGCACTCTACCATTCCAAATCATCAAGTGAGGTTCAAAGACAGAATAAGTACGCATCACTCAAACATTGGGCCTACAAGAGAAATTTTCTGGAAGAATCAAGAGACCAAACTTTGATCACTAACCACGAGTCCAAAGAAATCAAGAAGTGATGAGAACTCCAAAAATTGCCAATTATATAGAGTACTTAAAAATTTAAAGTTCCATACCTTTGAGAAGAAGTACAAATCAAACTCTGTCAATTATCAACACCCTTTTGATTTTGATTTGGACACAACTTCTCAGCTAACAAGTTGATATTTATTCCGTTCTCCACAACTTCACATAAAAAATCCATCGTCATCTTCTCCAACATCTTGGTAACCTTCCTAAGGATCTTAAGAAGAGGCATAAAGGCTGTGCTTATATCAAACTAAGCGTCCATCCCTTAGATCAACAACCTTTTTCCAACCAATCTAGTCTTTTTTTGTAATCTCCACAATAGGATTCCAATAGTATAGGGATGAAGGATTACCTCTCAACAAAAAAAACCCACACATTTTAATAGTCACTCAGCCCCAACCTCCTGGCCAAACTTTATATTTTACTCCTATGCACATTAATATCCATAACTAAACTATTACACATTCATTTTTGGCTTCGATGTAGTCTAAAAATCCTCACAATATTCACCAAAGTCTAGAATTTGTGCCCATCCCCTAACAAGAAGAAATGATATCATTTACAAACCGAAGATGAGAACACTAATCCTTCAATTCCCACTAAAAAAACATTAATCCTATCAATTCCCACTAAAAAACACTTCCATTAAACTATACTCCGTACCCCTCTCAACCAATCTACTTAAGTCATCAACCACCAAAGTAAATACAAAGGGGAAAAATAGGTCCCCTAGTCATCAAACCCCTTGCATTAATTTTTCACGTTCACCACACCAATGTTATTAAACTCCCTAAAAACTTCCATTAAATCAGATTTGACTACTTCCCAACAATTTTGGGACATAGCCAAAGGAAAACACATGCATTCTAGCATATTTTTCTCTACTACACTCAAACATAGCATCGCTCACTTCCTCCCAACAGGTATCTCCAACCAACAAGGTTTATGATCAGCAATAGGACTCCACTCCAACCAACCTCATCATGGTTCTAGGTATTGGCCGAGTCCAATACGATAACGGTACACGAAACAAAAAAATCTCGAGTTGGAAAAATATCGTCGATATCTCGGTCAAACTCATAAGTATCAGCATAAATCAGAGGAACTCAGTATAAATCGGACGATTCGTATCAGAATCATTTTGATACGATCAAATCAAGTGAAAAATCTCCAAAATTTGGGACAAAGCAAAAGAGAAAGGGTCCAAAGGCCCACGTCTATAAAAGCCAAAAAACCCCTCAATTAGTCACAAAAAAGATGAACAAAATTTTTTTTTAGAAAAAAAGATAGGAAAGAAAGGAATCAAAGACTCACTGCCACAAATTAAGAAACCCATATAAAACTAACCCCAAATGGCAGAAATCATATGAAAATTTGTAGGTTCACCCATCTTTTGCAACTAAAAAAGATAAGAAGATTATAAAGATTCACAACATACCAATAGAGTGTAGATCAAACTGAATACAGATCACACTCACATAGATTCTTCCTCACTTCAACTTCAACATCTCTTTTTCTTCTTCCTCTGTTCTTCTTTTGTTTTTCTTCTCCTCTGCGATTCTACGATCCAGTTATGATAGCCAGAGAATCGCCGATGGTTTATTCGGTTACTCCTTCTCAGCATGTTTCTGTCGATGATTTACACAGTCTCTCTCGTCTGAGACAAACGAAAAATTTAAAGGAAGTCAACGGGTTTTTAAAGACTTTGTTCTTCTATTTTATTTTATTTTTTGGTAAATAACAAATCTTTAAAGACTATTTTTTTAATTTTTTATTTTTGTTAGTAATTGATTATGTTTTAGTGTGGTTAATTTATTTTTTATGGGTAATTGATTTTTGGGTTCACATTTTACCAAATCTTACTTGGATTAAATTTACTCTTTCATAAATCATTAAAATATTTAATGTAATAATTAGATACATTAAAATTTTACAATAATAAAAAACATCAATATTTTTTTAATTTAATGTAATAATTAGATATATGTTCTATTCAAATTATTTAAAACTAAATGTTACAATTACATTAGATTTATATTTACATTACTTATTTATTGAATAAAAATTTGAAGTATTGCCTTTTAATAATCAAAAAAAATTATAAATCAAATATTAAATTCGAAGAAAGATAAATAAAACTACATATTTCTGAAATTTTTAAATCAATGAAAATATGTTACTTATTAATTATTTTGAATTTTACATTATCTCCTAAATAACATGATATCAGTTGGGAACCCGCAACAACTATCGGTGGTGATCAAAGAATTGCAAAGTGCAATTATTGTGGAAAAATAGTTCATGACGGTATTTACTCAAATGAAGTATATCACACATGTATCTGGCCAAGTGGAAGGATGTTCACATGCACCAAAAGAAATGTCACAAATTTTAAGACATCACAGTGATTATAGTAAGGAAATGGATGTTGTAAAGAAGAAAAAAGAATAAATTATACAATTATTGCGAGATGAAGATCTTTACAACCTGCAAGAAGATGATGATGATCAAGATGGTGAGAATCAAATTGAAGAGGGTGCTACAAATGATTTTGAAAGCAGACAGTTAAAGTAGGCAATGAAGGAAAGTCGTCAAAGGGATTGGATGGAAGAAGAGGGTCGGAGACATTCTATATCAAATGCAAGCAGTCATCCCACTAAGGGTTATTTTTTTGGTGCTAGACCATCACAACCATCTGACTTAAGAATCAAGCATGGACCACCACGTAGCTATAGTGTAATAGAAGGTGTCAGCCTGCCTATAAGTGGCATTGATTTGTACATATTCTCGTCCAAACCAAAGTCAATAAAAGACATGTTCTCAAATGAGAATCTGAAAAAAATGAGAAAAGCCATTTTGAAATTCTTCCTCCCCAATGCAATACCATTTAATGCAACTGATAGTAGGTCTTACTATCAGTCAATGATTGATACTATTGTGGATGTAGGCCCAAGAATAAAGAGCCCCATAGGATCAAATTAGTAACTCCTATTCGGAGGAGGAGGTTCAAGACCTTGAAGTGTATATATCTTTAATGAAAATAAAATGGTCTTAGTATGGTTGCACAATCATATTTGATAGGTGGAGTTCTAGAACAAAGAAGCCAATTATCAATTTCATGATTTATTGTGACCGTAGCATGATTTACCATACTTCAGTCGATACCACCAACATATCAAAACCTGCAATCTATATTTTCTCCCTTATGGATAAAGTTGTTGATGAAATTAGGAAATAAAATATAGTATATATAGCAATCGACAATGAGACAAACTTTAAGGCAGCTAGTAATATGTTGATGGAGAAAATGAAGCATTTATTTTGGTCTCCTTGTGCTATCCATTGTATCGATTTGATGCTAGAAGATATTGGTCATACGAAAGCAATCAAAGAGACCACAGATGATGCGAAGATGATCACATCTTTTATCTACAACAATCTCAAAGTAGTGAACTTAATGAAACAACATACAATTGACAGAGATTTATTGAGACCACGTATAACACGGTTTGTCACTAAATTCATCGTCATTGAAAGCTTTATCCGTTATGAATCGGACTTGAAAAGAATGTGCACCACCAATGACGGACATGATTTCAACAAAGACTAGAAGAGGAGAAGTACAAGAGATAAGACCTCAAACTTTATTTTGACTGACCAATTTTAGAAGACGGCTAAAGAAGTTCAATCCATCATGGAACCTCTTGTTATGGTCTTAAAGATAGTCGATCAAGACAAAATTTACTGTGTCTATGAGGCAATGGACAGGGCTAACTTAGTTATAAAACTTTTTATCAAAAAATTAGAGGAAATATTAGGCCGTGATTAACAAAAGATGGGAGACCCAACTACCCAGACACTTACATATAGCAAGTAAAAGTATATAAAAATATAAATTTTTCTTTGCTTATTATCTTATAAAATATTATAATATTCAACTAACATACATTAAATTGTCAAAACTTTACAACTCGTTTCTTAAATCCAATTTTTCAGTATTCTAATCAGTTTTTCGACCATCCTGACATGAGATCCGGTCTGAAAGAGTTATTAAAAGATTGAAACTAAATCTAAATAAACAAGCAAAGACAATGAATGAGGTATGACAATATTTTATAATTTGTATTATAATGTGTATATACATTGGTCACATACGTAATACATTATACATTAAATTGCAGATCAAATTATATACTGATTGACATGGCAAGTTTGAGAATGCACTCACTAAGAAAGTTGTACATGCCTCCCTTCCAAGTTTATTATTTAAACTATATGTATTTATTAAAATATCATTTGTTACTCACAATCACAAATATTATTATTGTACAATTTTATTTTATTTTTTTGTATCTGAAAGGTAGATCAAATATGGTGAACAAGCTCCCCATCTACAAAAAATTGTAGTCGAAGTGTTAAGCCAAATATGTTCATCATCAATGTGTGAAAGAAATTGGAGTACATGGTCACTAATCCGTACAAAACTTTGCAATCGATTGACAATGAAGAACCTATATAACCTAGCTTTTATGCACTACAACATACGGCTACAAGTCAGAAATTTGACGTATCAACATGAAGAAGGTGATTTTTATAATCCAATTTATCTGAACTCCCTTTTTAATAATGAGGACAGATTAATGAGTGGATAAGAGGGGGAAGAACCCATTTTACTACGTGATAACTTAGATTCACTGAATGAAGATATTTGTAACATTGAATAGAGTAGAAGTGGACAAGATGCAATTGATGAGGGTGACACTAACACGACTTCTACATCTAGCAACTATGCTGCCACTACCAGAAGACATGGAAAAGATATGAGCCTGACCAATAAGGATAAAAAGCCAATGAGAATTTTTGTCAATTTTAGTGATTCATCTGATGATGCTGATGATAATGATGATGATAATTATGATGGTGATGGTGATGGTGATGGTGATGGTGATGGTGATGGTGATGGTGATGGTGGTAGTAATGACAATGATATTAGTAATCATGGTGGAAATAGTTATGAGGGCAACAAGAGTGGTGGTGAAGGGACTACTAGAGATGGTGGTGATACTCAACGAGTTAGTAGTATGTCCTGGGCATAGAGGCAAGAATATTATTATGCCACAAAGGATATAGATCATGGGTATCAACCGGGTATAATGAAACAACAGAGGAATTTAAACCCTTTCAATGGTGATGATTATTCCAATAGACATCATCATTCACTTGGTTGGCAGGGAATTGATGATCATATGCAGAATTTGAGGTTGACATCTCATGAAAAATACATACCTTATGGACATCATCAAAATAGTGGTATAGAATATAGCTATGCATATGGATCATATGGATATGATATCCCTTCGCAACTTCAGAGGTCTACTAGTACTAATAGTGCTGGGCATTATGGTCATTGCCCTACGCATTTTGAGAGATCTACTAGTACTAATACTGGCGACTACTATGATTGTGCTCCAAGGAGACATCATGACAAATCTTCTAACATAACATCGGATAGTGTAAACTTTTATGGATATCACCAGTCTTCTGCCAATAGTTGCTATGAATATCTTGGTTTTGGGTATAATCAACATGTGTACCAACTAATACAACCTCCACATTCATACTACTCTAATTATGGGTCATCTATCTAATCAACTCAACTAACCCAATCAAACCAATATTTACACTTGTATTCTTGTCCTTATAATGGACATTATCCTAATTTGTATTATCTTAGAGACAATAATGATGATTTTGAGTCTAATCATCATTCAATGTGACAATAATTATGACTCAATATGTTCTTAAATGCCTACGTTGAATATTGATAATGATAATTATTTTCGATAACATCTTTATGTTTTATTTTAATTATGTTTAATGTATTTTTGGATGTATTGTTGACATATAATGCATGAATGATGATATTTATATTTTTAGAATTTTTCACAATTTTTTTAAAAAAAATTGGAGCTTATATCTAGCATTTTGAGCGGCGCACCACGACCAATGTGTATCAGTGTCCTCCGAGTCGATTGCCGATATTGCGACTTTGAACCATGGACCTCATCCCCTTTTGAGCTTAATAAAAGAGCTTTAAAATATTTTATGATTTCCTCCTCAATAGTCCTTTCCTCCTCTTGCACCAAGTCATTAGCAATTTCAAGTTCACTTGCTAAATTCTTCTTCCTCTAAGGCTTTGCAAATCTATGAAAAACCTTAAAATTGCTATCCGCTTCTCCAATCATTTATCCTTACCTTTTGCCTCCAACAAATCTCCTCTTTAAAAATCACCTCCTTGGACTTATTAACTTAAATTTGATCTCTCCTTTCTCAATTGATCATTCGATCTAGTGATAGGGGATTGCTCTTTATTGGAAGGAGTTATGCTTACACAAAATATTTTTGATATGATGGATTGGGCTGTTATATAATCTCGGGAGTTCTTTTGCAATCTTATTTCGACATTCTAATTGATGATCCCTCTTTACCACAACTTGAACCATATAAGATGATTTGAAAAACAAAATTACCATGAGAGTTCAAGTTTTTTCCCGCACTATTGCTCAAAAGAGGATTAATTACCAATGACTTCCTTCGGCGAAAGGAATAGGAAGAGTATTGATCATCTCTCCCTTCATTGTCTTGTTCCCTACACTTATGGAGTAGTTCGTTTGGATTAGTGGAATTGTGTTGATTCCACCAAGCTTTTGCAAGGAAATGTTTGAAATTGAGTTTTGGGGTCTTCGAAGGAGTAAAAAAGGTAAGAAGAGATGTGAGGTGATGGCCATAATCTAAAGGTATATGGCTTGAGAGAAACGCAAGAATCTTTAAAGACAAAATGGAAAAGGTGGATAGCATTTGGGAGAGGATATACTTCTCGGCTTCTTTGTGGGTTTCCGTGCACCCAATTTTTTGCGAATTTCTTTGCTATTAATTAGGACAGATTGGAAGTTTGTTTTTGATATGTACTTTCCATTTCATTATCACATTTCCTTGTATGCTTTTATTATTGCAGGACCTATTGTCCCTCGTGTAACATATCAAGCTCGGAAAAATTATTCAAAATGTACCTTTTACAACCTTACACTACCAAGCATCTTTTCATTCCAGAACTTGGCTTTTTGCTTCACCATTTCAAATTTCTTCATAAATTCAATGTCCATCCTTAAACCATATTCTCTTCCCACAAACTCTTCAAATTTTGCTAAACTCATCATTACCAAATACCACAACGGTAGAAATTTGAAATTCTCTTCAAAGAGTTACATTTTCAAAATCATAACATAAGCAACATTGACAAGCCAATTAGCATGATCTGTGGCATCCACTAACGTTATTTGGTTTAGGGCAACAAGACCCCATTCAAAAAGTGTTTTTCTATCATAAATAATATACCACATTGTGGCAAATGTTTATCATTTTAAATTAGAAGAAAATACTGATTCAAAGTAGAATAAGAGCACAAAATTAGCAGTTTAGCTAACTGCATCGTCTCAATGACTCTATTAGATAATATTTATAACCATAATGATGTCCTCTTTAGGCATACAGACAGGTTCAACGAATCTGGATAAAAAGGATGATGGAATAGAGTCCTGAAAAGCTACACAGGAAAGGTAAGTATTCATTAGTCAAGGGCCATGCCCATTGTATTACCTTAGGAGGACATTATTGATATTCTCTAGACAGTTCAAGAAGATGAATTCAGATGTGCTAAAAGGATACTTCATCAAACCTGGGAGGTATCTACATCCTGGTCCCAGGAAATTCTAACAGCAAGAAAATCTTTTAACGTATCCAATTAGATTTCAGGGTAACCCAAGTAATAGAGCCAGGTGATCTACTAATTGATCTTGATGGCAATTGGAACCAGACTCAGTTCTTCTTTGAAAAGCAATGAAGTCTAACATTCAAACTTCAAATTGTGACTCTTTCTCCTCCTTTTTGCTCATTCTGCATCTGTGGTGAGTGATATCCAAAGATAGGACGAATTTTTGCAGAATTGTAAAAGATTCTACGAACTCATATTAACAAATCAGAAGTATAAAAATGGAAATTGCCTAAAATCATCCCATTTACACACAATGCTGGAAGGGGTAGACAAGATAGACCAAAACTTTTGCATATATAACACAGAATGGACTATTCTCAGACACAACCCTGCATTCTCACGGTTGACAGCCCAAAGGCCTTTACCACTAAACTAAGCAATGGCCCCCAAAAAGAATAAGAGGTGTAGACAGGAATCAATACTAACAAACTTTAATATCAAAAACAAAATGAAAGTTCATTATCCATCATTAGAAAAACGATTTTAAATCCTTTTTCATTTTTTATTTTTTTTGGGGTTCATAAATCCAATTTCCTTTTTCCTTATGTTCAGGCAAGTGAATTTACTTCTCTTTCTCAAAATGTCAACAGTGCACAAGTAGTACAGGATTGTATCAAAGACAAATACTTGACCATGCCATCTAATGTCTCGTGGACCTGGCTACCCGAATCTAACAACCCATGTTAGAGAACTAGGTGATATAAGTTGTTGCTTTTGATCTTTTTCTAACTGAGAAACATAATAGGAGAAACATAGGGGCCGGAGGCCCCCTTTTGCTAGATGCTGCTGCAATTATGCCAATGATCCTCTTTGACAAACTGATTATCCTGACTGTGCAGTAAACTGATGGGCAAATGCCACTGCAGCAATTATTAAGACCCAAAAATCTAGCCAATCCAAATTTGTTGGAAAGCCCGCCATAAGACCTACCAAAACCCAGATCCCAAATATGAAACCTTCTGACCAATGACCATCCTGTCAACACGACCAAACCATACCTTGCATGTACATCTGAACTAATCTATCTATCCTCTAACATTGGCAGTTGAAAGCAGTATCCCTTATTTCAAGCCACGAGCTCATAATAAGGCGTACAAAAAGAACATGCCACCACAGAAATCTAAATTATAAAAATACCCCCGACACCAAAAAATATTAAAAGGACATAAAATATTAATACTAGTAAATTGACTTAAAATAAGACTTAAATACAATAATGTAAGTTTTTATATGAATCTTTGTCTTAATGGAAAGCCAATTCCATTATCTTTCACATCTTCGAATTTGTGTTTCCTTGAACATCTTATGGATTGCATCATTCTCCAATGGTTGGAGAAAACTCGACCTCGAGTTTTAAAGTGTTGCAAAGTGAAAGTCCAAAAACTTTGAACTTGTCTATGTAGTTGTCTCTAAGAAGCTTTAAGATGATGACTCGTTTTCTTCTCTAATTGAGGGAACAAAAAAGATTTAGAAATTAATCCCCTTGAATATGTTAGTGAAACTTTCTAGAATGATAAAATCAATTGGTGGAGCAAAGTGGATAAAAAAAACATTGGTGACTCTTCATGTAGATCCTTGAAAGATGCAAACAAATCAAGCTCTTTGAACATCATTATTGCCGGTTGAAAGTCATTAATGGATACAATTTCACCGGGCAACACTTCTAGCACTATTTCAGAGCTCTTGGGTAATAACGTACTCATCTCTAAAGACTCATTTGATTCAATACTAATTGTTGGATTTTCCAACTTGCCCGGTTCCACAAAAAAAAAAAATTGTTTGAATATTCACTTTTTACCTTGGCCTCTGGACAAGTGAGTAGTGTAGTTGCTTGGGATAGTGTTGATTCTTCTACTTGATTTCCTTCATCTTGAATTATTCGATCAGTTGTTGTTTTGGGCTGCTTTTGATGAATCTTCTCTAGTTGTACAGTAGAATCTAAATAACTTTGAATTTTACCCCTTTGCAAAGAAGAAATCCTTGATGTACTTACTTGAAGAAGGAAATTTAGGTACATCTCCGTACCAAGTGCCACTTGGAATGCATGCTCTACGTTGTATAGTGGCTGCCCAAATATTGCTGCCTTTATATTTGCTCTTAAACCAGCCTTGAATCGAGCAATTGTTTGGTAAGGTTCTTCTACGATATGATTTTTCAATATTATGTCTTCAAATCTTTGAATATACTAAGTTGTTGCAAATTAATAAGTTGTTTGCACAACTTGCTACAATAGTTTGAGAGCATATACTCCTGTTGAAGCTTAGCTTTCATCTCTTACCATGTGTTGATTGACGACAATTTCAATCTTCTTAAATCTCCTTCAATACTAAATTTTTGCCAAGCCTACAAGTTTCATCTTGGCAAACCTTACTATCCTCACATCCGAGAAATTATACCTAACAAAATAGTTCTCCATAGAAGTAAGCCAACTAGAGAATGTTGTAGAATCATCCCTTCCATCAAAATCTTGGATCTCCATCATCATATATCAATATTTAACCCGCATAACATAGGATTTTTCGGCTCTGATACCAAATTAATGTAGGACAACTTTGTAACTTTGACTAAGAATCACTCCTAGGGTTCCTTTGACATCACACCCAGCGTTAGAATTCCATCACACAACTCAAAAAACATGTAATTGCTGAAATTTCTGAATATCTTTCTTTCTCTCCCTTTTATTGAAAGTGACACTAACTATATATAGAGTTCTAAGTAATCCTAATCCAAAAATATTAGGATTCCAAAGTCTCTAGGACTTCAAAAACTCTATGTCCCTAAAAATTGAAAAACTAAAATTAACTAGAACTAGGACTTTAAATTCTAAAATATTCAACACTAGAATTTGACCAAAAAATATGACCTAATTTAGAAATTCTAGAAATTACAAAAATACCCCCAACACCAAAAAATATTAAAAAGACATAAAATATTAATACTAGTAAATTGACTTAAAATAAGACTCAAAATACAATAATGCAAGGTTGGTTCCATATGAATCTTTGTCTTGATAGAAAGCCAATTCAACTATCTTTCACATCTTCGAATTTGTGTTTCCTTGAACACCTTATGGATTGCAGCATTAGATGATGGGGACAAATAACAACAACCTTATAAAGTTTATAAAAGACGAGGAAAAGATGTCTCCACGGCTCGAGCTTTAATTTGCCACATGTTGGATGATGCAGAGCCTACTTGGGAGCTTGCCTAAACATAAATAGTCTTATTTTTAGTTGCTTTGAGTTAGTTTGGTAATATTAGTGTTTTATGTGGGTTTTTTTATATTTTTTTAGAGTTGGGAGCATTTTTGTAGTTTCTAGAAATTAACTAGAACTAAGACTTTAAATTCTAGAGACTTTGGAATCCTAATCTTTTGGGATTAGGAGTGCTTGGAACTCTATATGTAGTTGGTGTTATTTTTAATAAAAGATATAGAGAGATATTCAGAATTTTTCACCAATTACATGTTTCTTGAGTTGTGTAATGCAATTCTAACCCTAGGTATGATGCCTACGGAACCCTAGGAGTGATTCCTAACCAAAATTACTATTCACGCTACTGTTCACAGCCCATTACTGTTCATGAGTAATGTTCACCGTCCCTGAACAGCCCCTATTTTTATTTTACAAAATTGTCCTACATCAATTTGGTCCAAAGTCTCTAGGACTTTCAAAACTCTAAGTCCCTAAAAATTAGAAAACTAAAATTAACTAGAACTAGGACTTAAAATTGTAGAATATTCAAAACTAGAATTTGACCAAAAAATACGACCTAATTCAAAAATTCTAGAAATTACAAAAATACACCCGACACCAAAAAATATTAAAAAGACATAAAATATTAACAATAGTAAATTGACTTAAAATAAGATTTAAAATACAATAATATAAGGTTCCATATGAATCTTTGTCATGATGGAAAGCCAATTTCATTATATTTCACATCTTCGAATTTGTGTTTCCTTGAGCATCTTATGGATTGCATCATTAACATATCCAACTAGTGTAAGAAAAACAACAAAAATAAAAAATAAAAAATAAAAGAAAGCCTATAAATCATATGAAGCTCGCCATCCAGCTTGAATAGTAAAATGTGGAATTCCTTTGAAAGACTTTGACACCGAAGCCCAAAAAGATGTTAAGAAATGAATGCAATCACATAATCCATTCCCACACTCATTCCGATCTTCAAAAATTTTATTATTACGTTCCTTCCAAATAACACAAAAGATAGCGAGAATAGCACAATTCCAAAGAGCATCACATTTATCAAATCTCCCAAAACCTTTCACATCCTTCAACAAACAATGAGACAGATGTTGCTGAAATCACTCAACTTAAACCCGTCTCTTTATACAGATGATATCACAAATTCAAAGCCACGAGGCAATGAAGAAACAAGTGATTAATACTTTACACATCACACACCACTGAGGAGAGACAAATATGAGGCCTCCTTTTAATCTTACCATGAACAACTATCCATGCAAAAAATTACACCTTTAAAGATACTTTAGCATTCTAAATCATCGAAGCTGGAAAAAACGATGAATAAAAATTTTCTTCCAACAAAGAATGAAAGAAAGATCTACACAAAAAAACTCTAGAAGACTCTAACCTCCACCTTCTTCTATCCACAAAATCCATTCTGATCATAGAGTTTTTGAGAATAGCAATAAATGAAATCAAATCTTCAATATCTCAATCGTCTAGGTTTCTACGGAAACCAAAATCCAAAGAATATGGTAGATTATGTAAACCCCGGGTAAATTTGAACTTTTTTCGAAAAAGGACAAAACGATAATTTGTCACTATAATGTGTATTTAAAATACTCATGTTTCTACAGCTCGGATGACACAACGGACTTCGTCATTGGATTCGTATCGCGAAGTGCAGTTATCCTGTTAGATTTCATCAAATTCCGAAATAGTCGAAATTTGCAAGTATTTTGAGGTGACTGGGTGGCGGGTGACCTCACAGAGGTCACCCACAAATAAATTTTATAAAATTTCTTTATAATTGAATTAAAGTTTAAATAAAATTAATTTAAACTTAAACCTAAATGAATTTAATCGTTACGAGACGAAAACAGACCTGAAAATAGAAAACGTGTGGCGCGATGTGGACCGCGCAATTAAAGGCTATAAATAGGAGAAAATATCTTATTTTTATTAGACTTCTTCAACTGAAAAGCAGTGAGAAAAACGTGGGAGAGGAGGAGAGAAAAAAGAGAAAATCCAAACTTGTTTCTCAGAACTACGGAGTTCTGCCCATCGAAATTTTTTGAACCAACAATCAAAGTCGATCTCCTCGACAAGAGCTACGCTTACGTACCAAGAACGAAGGATTTCACCGAAGATCCAAAAAGGAAATTTTAGAAAATCAAGAATTTTTGAGACTTGGGAGGCGTTCTTGAAGTTCTAGCCTTCATTTTATGCTCCAAGAGGTAGGATTCCCTCCTAATTTGGTTTATTTCTAACCTAGGGTGTCCAAATGAATTGGTTAATGTATAGAACTATCTATGACTTGTCTATAGTCCTGAAAATAAGGAAATGGATATAGAAATGATTTAAAACAAATCTCTAACTTGGAATTGATATGTGATAATTACTTGTGTAATTCTATGAAATTTGGTATTATGTGGGCATGCTATGTGTTTTGTAGTGTGTCTTGTGAATGAAATGTGTTATGACATGCTTGAGGATGTTGTAGTTGAATGAATGAGTTGATATATGTTAATATATTAGCATCATAATAAATTGTGGTAAATATATGCATGATATGATTTGTCATGAAATATGTTGATATGTGATTTAATTTGTCCATATGGCATTTATTGCATATAAGACATGACATTGATATGCAATAGTTTATTACATTGTATTTGCACAGAGACATCGCATCATAAGGGTGTGTGTGCATGGTTGTCTTCATCACCTCACTTGGTGGATGACGGGTGGACTTGGAAAAGTTGGATCGATGATCCGACTAAGTCGCGCGGTTGCATGAAAATTGGGTTGGGATAACAAGAAGGACTAGACTATCCCTCGGGTGAGATACTCGATGATTGGATACGTACTCTGCTGATATAAGAACCCATAAAGTGTGTTGGTGTACGCAGAACTGTTGGTGAAAGTCCATGAATTCCGTGTCGGTTGGGTGCCATTGGTGTAAGTCCATGAATATCCATTCCAACAAAGACCCTATATTTGTAAATGTCATTTGATGTGTAACATAAATGACGGAGTCATTCACATGAGTACTTGCACATGTTAAGGAGTCGAGAAGAGTTCGGATTGATGTGCGTGAGTGAGTCTCATCTTATTTAATGGCATAACATGGTGAATTCCAACATTAAATACATATTCTTGAGTGAAATGTTATAAAGTGTTGGTTGTTACATGTGCACATTTCATATGCATTTAGGGTGGGGAATAGTCTGTGTAGGAGATAATCTATTGAGCATCGCTCACCTTATACGGTAAAACATTTCAGGTGCAGAATACACTGTTGGATGGCTCTCATTTGGAGCCTCAAGGGTGAAAGAGAGGCCGAATTGTGGCCTTTAGCCTTGATTTTTATAAAACTTTTGTTAAAACTATGTTTTGGGCATGTAATGTATGTAAAAGAATTATAATCAAATTTATATAGACTATTCTGAGTATAACATTGTATGTTTTATACGATTATGAATAAATGAACTCGGTGTGGTCAATGTTGAATATTGGATCTCGAATGGATCTTGCAATTGTATGATGCGCAGGTTATGTTTTTGGGTAGAGCTCCTTGTACAAAGGAGACTCTGCCCGAATTTTATTAAATTATGAATCCCGGTAAATGGGACATAACAGTGTGATATCAAGTCACATGATATCCACAATTATTCCGCGGGTTAAGGGGTGACCAATGGACCCCGAATTTTGGGGCATCACAGATTATGCAAACGAAGCATAGACACAATGGATGAATCATGAAAACAACATAACTGGTAGAGACGAGGAAACATAAATGACAAAGAATACTCACCCACACATGCATCATTCCAAAAATGAATTCTCTCACCATTTCCTACCATAAAGTTAATACCTTGGGAAAACATTTGTAGTGCCTGGGAAATGCATTTTCATAGGCATCGAAAATTATCCTTCTCATCCCTATTAGCGTCTTATCCATTGGCATGTAACCTAGATTTGTTCTTGATAATTAAATGTCACAAGGAATTTACCTCCAAACGAAATCTCCATAACCACTTACCCACTAAACCAATATTTTTTGCATTCAAATTACCAATAGAAAGACCTCTTTTATCCTTAGATCTGGAACCCATCTCCCACCTAATTAAATGATCTTTCTTCCTTTCTTTACTACCTTCCCACAAAATATCTCTTATCATTTTTTCAATTTTTATACCTGCTATCCAAGAATCCATTTCTTCCACCTTTCTCCATATCCTTTCACCACCATAACATAATCCAAAAAACTCCAATCAACATGATCATATATTTTCTCAAAATCAATTTTAAAAACAAAACTTTCAATTCTTTTATCCCTATATTCCTCCACAATCTCATTTGCCACAAGTGCAACATCAAGAATCTGTCTATCCCTAATAAAAGCCCCTTACTCTTAGAAATAGTGTCATTCAAATTATCTCTTAATCTCTGGTATAAAACTTTTGCAATGATTTTATAGAAACTAGAAACCAAACTAATTCGCCTAAAATCCCTCATCTTCATGGAGTTTTCTTTCTTTAGGATCAAGAAAATAAAAGTGGCATTAGTAATTTCATTGACCACGCCATTTTTGGAAAAATTCTTTGAACACTTTCATTAAATCAACTTTAACAATATCCCAACAATCTTTGTATACTACCAAAGTGAAACTATCGGGTCCGAAGCCTTATCCCTACCACACTCAAAAACAATATTTCTCACTTCTTCCTCCTTAAAAGGCATTTCAAGCCAACTGGACATTCCCTCATCAATTGGACTCCACTCCAAACCTCCCAAAATTGGTCTCTCGCTTCCCAGCCTTGCATACAAATGGGAGAAATAATCAACAATCTTACATTCAATTAACCCCTCTTCCTCAATAATTTCTCCATTATCCAATTCCAATTTATAAATAAACTTCTTTTTTTGCCTCCCTATTGGCAACTATATGAAAAAGCTCAGAATTATTATCCTTCTTTTAGCCACTTTACTCTTGCTTTTTGTCTCCAACTAATTTCTTAAACATTGCCGTCTTCAAATCTATTTCTCAACCCCGTCTCTCCCTCCTTAAATTTTCTTTCAATCCCTCTCTCTCTTCAATTTTATCAATCTCTCCAATTCTATTCATGATTAGATGTTTTGTAATCCAAATATCCTCAAATGCTTCTTTATTCCAACTCTTCCCTCTTTGCTTCACATATTCTAATTTTTTCATAAATTTATAACCTACCCATCCTTGAAAATGCCCCTCCTCCCACCACTCTCTAAAATGGCCTCTAAATGTAAAGTATTCAAAACACATATTTTCAAACCTAAAAGGACATGGCCCCCATCTTACTTTATTGAAATCAAACAATATAGGACAATGATCTAACACAACTCCAGAGAGTGACTCCGACCTTATCCTCATAAATAGTTCCTCCCATTCTATAGAGAACAAAAACCTATCCAATTTATTACACACTAGATTCTCTCTAAAGTTAAACCAAGTAAACGTACCATTGGCTAGAAGAATATCCTTAAGTCCCGTCTCCCTAATAAAAGAGTCAAAGTCCCTTGTACTTCTAGTTAACTTGTACCATTCAGTTTTTTAGACACAACTTATAGCATTAAAATCACCACCTAAATACCAATGGGTATTACAAAGAACATACAAACCAACCAATTCTTCCCACAATCTCCTTCTCTCTCTAGAACTATTTGGACCATACACTGTAGTTAACCACCCCTCCAACCCATCATTATGCACAACTCTAACTGAAATTGGAAACTCAAACTCCACATGTTCATCAACTTTAATAGTTTTCGTATCCAACACTATCATAATACCCCCCGACCTTCCAATGGAAGGTAACCAAACCCAAATTTTTACATCTAGCTTCCCACACACTTTTTATCATTTTTCTTTAAATATTTTATTCTTTGTTTCTTGCAACCTAACCACATCCGGTCCCTCTCTAATCAATACCTCTCATATGGCTCTTATCTTTTCCTTAGAACCCAACCCTCTTACATTCCAACTAATAATCTTCACATGAAACTCTCCCCACCCTCATCACTCTTTATAGACACCACCATCATAATTGATCCAAAACTATAAACTTTTTAGTTCCCTCATCCCTTTATTATTTCTCTCAGATTTCCCACTCTTTTTTTCTTTTCCTTTTCTTTTATTATAAACTAAGGAAAAATCTATTTTCTCTAAAAATTTCATCAAAATGGTCCATTTCTCCTCATTAGAAAGATAAAAGTCTCTCCTCCACATTGGTCTCTTCCTTCCACATCTCTGGCATAAAAGAGTCTTTCTCTTGGTAAGGACAATCACTATGCTTAATAGGTCGTGTTACCAAATCCCTTAGAACTAAACTTCCTGTAGCATCTTTGAACTAAACTTCCTGTAGCATTTTCATTCCCAAAACACATCAATGAATTACATTCCTCATTTTGTTCCACTGCCAAGACTCAATTGACTAATTTCCTCCACCCATTCGAACCATTATCAACAGGAAAAGAAGAAGAATCCCCCTCCTAACAAACTATTACTACCCCAGGACCACTCCCCCTCTGAAAAGAAGATGGAAAGGAATCAATAATCTCATGCCCCCTACTACACTTGATTTCCAACTCCCCATAAAGATTTTTGTAATGGAAAAGGAGGAGAATTAATGGACAATTGTTCGATCAAATTTACCAAACATACCCCTAAATCAGATTTCTCACCTTGAACTTGAACCCCTCAATTTATAAGCTATTCTTCCTCCTCTTCAAACTAGAATAACCCTCCAAGTTCACAATCGGATTCCATCACTTTTGAAATAATGTCTGAAGATACCTCGTCACTCTACGATCTGTATCAAGAAATAGCTTCGGACAATCTTGCAAACCCATATTAAAAAGGTTTTCTTCCTCAATGTAACTTTCTCCCAAATTTCTTCTATATCCCTGTCGCAGATCATCTGTTGTATCGAAACCTTCTGCCCATTCACTTAGCAACTAATCTCTATCCCTTTCATTATCTTCAGAGCCTTTCGTTGCTATCGCTTCATCATCTCCTTCTTTTTCTGTTTTTTCCGTATCAGTTTATAGGTCTTCTTCTCCAGCCAGAGACGTCTCTCCTTCATTTTCATCATCGACAAGATTAGCCCCAAATTTCAATACATCAGATGTCAGGTCATGAGAAAAATGGATTTGTGATGTTGTTTGGATCGGGCCTTTTTTGATTTTGTAAAACCCTACAGATCTTGTTTTGAACTGCCCACTAGTAACTGGCTTTTTATCTTATCCATACCAGTAAAATGTAGTGACCCAAAACAGATTTGGCCCAATTTCAGAAGACAAAACTTGCACCCATTACTCTCACAGCCCAATCTATAATCACGGCCCAACTGTAGCCATGACTTATTAACTCCCTTAATCATCTCACAAACCCCACTTTCTATTCCTCCTTCATTTTCAAAATTGGAATTAGCTCCTAACTAATTTTGATTATCTTTGACCAATCCCATAATTACCACCTCTCTCTCAATATTAACTGACCCAAAATCCAGAACAGTATCCCTTATTTCAAGCCCATTTTCCACCTCTCTTTACCTTGTACTGCACACAAATCTTGTACAACCTCCTACCCTTCTAAGCCACATAATGAATCACTAACCACGTCATCATCTTCTACATCTCGATGGGCGTATCACAATTTCATCCCACCATATAGCATTTGAAGCTTTATCTTGTCACTAACAACCACTCCAAGCTTTGAAATAACCTTGATTCTATCCAGATAACATGTACCTTGATATTCGACATTGAACATAGATGGAATAATTCATTTTTCACATCTACCAACCCTAATTTTGGCTTGGAACAAATTTTGCATAGTCAAAGTGTTTCTATCAATCTCCAACAACGTATGAAAGTACGGATACGGATACGGATACGATACAATAGAGATACGACAAAACCCCAAAATATAGGATACAAGTACTTTCAGGATACGTCTATAAATATATATTTTGTGTTTTTACTATCATGTAATGACTTGATAACTACAATTTTTAGTGATTTTTTAACAATAATAAATAATATTAACAATTTCTTATTTTAAAAGTTATCTATCGTCTCATTATGGTACATCTACAAAGCAAACGTGATTAATTAAAGGAATAAGAAATAACATTTTAACTATATTGTTTGCTTAGACATATTTATTGCTAAAATTATAGAGTAATCAACTCATTTAAACTCTTTGGACATGCGATAAAGGATAATACTTGAAAAACACCCCATGAGCATTCCAAGTCATATGAATTTTTGTTGATCATTGCAGGTGAAATCAAAAGGAAGGGGTAAAGACTAAAACTAAAAATTACAAAGACCTCTACATATATAAGTGTCCACGAAGTATTCATATATTTTATTTATTATTGGATACACTTGGTGTGCAAAGATCAAAATATCGTTCCAAAACGGTAGAAACTTCCGAAATGTTTCCGATTTTCAAGAAGACTGAAACGAATCAGTGACAAAATCGAAATTATAATATTTCAAGATATTCTATAATATTTCGAGATGTTTTATAATATTTTAATGTATTTGTACAATTGTATCGGAATGTTTCGAGGTATTTTAAAATATTTTGATATATTTCAACCAATGTTTCAGAAAATAATTCTTAATTTTTTTATTTTTTTCATTATGTTTCTAAAATGGATCGAAATATTTTCCAAAACACATCGAAACGTTTCCATTTTTATAGGTGATAAACAATACACCAAAACGAAATTTTGATCATTGCTGACGTGTACTCGATACGTATCATCAAGTATCCGATGATTATTGTATCTGACACGGATACGCCGACTTTAACAAAATATCCGTGTTTCATAGCCAACAAGCCACCACACCAATCTCTAATTTTTCTGGAAACATCTTCATTCCATTGATGAAAAGATAACCCTTCAATTCCAATCCACCCTCCCAAAAAAGAAATTCTATCTCTTCCACCTTTTATTTGAGGAACCCATTTGGATAATTTTACTATACTCACCTTCGCTATAACAATCTATTCATTTCTACATATATCAATTGCACAATCCTCATTCTCGCAGAAAAATATAGCCTTATCCACTTGGAATGATTCAACAAAATTTCACAATTGTACTTAAAAAAATAAAGCATCTCTAATCCATCTCCATGGAATGAAAATACTTTCCCTGATGCAAACCACTACTGCCTTCCATTTACCAAAATTAGAACCATAGGCAATATTACTCCCAATATCCACACCCTCCATCTCTTTCTTCTCAATGATCTCAACCCCCCCAATGCATGATTCACAGGATTCAATATAATGTAGCATTCCTTTCATTCCTATCACTCTTCAAGATACAATTTAACATCGTATGAAACTTACTCCAACAAGCATAGTCGCCTCCTTGAGGAACAGAAATGAAGCCCATTCTCTTTAGACCAATAGATTCTAGATATCGTAAGAAACTTCCCAAACCTATTATAATTTATTTCAACCTATAGATGATAATCATTGTCACAAAACTTCCTAATAAACAACTCTGACCTTCTCCATACACACACCTCTTTGACCACACTATAGAGCCAGGAAACACCCCTCAACCCCATAGAAATGGAGAAACTAGCAACAAAAGTTCTTTCAACAATCTTGACAACATCCCATCTTAACTGTCCATTGACCTCCTCTCTCTCTCTCTCTCTCTCTCTCTCTCACACAGACACACACACATATGTTCACCACCGGTCATACTTTTCAATCATGTTCTCTAAGTTCTCATCAGTGGAGTTACTTGTTATTCATATTATTGACTTGTAATTTTAGCATAGCTTTTTGTGTTACCATAAATATAGTTCTTTATTATTTTGAAAATTTTGCCTCAATCTTGTTCCACATATACAACAGCCCAACGCATGAGGATCCCATCAAGTAGGGTCTAGGGATGATTAGATATTTGTAACCTTACCTTGTATGCAGAAAGACTATTTTTGTTACTCGAACTCGTGATGTTCAATGTCACAAGCGAGCAACATTTTTTTTTTTTTGATAAAACACAATCGAACAACATTACCATTGGACCATAGCCCACCCAAACATTACCATTGGACCATAGCCCACCCAAACATTACCATTGGACCACGACCTACCCCTATGTAAAGAAGCTATTTTCAGTCTTTCAAACAGTTTTTGTTTGTCAAACTCTTTCCCCATTTCTTGCTACTTTGCATAATGGAGTGTCACAAGAGATAACCATATGAGAATAATTACCTAGAGAAAGACAACTCATCAGTTTCAATAGTAGAGAATTCTCTCCTTCTAAACAAAAAATATCTACAAGGGAACAACATCCCCACATCTCGGCTATTCACCTGGGCACCCTATCGAACATATATGAAACTTATAACTAACTTGGGCTTAACTCATTACATTCTTAGAGGGAAAAATAAAAAATTCAACACCTATGTCACTTCACCACTAAGACGTAGGTGATTGACCATCGTTGATACTCTCTTATAGAGTTGTCTTCCTATGCAGCACCAGTTTGGAACAATCTTCCCACCACTAATTGAATATCCAGCATCACAATTTTCGCAAAATAAACCATCCATGAAAATGAAATCCCACCTTAAAGGATGCTCAAGACTTCCATATATCCTTTCAAGCAACCATAAATTGTTGGCATCCAAGGATCTTTGATAGCAAAAGTATGACCCTCCATTTTTAGCAACCCTCCTCAAGTATCATCCTCTTGCTCACCACAAACATAGGCTCCATATAGTAGGTCAAATACAGATTTCGCAGCTTCCAGATTATAATCTTGAAGAGCCTACCTAAACCAAAGTTCAGTTCATATTACACCAAAACATATGTGCCGGCACATAAATATACTTAATAGGATAGAATTATCATAGACTCATATTAGTTAGGAAGATATTAGTAGATCAATCACATCTTCTCTTGCCAACTTTTATTGAAAAAGAACGAAATATAGGTTGAAAATGTGTTTCGCATGCACTAAGCCCCAACTGCCAATGACCATACAAAATTACAAGAAAAGAACTTCCTCCACTCGTTCAATAGGAGAAATAAC
>CM042202.1:9560504-9591816 GCA_023539305.1 Ilex asprella
GAGCACCACCAAATCCTCCTCTATACATACATGCCCCTGTTCCAGTCCCACCTACATGAGACAATTATCGGGAGTGCATTTCTGGGAGATGGCCTCATTCTGAAGAGTTAACTCCAACTTTTGAAGTGAGGCTCCAGGCCATCTCAACTTGCCAATCCTCTTAATGCTGTCGAGTATGCTTCTTCATTTACATGAATCTTTGTTCAACTACTCTCTCTCTCTCTCTCTCTCACGCATCACCAATAAGCCATTACACTACACAAATTAAGAAATCATAATCCAAGAAATCAATCAAATTCATTGAAAAAAATGATTAAAAAAAACTAGCAATGCAACCCTCTTCTTTGTTTAGACTCTTGGGGGGCTGGGCAGTGGAAAACCATTGCGAATTCAACTTCTCGAACCCTTTGATCTCAAAACTAATCCTCTAGACCAAAAGCGAAAATGTACCACCCGGAGGGTTTGCAATCTCAATTGTAATAGTTACTGGATCACTAGGTCTATATATGTCTCTGTCAGTCTCTAGCTTCAGTGCTGGTGGCAGCACCTGATCAGCTTTCTTGGAATTGCTGAAATTTCTGCCACCACTGAGGCTGAAGAATGAGAATTCTCGTGATAGGTTTTTAGGTGGTGGCTTTGGATTTGAAGCTTTCGGTTCCGTCTGGTATATCAGAGCCTTAGAGCTGATTTCAGTTGTCTTCGGAGAGCTGATTTTTGTTGTCTTTGGAGCATTGACAAGTAGAACATTGAGACGATTTTTGAGTAGGATGGTTAATACTAGAAAAAATTTTAACCACACCCCCTCTAGTTTATCATATCTTCAAAGACACCCCCTCTAGTTTCTGATCTTTCAATGACACCTTTTGTCCTTTTAAAAATATTAACTAGAATGCAATTTTACTACATTGTCCAAGATATATTTGAGGATAAATTTCATCCACACCCCTCTAAATTTGTATATCTTCAGTGAGACCCCCTCTAGATAAGCGTATCTTCAATGAGATCCCCTCTATTTTCTTATTTTTTTAAGTTTTAAAATTCGAGTGAATTAAAATTCGATTCAAACTAATTAAAATTTATTTTTTACATATTAAAATTTGAGCTAATTAAAAATTATATTTTTTAGCATATTAAATTTATGCTAATTAAAATTCTATTTGAGCCAATTCAAAATTATTTTTAATCGACTCAAATAAAATTTTAATCAATTCTTATTGAATTTTAGTCAGCCAAATTTTAATACATAAAAAATATAAATTTCAATAAGTAAATAAATATAAATTTTATTTGACTTGAAAACGAATTTTAATCGGCGCTAACAACTGGGGTAGAGTTCGAATCGACTCAAATTTTAATATATAAAAAATAAATTTTAATAGGTTCGAATTTTAATACGTTAAAAAAAATAAAATTTATTCAGCTTCAATCGAATTTTAATTGGTTTAAATTTTTATATGTAGAAAAATAAATTTTAATCTGCTCAAATTTAATAAAATTTTTTGTAGAAAAATTACTTGAGATTTATGTAGGGGCATTTTTGGTATTTTAGATTAATTATTTTTGTTAGAAATGGCTATTTAATGGCAGGAGGTGTTAGTGATGCTTAAATATAAACTTGAAAAGTTGTCATTGATATTTTTGATAATAGAGAGGGTGTTTTTTACGATATAGTAAACTAGGAGGGGTGTGGTTGAATTTTTCCTTAATGCTATGTTGGCTTGGTGGGAATTAAGGAATGGAATGAGATATTTTTAACTTCTCTTTACTTTCTCAAACAGTAAAATAGTCTCTCTCTCTCTTCAGTTTTTTTTTAAGTTCATTTCTTTGCATAATCTATACATATAACTATATTTATATCGCTCATATATGTCAGTATTTGTGAAAAGAAATATTTTTTATTTATTCTTAATTATTATAATAAATTCAATTATATCTACTTTTATACTTGTATCTAATTTTTATTTTTTACTCTTAATATTAGCATCTATAAAAACTTTTAATTTCTTGTTTTATCCTTAATTGTTATAATAAAATCAATTACACTCACCTTTATACTTTCATCTAATTTTTGTTTTTTACTCTTATTTAACTGTCAACTTATTTTGGATAAATTCTTTTAAACTCATTTATTAATAGTATAATAACATATAATTTTCTATATTTATATGAAGTCAAGTCTTATATGTGTTAAATTATTATACACAAGTAGTTGTCAGATTGAATTCTAGGGTCAAATACATGTTATATTTTATTTTTTAGTATGCAATAATATAATAATATTATAAGCGATCTAATAAATCTATTTAGCAAAATAAAATTTTATAATTTTATAATATAATTAGGTGTGCAAATTCCTAAAGGGACCAAAGAACTACCTAAATAAATGATAGATTAGATACTCAAAGACTTATAGAATAAATTAATAATTAATTTTAATAATAATTAAAAAATGAATTAATAATTTGACACTTAATTTATTATTAATTTAATTGCACATATAATTTATGTTTTTTATAAATAAATATTATTTAAATTTATTTACATACACATGGTGCATTGCTAATGTCAAATACTGGGGAAAAACAAGAATTTATTTTCTTTTCTCCGCTTTTATTTTCTAACCATTTTTTCCTTGTAGAACAAGAGAAAGAAATTAACAGTGTAGGCCCCAGGGTGGCTCTCTCCAGAATGAGATCTCTCTCTCTAGAGACTCTTCTCTTTGAGTCTAGATCTCAGTTTGATTACTCTAGCTATCTAGTCGGTTACATCTCTGTTGTAATTCCGCCGCTAATCCATTACTAGCATGCTCATTACTACCTCATCATAACAAACTTTATTATATCTTCATCTTAAACATTTCATGGTTATGAAATTCTCGGATTTATTTATTGACTGATTGAATTTTAGTAAAGTTCTAGATCTACCGATCTATCTTCCCTCATTATTTGTACCTTATAGATTTGAAATGCTTAGATTTAGTGATTGACAGATCTATTCTCCATAAATTTCTAGATTTACAAATTCTTTTTTCCATTGGTTGTACCGTATAGATATGAAATTTAGAGATCTATTGTTTGGCAGATTTTCTATATAAATCTCTAGATCTATAGATATATCCTCATTGTTTGTATCCTATAGATATGAAGTTTTTAATCTATTGGTAAATAAATCTATCTTTATAATCTCTAGATGTACATAGCTATTTTTCCATCACATCTTATATTTGCGTTGTTGTGGAATCAATTTGCTTTGATTTTGGTAATTCGATTTGTTACAGAGGTTTTTGGCTTGATCAGAAATGTGTGCTCCCAAATGTAAGCAGTCAAGTTATAGTTATAACCCGATTAAGACTAGAATCAAATCCATAGAGAACTAATGTTGGTGTTTGAAGTTAAGATCAATAAAGACGAAGGTAAATGTTGAAAGAAATCATATAATAAACGCAGCAGAATTTTAAAAAAATAATAATTTGATACCTCATACCAAGATCTATTCATGTTTAATACAAACCGAGAAACCTTAAATCTATATAGAAGATTAAGGACTACCTCTTGAAGCGTGCTTTTAGCAATCTTCATGTTGTAAACCCCTGCATGTTATACTCACATAGTCGTATAATTTTTGATTAATTAATTTGGAAATGAAAATATAAGTGTTAAGGTTGAAATAGTAAATAGTTAGCTAAGATTTAGTTTTGAATTGTAAAGAATTGAAAACGTGTTCAATAGAACGTGTAGGTATTGAGATTTATGTGAGAAACCTTGTTAGACATGCATGGGATGGATTTGGAAGGGTTTAAGATGGATTGAAAATGAAAAATGGAGGAAATAGAAAAAACTGGGCAAAACCGTACCGGTACTGTGTTCCGGATCAAACTGGTCCAGAGAGTTCGACGTATAGGTACTGAAAGAATTCTGAAAGTTTAATGTCACGATCTCGGTCCGCTTTTCGCCCTATAAATACATTAGGTCGCCTCTTTTGGCTCTATTTCAACCCCTCCAACCTTAGAAACCCTAAGAGAGAAAGAAAGGAGAAAAAGAGAGGAAGAAAAGAAGAGATAAACACTTGCTTTGAAGGGATTTATACCTTGGAGTCCATCAAACCTAAATTTCAAGAGTCAAGGTAGGGGATTTCTTCTCTTTCTCTTTCTCTTTCATTGAGATTAGAGTTTATGCATATATATATGTTTTATTCTAAATGCTAGATATATGATATGAAATCATCATCTCTTAATCCTTTGGGCAAATATTACATAATTTTAACAAAGTTAGGGTTGAATACCCATGAAATTTCTCTTTTGTTTGAAAAACCCTAGATTAAGGAGAGGGATGAATTTTGTTCTTAAATTCTTCTTTTATTATTGAAATTGAAACTATAGAACTTGTGTTGAGTAATAAAATGATGTTGTGATCTCTTGCATTTTTCGTACTTGGTTATTGAAATTGTCCCATGATGAATTTGAGAATTTTGTCAATACTTTGGAATTTGTTAATTAATTAAGAGTATGTTTGTTTCCTTATTGTATGGTTGTTGTGAGGGACTTGAATTGTCATCTAAAGATGTCGTAGAGTGTTAGAGGTTAGTCTACCCTGGTGGGGGTGAGATGACTTCTTAATACTTGTAGTGGGTTGTCATTTGGTAATGAGACCACTATCGTTCACTGGAGTTCAAACTAGGGTTAGTATACCTTTCCTGGGAAGGGACTCGTCACTGCCATTGATATGGTAGACGCGCTTTCCCAGAGTGCTTGTGATTTGATTGTGATTGGTGAATTAGGTATAGTCGTTGGGTAAATTCATGGGAAGCAATCAACGACATGACATGGGATGAACCAATATATATCTATGTAACTATATGAGGACATGGATTAGATTATGTCGGAGCCGGTGCATTGGTATGAGACAATGCAATGGTAGGCGCCTTTCCTAACCATTTGATAGTGGTTTCTTATTGAGAAATATTTTTTACTGTTTTCATTTAATTATCATTGTTGTATAAACTTGAGATCGGTTTAAATGTCTCTGTTTTATTTCAAAAGCGATATATGCTATTTTATGAATGAGACCGACCTGTTTTACAATTCTAAACTTTGTTGGAGTTTGAGAAGATTTTTGATACAGAGCTTCGTGCTCATCCCCTACAATTACATATTTTTAGATTATGTACAGGAGGAGGATTTGGGAATAGAGGAGCCCATATACTGTGAGACTCCGCTAGATGGGAGTGTGGATTCCGAGGTGGACACTTAGAGCGACATATTTTTTTTTTGTACTAGACTAGGATATTCTTTTGAACAATGTAAAGTCTAGTTTACTTTTTTTATATTTCGCTGCGCTACGTTAGTTAATATTGTTGAAATGTAAAGGGCAAGATGGACCTATTCCTTTGGGGATGTAAACACCATAACTTGGCTTATTCTTTTGGAATGATCTTGTCCATGTTATATATGATGAATGAAACATTTTCGTATTGATGGTTTTATTTAGTGCTCTCATGATGTAAATGGTTGTTAGAATGTAATGTCGTCCAAGGGGGTGTTTGAGACGTTATACAAGCATTCTCAAAAATCTGTTTTGGCCTTAAATCTTCAAGGAATCTTCAAGCATTCTCAAGCAGTTTTCAAGCATTATTAAATCTTCAAGTCTGAATTTGATCTTTACCCCAAGCCTCACAAACGTTTGGCCTCTATCGATATCCACACGAATTGATAAACTTGTAGGATCTACTTTAGTCATTGATAAAACTAGTAGAGAGAGAAAGAGGGCGGTTCTTCTTGTGCTATCAAGAGAATTGTTATATCTTATAGCCACCTCCTACATAAAGGTATTTATAGAGCTTTAAAGGCTCTAATCTTAGTTTGGGTCAAGTTGTAATTATCTCATAATTACATGTAACCCCTTTATTAACCTTAATTGTAATAAAGTTCCTAATTAACTTTTAATTAGGTTTTCACCCCCAATTAACTCTTAATTGGTTGTCTCTCTTTTATCTTTTAATTTTCAATCAATTCTATTGTGTGTGATCCTATAGGTTCAAGCATACCCTATTGTAGGTATTTGATACTAACTACAAGTAACATCTCAAATTAGAATTCTTTTTAATTTAGCTTGAATTTGAACTCTTCTAATTCTCCCTTTACAAAGAACAATTAATATATTTATAATAATTTCATTCTTTGGGCTTCTACTAATCATGAATGACACCTAGCAGCATATTATGATCAACCTCCAGATAGCACGAAGTAGGTAAAGAACTCATTCAGTCTATAGTTATCATGCAATTCAATCCTTCTATCATACAATGTCCCAGTTGACTTACTAGGGTATGAAATTACTGTCAAACTCATAATTCAATCTTATGTGTTCCATCTTAGGACTATGACTCTTAATGATCAATTAGAAACTCAATTCTAATAGCTATTCTGGCTTGGCCAAGGACTCTTTGAATCATATCCCAGAAGATCACATAGGGCATTCTCCCTTTAATTACTACGGATGATAGATTCTATTTTGTACACTCATGAATCTTTATGCATGTCTAACTATGTCCAACAATACATATTCAAGTTACATAGTTAGTATACGATTATATTGTATAGTTAAAACATAGAAGTTCATGCACAAGACAACCATGGTATCTCAAGTTTAAGTATCAGTTGTATAACTATAATTTTAGGATTTAACAGTGACAGGTATATAAAATTCCATATGAAAAATCTTATGTTAGTTAACGGTCACGTTCAGTGTACTTGTTCTCTAACAAGCACCCACATACCTGCTTCAGTGTCCCTACACTAGTGACTTGGACGAGTCACCTCATATCAAATATGAATAAACATAGTGTGTGCTAGTCTATCTGGATTACATAGTGACCACATAATAATCCTATGACTAGGAATATTTAAGAGTTAAGTACTAAGAAGTATATGTCTCTTCCTCTCAACACCTTGAGAAACTATCTTCTTAACTTATACTCTATAAACTATTTCATGTATATTAAAATGAAATAAAGTAGAAACATGATAAATAATCTATATGATTGGTCTTAGAGCATACTACTAACAATCTCCCACTTGCGCTAATACCATCAACCATGTATCTAATACCCATCTTCTCAAGATGTTAGTCTAGATGTTGTTATCTTAGTGCTTTTGTAAGTGGGTCCACTATATTATCTATTGATGCAATCCTTTAGATACACACATCACCTCTTCCAATGATCTCTCAGATCATGTTGAATGCCACTATAAGTGTTTGGAATTTTTTTATGAGACTTTGGTTCCTTGGCTTGAGCTATTGCCCCATTGTTGTAACTATACAGTAGTATATGTGACTCAATGGTAGGAACTAATATAAGTTCATTATTAAACTTCTTAATCCAAACAACTTCTTTAACCGATTAATCTTTCAATGTAGAAATTATGTGACAGCTATAGTTTGACTGATAACTGCATCCCAACATTATTCACAATGAATAGGATGTTGTCTATATAAAATACTAAAAAAGTGATAGAACTTCCACTAACCCTTTTTGTACATACAGGATTCATCTATGTTTAAGAGAAAACCAAATGATTTGATTAACTCATCAAACTAGATGTTCCAACTTTGGGATGCTTGCTTTTAATCTATAAATGGATCTCAATAACTTGTAGACGTTATGGCCTTCGCCACTAGATTCAAAACCTTATGGCTTCTCTATAGAAATATCTTCCTCAATGTTTCTATTAAGAAAGATAGTTTTGACATTCATTTTTCATATCTCATAGTCACAGTATAGTGTGCAATTATGACAAGCATAATCATGACGGATTTTAGCATGACTACTAGCTAGAAGGTTTCTTCATAGTCAATAGCTTGTATTTGTTTAAAACCTTTAGCCCATAGCCTAACTTTATAGGTCTCTACCTTTCCACTTAAGCTTGTCTTCCTTTTGAAACTCATTTGCAGCCTTTAGGTACAATACCTTAAAGTGGGTATACAAAAGTCTAAGCTTGGTTGAAGTATGATTTCATGACACTTTGTCATTTTTTCGAGTTGATGTATAACATTGTCTCTATGTAATTTATAAGATCACTTTAATGATCATTATAACCAATAAAGAGTTTCTTATCACCTTGCTGGAGATACCAATATCTTTAAGGTGATGTGGTATCTTATAAGATTTACATAGAACTTGTGTAGTACTAGGTTTTATGTCAATAGGGTATTTAGGCTGATCGGTAACTGTTTGTGGTTTTGAGGACATTTCTTCAAGTTCTATCCTTCTTGTTATGCCTTCATTTTGAATAAACTTTTTTTCAAGAAAGTAGCAAACTAGCTAACAAACAATTTTGTTCGCTATGAAGATAGAAATAATATCCCAAAGATTCTTCTTTAAGATTTTTCATAAACTTACATCTTTTAGTCATAGCTTCCAAATTGTTCATATCATGTTTCTTAGCATGTGATAGACAACCCCAAATCTTAACATGTTTAAGACTTGACTTTTTTCCATATTATATCGTATATGGTGTCATAGGGACAGATTTGGAAGGTACCCTATTTAAGAGGTATGCGGCGGTCTTTAGAACAAATCCCCAAAAAGAAATAATTAAGTTAGTGTAACTTATCATTGATCAAATCATATCTAATAATGTTCGATTTCTCCTTTTATAAACACCATCAAATTGTGGTGTTGGAGGAGTCCACTGTAATAGAATGTCATTTTGTGAGATAATCCAAAATTCAACATTTAAGTATTCTCCTCCTCGATTTGATCAAAGAGTTTTAATACTTTTACTTGTTTGGTTTTCTACTTCATATCTTAATTCATTGAACTTTTCAAATATTTCAGATTTGCACTTCATCAAGTGCACTTACGCCAACCATGAATGGTCATCGGTAAAGGTTATGAAGTATGAATAACAACTTATGTCTACTAAACTCAGTAGTCTGGATACATCACTATGTATAAATCTTAATATATGCAGCTCTTTGACTTTGTCCTACAAATGATGTTTTAGTCATCTTACCCTTGAGACAAGATTCAAATGTTGGATGGGCTTCATAAGCCCATGGACCTAATTGTCCATTATTAACCAACATACAAATCTCATCCTCACTAATATGATCAATCTGATATGCCACATATAATTAGGATTCTTATCATCTCTAGTTCTTTTATGAGCGATGACATTCGTATTATTATGTTCAATATTATTTATATTGTCATTCTTATTTAAGAAATAGAGACCGTTGAAGAATATGTCAAAATCAATCAAATTAGAATTTAAAGTAAAGAAACAAATGTTTTTCTTTAAAAACGAATCTAAGACCACCCTTATACAGTGATGAAATAGATATATGTTCCTTACCATATTAGGCATAAATAAACGGTTTCTAAAATCTAAAACAATTCCAAATGGCAATAGTAAGTAGCATGTCCCTACAGTTAATGCAACAACACTTGCTTCATTTCCCACTCGAAGGGACACTTCTCCTCTACTAATCTTTCTGATTTTCTTTAGTTCATACAATCAAATATGTAAGAACTAGATGTGATATCTAATAACTAAATTAAATCATAACCAACTAACAAACCAGTTTTAAAAAATAACATTCGAACATACCTTTTGAAGGCATGTCCTTAATGGAAGTGAAATATTCACAATTGTTTTTCTACAATACTCATCTTTGCCGCGTGGAAACATTTTCCATTAGTATTTTCATTTTTTTAAAAAATGAGAACAATTATCAAATTTTGTTTCCAATCTAGGAAGTTAAAGTTGGTCAAACGGTAGAAAATAATAATTCTGGATTAAAGGTTAAGACTTGCTATTAGTGATCAAATAAAACATCTAGACTTAGCGATTTCATTTTAAACCATTAGATTGGGTCATTAAATCACAATGGTACCTCCCACTATTTCTCAAATCTTATACACCCTCCTATGGAATTAGGGAATTTTTATTCCTAGTGGGGATTGGGGTCCCACCTTAAATTAATATAATCTCACATACTAGCATATTGCTTATACTAATCCTTAATGAGTAGGTAACTCTTACCTAATGCATCTTATGCAATTTCCAATCATCCTTTGGTCTCTAGCATAAATGAACCTCACATAATAGCATCTTGGCCCATTTACCCTAGTTAAGTCACACCCACCATTTATACAAGTGTAGGCGTTTATGATCAATAAGTTTCTCACATAATAGTATCTTGAAACTTACAGGCATCCTACCTCATAGCATTATATGATTGAATAAGTTATTAAGGATTCCCAAAAATGAATAGTCCCCACATATCTGTAGCAGACTAATCACGCTAAAAAATCCTTAATATACTTACAACGATAGAAGACCACGATAAGACATTCATAATATCTCTTCGTTGCAACTTAATATCTTGTGAATGGTTTTTTTTGAAGGTCTAATTGTCTCATCACACATACATGCATACATGCATCTCATACACATCAAAAATTAATTCTTGTCATTTATCGTTATTAGTCCAATTAATATATTGTACTCCCACTAAAAGGCAATTTTAACGTTTAAAATTAGGGTTGTGAGAATATCAATATATCAAATTGAATCATCACAAAATATGATTCAATATGTGTAACCACTCGCGTCGCATATGAGCTCGAAAGAAAATTCTCAATTAGTGGTAGCATGATTGGAGGCGAAATAAACATATTCTATAAATTTTTGAAATTTGCCTCACAATCAGCTGTCCACTCAAAAGGAACATCGTTGGCCAATATATGACATAAAGGTCATGCCAAGGCATTGAAACCCTTTATGAATTGCCTATAAAACATGGCTTGACCAAGAAATGACAGGACATCTTTAACAATCTTGGGAGTAGAGAGATAAGAAATCAATTCAATCTTAGCCTTATCCATCTCTATCCCCTTTTTTGACACAATGTGACTAAGGACTATCTCTTGAATCATATAAAATGACACTTTTTCCAGTTAAGCACCAATCCTTTACGTGATGCCCCAAAATTCGGGAGTCCATTGATCACCCATCAACAACAAAAATACCCTTGAATGCCCCATGCCCCGACGCCACGTGATAGTATCCCTTTAACCAGGATTATAGCCCATAACCAAACCTCGTGTTCAATTTTCCATTGGATCCAAACAAGGTCTAGTATACCAGGATTTATACCCCATTATGGTCCATTTACATCATTGGAGAGAAACAACACATAGCCCGAAGACTTGACAAAACAGTTTTAAAATTTAAAATTTTTGGAAAGTCTGCCGATAGATACACATGAAATGTACACATACAACATTCAACAATTCCAATCAAGTATGAAACCAAATGATAGAATTCCTTATGATATGTCATGCAATGAGGTGAGACTCATTCATGCACTCAATCCAAGCCCTTCCCGGCTCCTCAACACATGCAACGCCAATGTGTATGATTCCGTCATCCATGTTACACATCGAATGACTTTTACAATTCTAGGGTCTTTCTTGAGGTGGATGTTTATGGACTTACACCAATGGTACCCAATCGACACGGAATTCATGGACTTCTACCAACAGTTCCGCGTATACCGACACACTTTATGGACTCTTATATCAACAGAGTGCGTATCCAATCACCAGGTCTCTCACCCGAGAGATCTTCTAGTCCCTTCTTGTTACCTCGACCTAACTTTCATGCAATCATGCGACTCCACGGAGTTTTCAATCCCCTTCTTCCGAGTCCATTTATCAAATACCAAGAGTGTCATTTGATTAACCATGCACACTCACACCCACACTCATGACTTATACTCATGAAAGTGATGCCAACATCATACTCAACATGTAAGGAATACAAAATGAGCAATATCAATCCATATCATCATATTCCATAGAAATGTATATCATGTGTGTATAACTTCTATAAATTATCATTAAGCTCAATATATCAATAAACATATAATTTTCACAAGTTATCACATAACTCAAATCAAGTTTGTTATTTCAATTACATCAAAACAACAACTTCACTCCATGCAAGACATTTCATTAAACACCTTCTATGCACCAATCATGCTATCACATAATTTGTCCACACAACATCAAATATCATCATTCAAGGCATTTAATCAACATCTTAAAGGCAAACATATATTATGCCACAATTTCACCCAATTACAAGAATGAACACAAGTAACTTTCTTATGCTAATTTCAAGCAAGAATTGGATAGAATTCATTTATTTTATACCCAATTTCCTATTTTCATAGTCATAGACAAGTCTAGGGCTAAGTTCAATATTAAACCCTTAGTTTACCAATATCTAAGGAAAGAATAAACCAAGGTAGGAAGAATCATTCCTCAATAGAAGTGTAGAAGACTTCCATAATACAAAAATAACCCAAAACCTTGAAATTCCCCAAAATACCACTTTGAATCTTCGGTGAAATTTCTTGTTCTTGATACGCAGACGTAGCCCTCATCGAGGAGAGCGACTTTAATTCTTAGTCCAAGCGATTCCGAGCGACAGAACTTCGAAAATCGGCGGAGGAAAGCTTGAAAATCAAGTTTTCTCTCTTCTCTCTCTATGACCGGCCAAACAAGGCTGAAAATGGGTGTAGAATATCTGATTTTTCAGATATTTTCCCTTATTTATAATTTTAAATACTAGGCCCACGTCGCTCCACATGTCCTTCGCTTATTTGGGTTCGTTTTTGCCCTGAAACGATTTATTTGATCCTGATCTAAGTTCAAATTGATTTTATTTGAACTTTTATTCAATTATAAAGAAATTTCAAAATTTTAGTTTTTGGGGACCTTTGTGAGGTCATCCGCCACCCAACTGTCTCGAACGATGTGCAAAATTCGATTATCTCAGAATTCAACGAAATTTGATAGGGTGAGTAGATTTCGCGATACAAGTCCAACATCGAACTCCATTTCCTCATCTGAGGTCTAGAACATCAATATTTTAAATACACATTATAGTAAAAAATTACTATTTTGCCTTTTTTCCAATAAGTTCAAATTTTTCTTGGGTTTTACACTTTATCTTCACACCTTTAAAGTACTAACTCCAAAATTTTCAAACAACCCTCAAAAGAATCACCAAGCACAAAGAAATTGTCCATAGAAAACCTCGATGATTTTCTCTACCATATCACTGAAAATTCTCATCATGCACATCTAAAATGTGCTTGGGCATTCATAGGTTTTTGAAAACACAATTTTAATAAAACAATCACATCAATGTTAAAACCCTAGTTTAGAGTATAACTCAAATTCATAGGTTTGGTCTTATTCTTTAGATTATCCAGAGAATGACTATTCACTTATGGTAATGTAAGTAGCACAAAAAATTAAAGAAAACATAATTGAATTCATGAAAGAAATTGACTTGGAAGTAATTGCTTGCATTGAAAAACTGAATTTAAATAACAACCTCTGAAATTAAAGACCATTGAATGTAAGATTGCAAGAACAAATGAAAGAACAGAGCTTAGAAATAAAGAATAGTAGTAAGAACTCCTAACATTCTCTAAACAATAAAATAGAGAAAAACTGAAGAAAAACTCCAAAACATGATATTGTCTTTCCCAAAAGGTCTTCTATTTATTATGATTGGAAGGAAAATCTTAAGATTTTTGCTAAATATCTTCCCCAAAATTATCTCCTCTTCCTATTAGTTGAGAATCCTCGAAAGATTTGATCTTTAGTTAAGTTTCTTGTGAAAATATGCCTCAACCTACCTATAGAATAGACTCCAACTACCGGTAGAAACTCCTTTTGTAGCCTGACTTGTAAAAATAATTATAGATTTTAAGCTTAAATTTATAGTTGGAATTAGGAAAAATCGACTACTGAATTTTTGATCAAAATAACAAATACTAGAATTATGATATGAACAAAATAACTATGAGTGTTGCAATCTAAAATTCTAAATAAAACATGCAAATAGTTGGTTAGATCATTAAAATATAACATGCAATTTAAATGACTACATGCAATGTATATAAACAAAATAAATTGATTTGGAAAGAACCGGTCTGCGAGTTCGAGAGGCGTGCGATCACTGTCCTAAAGCAGCTGAGCCTCCCCACGTGAGGGTACTGACGGACACCAGCGACACCAAGATCCAACCCAGATGTTCGCAGCAGTACCTCTTCAATGGTCACGTCCACCGGAAGGTTAGGATGAATCTGACTCGAATCGAGTTGCCCCAAAACTAAAATAATAGAGAATAATAGAAAAGGTAGACTAAATGAACAATTGGAAGGTGGAGTGGATTTTCTGATTGTCTGCCAAGGAAATTCTCCAAGCCATCTATATATATATATAGCCACTGTATTAACGTACACATAATGGCTTTAAATATCTTTCAATAGTTTTTTTTCTTTACCTCCTTTTTGACCGTTTGACCTAGTGTAACATACAATGTATTTGAATAACAATGAATTTGAAAGTTTTGGCCTTGAATACCCATAAAATCAATTTTAAGAACAACAATAATTATTATTGAATATACACACTAAATAGGATAAAAAATATATAACTGAAATTCCAAATTTAAATATAATTAAAATGAAAAATCAATTAAAGTTTTAAAAACTTAATTTTTATTTTTACAATCCCCCACAAGTTTTTGAAACTTCAAAGTATCTCAAATATTTTGTATATACTTTAATATAGAAAATATGAGTAACTATTATACTGTGCAATAAGTGTAGGTGTCTTTCGGACTTGAACCTCACTTAGTGTTAACAATTTTCCTCAGAAAAATCATAGTGACCAAATGCTTGAACTAGGTCATTTGAACCAGAGTTCAACATGTCACACACACAGTACCGATATTGGTCAAAATTCGCGGGTCAGTGCTATTAATGGCCTTGCACTTGATCTTGATTCTCATGAGAGTTTCTAGAGAATAGCTCAATGCTCATAGTCACGGCCTCACGACTACTCTCACTTCGGTGAGCCCTCCAAGGGCACATATGCATAATACCCTGCAAGAGTGTTCTTGCATCGGTATCATTCAGGGTAAAACCCTTCATTACCTTCACACTACATATGCAATTTCTGCCATAGGGGTGAGCAGGAAAATATCTCCTCTTGGATATTTCCTAAATAATAGTGCTAATGAGTCACGCAGTATGGATTGTTTCTACCCATTGAACTTCCTTCATGGGGTCTCCATTCACAAAAGTTGGGTTATCTCCCTAGGTGACTCCCTTGTGGGCTTAAGCCCATCCCCCTCAACAGTTCTGAGGCAGCTTTATTCGAAAGCCCTTTAATTAGCTGATCAACCATATTAAGTTCAGACTTCACAAAGTCTAGTGAGATTATGCTTTTACTCAGCATTTTCTTTATTGATTTATATCTCACTTGTATATGTCTATTCATCTTTTTATTATTATGATTTTGCTTCACAAGCTCAATCACTGCATTACTATCACAGTGTAATGAAATGGCAGGTATTGATTTTTCCACCAAATGTATCTCTAGTAACAAATTTTTTATCCACTCAGCCTCAGCACACGTGGTATCTAAGGCTATAAGTTCTAACTCCATAGTACTTCTTGATATTAGGGTTTGTTTTTTAGATCCCCAAGATATGGATGCTCCTCCTAACAAAAAGACATAGCCAGTAGTAGACTTTATATCTAAACTATCAGTGATCCAATTTGCATCACTAAAGCCCTCAACTACACTAGAAAATCCACTATAACATAAAGAGTAGTCTAAGGTTCCTTTAAGATACTTAAAAACTTTCTCTAAGGCAACCCAATGCTCTTTACTTGGATTATGTGCATATCTACTCAATCTCCCTACTATATACGAGATATCTGGTCTAGATTTATTAGCTATGTATAACGGAGACCCAATCATTTGTGAATACTTCAATTGTAAAACCGGTTCTCCTTTATTTTTCTTCAAATGTACATGAGGATCATAAGGCGTTGATACAGACTTACTATCATAAAAACCAAACTTTTTCAACATTTTCTCTGTGGTGCTAGACTGACTAAGAGATATTCCATTAGATGTTTTCTCTATTTTCATTCCTAAGATTACATAGGCTTCTCCCAAATCTTTCATATCAAACTTAGTAGATAAATAAGATTTAACATCCTTAACGGCCTCCATGTTTGTCCCAAAAATTAGTATATCATCTACATAGAGACATAAAATCACACAACCAATATCACTATCCTTGTAGTATAAACATTTATCACTTTCATTAATTTGAAAACCATACTCTAGAACTGCTTTATCAAACTTCTCATGCCACTGTTTGGGAGCTTGTTTAAGGTCATATAAAGACTTCACTAACTTACAAACCTTGTGTTCTTGTCCTTTTACCATAAACCCCCCAGGTTGTTCCATATGTATCTTTTTATCTAAACCCCCATTTAAAAAAGCGGTCTTGACATCCATTTGATGTATTACTAAGTTGTGGATAGATGCTAGGGCTACTAGTATTCTGATAGTAGTAATACTAGGCACAGGTGAGTATGTATCCAAATAATCTATCCCTTTCTTTTGAGTAAATCCTTTAGCCACCAATCTAGCTTTATATTTATCTATACTCTTATCAAGTTTTAGTTTCTTCTTATATACCCATTTACACCCAATAACTTTGCTTCCAGGAGGCAATTCTACTATCTCCCAAGTATTATTAAGCAATATAGATTCAATTTCACTATTAATAGTCTCCTTCCAAAAAGGTGCATATATAAAAGACATAGCTTCTATATATGTCGTTGGCTCTCCTTTTACTAGAAAAGTAAAAAATCCTTCTCCTAAGTCCTTCTCTATTCTAGTTCTTTTACTTCTCCTTAGCTCTACATGTTGTTCTATATTTTTCTTTATGGGAGTACTAGAACTAGTAGAAGGTTGATCATTAGTTGAAGGTGTTTCTCTTACTTGACTAGGCACTGTATTTTTAAAAGAAAAAATATCTTCAAAAAATGTAGCATCTCTAGATTCAATTATAGTATTGTTTGAAATTCCACTAATTTCTGAGTTAATAACTAAGAATCTATTAACACTGCTATTTTGGGCATGCCCTATAAAGATGGCGTCTACGGTCTTAGGACCTATTTTCTTTCTCTTTGGTTCGGGAATAGCTATCTTAGCTAAATACCCCCACATTTTCATGATACTAAGGTTAGGAACTCTTCCCTTCCATATTTCATATGGAGTTTTCTCATTATCTTTAGCATATACTCTGTTCAAGATGAAACAAGCACTAAGTATAGCTTCTCCCCACAAATTATCAGATAAGCCAGAACTAGTCAACATTGAATTTACCATATCCATTAAGGTTCTATTATTTCTTTCGGCTACTCCATTTGATTGAGAAGAATAAGGAGGAGTCACTTCATGTATTATTCCATGTTCTTCACAAAATGTATTAAGGTCGGTTAGAGTATATTCACCCCCTCTATCGGACCTTAGTCTTTTCACTTTTCTCTCTAATTGATTTTTAACCTCATTTTTATATATCTTAAACTTATTAAATACTTTATCTTTGTTCTTGATAAGATAAATATAACAATATTTAGAACAATCATCTATAAAAATCACAAAATATTTATTTTCGGCTCTTGTTGGCGGTCTACTAGAATCACATACATCACTATGTATAAGTTCTAGAAGTTGGGTATTCCTTTCAACACTCTTATGAGGTTTTCTAGTTTGTTTGGCTTATACACAAATTTCACACTTATGTTTAAAATCTACATGAGATTTGGGAATCAGATTGAGATCCATCATCCTTTTGATTTTCTTTAGACTTATGTGTCCTAATCTTCCATGACATACATTGCAAGAATCAACATTGAAAACTTGATGAGAAATTTCATTAACTTCCGAAAGTACATTCAATTTAAATAAATCATCACAAACATATCCTTTGCCAACAAATATATCATTCCTAGTTATCACAACTTTATTTGACTCCATTACAACCTTATAACCTTGTTGGACTAAGGATGACCCACTAACTAAATTTCTTCTAACTTCAGGAACATGTCGCACTCCTTTCAAGATCAATGTCTTCCCAGATGTCATCTTTAACTCTATGTCTCCAATTCCAAGTATTTGTGCAATGGAATCATTTCCTAGCGTTACACTTCCTCCACTTGATTTCTGATAAGATTTAAATAAATCACGATCAAAACAAACATGTATATTAGCTCCAGAATCTAACCACCAATCTTTATCTTGATAAGTAAAATTAACTAGGGAACGATTATACCTAAATGAGGGTTCAGCAAAATTTTCTCCATCCACTAGAACATTGACTTGGGCTTTGTCTTATACGGCTCAGTCTTCTTGTAATAGCAATTCTTAGCCAAGTGATTGGTTCGTCCACAAACAAAGCAAGGCATCCTCTCTCTGCCTAAGCCCTTGAACTTATTATTATTATTATTGTTTTGATAGTTTATTTTTTGACCATTATTAGGACGACCATTAAACCTCTTATTCTTAAAATTTCTTCCCTTAGGTGGGAAATTGTTATGGTTGTTGTTACCATTTTTCACTAGGTTTACTTTAGGGGGTCTCTCATTTTGTGAGTTTGTACTAACCCTATGTTTCTCTTCAACCCTAAGTGCGTTTATAGTTTGAGTTAAAGTTACATCTCCTTACTTATGTCTAAGAGTTTTAGCAAAATTATCCCAAGAAGGTGGAAGCTTGTCAATTAAGCTTGAAACTTTAAAATCTTCACTAAATGTAGTTCCACCCTTTTCAATTTTCCTCAAAAATTCTTGATATTCATGGATTTGATCACCAATGGTTTTATTCTCCACCATGTTATAACTATTAAAATTAGAGATCATAAACCGTTTAATTCCTGCATCAACAATCCCATACTCGGCCTCTAAAGTGTTCCAAAGTTATTTAGCGGTTGTCGTAATATTATGGTAGACATCATAAATATGGTCAGAAAGAGCACTAAGAATCCTATTATGACAGTGATATTCAATTTGTTCAGGAGTGTACGATGAATATGACACTTGACTAGATTGAGACTTATCTATAACATAAATTAAGCTTAGTACGGTCAACCAATATTGAACTTGTTTTTGTCACCTACGAAAATTTTGACCACTAAATTTTTCGGGTTTGACACTATTAGCTTCTTCTAGTCTAGTCATCCTTAATTTAGAATTCAAGGACAAAGAAATAATAAGAGATATGCGAAGAACTTGTATTGAATTTAAATGTCAACTGTCAAAACTTTATTTGTAACAAAATTAAGAAATGTGTTTAAATTATTGTAATAGCTCTTGAAACTTTAATTTAATATAATTTAATTTTTTCAAAGCAAGTAGCTATTTTTTTAATATTAAAGCAAGTAGGTACCTTTTTTTTAGATCTCTTTGGATATTCTATTATTATTCAAAAGTAGCTACTGTTTTTTTTACTTCTAGAAACTGTTTTTCAGAAAAATAGAAAATAGTTTTTTTTTTAGAAAAACTGTTTTCCAGAAAACTGTTTTTTTTCAAAAATAGTAGTAGTTTTTTTTTTACGAAAACAGAAACAATTTTTTCTTCCCAGAAAAACAGTAACAATTTTTTTTAAAATAGACTGTTACTATTTTTGTTACCAAAAAAATAAAAACATTTTTTTTTCTATTTTCAACAACAACAATTCAGTTGCTTTAGATTGTAAAAATAATTATAGATTTTTAGCTTAGATTTATAGTTGGAATTAGGAAAAATCGACTACTGAATTTTTGGTCAAAACAACAAATACTAAAATTATGATGTGAGCAAAATAATTATGAGTGTTGTAATCTAAAATTCTAAATAAAACATGCAAATAGTTGGTTAGATCATTAAAATATAACATGCAATTTAAATGACTACATGCAATTTATATAAACAAAATAAATTGATTTGGAAAGAGCTGATCTGCTAGTCCGAGAAGCGTGTGATCACTGTCCTAAAGCAGCTGAGCCTCCCCAAGTGAGGGTTCTGACGGACACCAGTGACTCCAAGATCCAACCCAGACGCTCGCAGCAGCACCTCCTCAATGGTCATGTCCACTGGAAGGTTAAGATGAATCTAACTCGAATCGAGTTGCCCCAAAACTAAAATAATAGAGAATAATAGAAAAGGTAGACTAAATGAACAATTGGAAGGTGGAGTGGATTTTCTGATTGTCTACCAAGGAAATTCTCCAATCCATCTATATATTTATATAGCCACTGTGTTAACGTACACAGAATGACTTTAAATATCTTTCAATAATTTTTTTCTTTACCTCATTTTTTACCGTTTGACCTAGTGTAATATACAATGAATTTGAATAACAATGTATTAACAATGAATTTGAATGTTTTGGTCTTGAATACGCACAAAATCAATTTTAAGAACAACAATAATTATTCTTGAATATACACACTAAATAGGATAAAAAATCTGTAATTGAAATTTCAAATTTAAATATAATTAAAATGAAAAATCAATTAAAGTTTTAAAAACTTAATTTTTATTCTTACAATACCCGTAGAACAGTAAAATCTACTAGTAAAATCTCAGTCTAATAAAACTTCTGAAAGTACTGTGACTTTCACTACTTCTAGAACATCTAGTAGGACTTCTTTGACAAAAGTACTATTACCAATACAAATTGTACAAGGGGAGACATCACGTGAAAGAGTAGACGATATCTCATTGCCTCGTCATAGTGGGAGGAATATCGATACTCAAGTAAAACTATGATGTCCTAGGTATAAAACTAGACAGCTCAAAAGCAACTCTTCCATATGCATTCATGGTCCACATTGAGGGAAATGCTAGAGGGAAGGAAGGCCACAATTAATATTGGTTGGAAGGCATTAGTGTGTAGTTAATTGAAGATATGACTCTATATAAGTGGAATGGCAAAACGATTCGCTTGCATGTGGCCGATTTCAAATAATGGAGACAATGATTCCTTGAGATGACTTGGAAGTTAAAACTTGAGAACTATCCTTACATTTGACATATGGTTGGTGCAGATTGAATTGGTCAATACACAGAAAGCCACCAAAGTTGTTGATACTATATAGCTCGAGTGCCAACATATAATTAGAAAGCTATTGCACAAATTGAGTTGTGCTTTGAATTATGTGTGATGAACGACTATGTCAAAATGGAACAGGCCAATAATTTGGTGATTGACTTGGTATGATATTTTCCTTCAAAAATGAGCTCATTTCGAATTGTGATGCAGTCCAAACACAAATAGGTCGGTACAAATTGCTGAGGCTATTTTTGGTTTGGACTAGTTTGAGATTTTTGATCTGGTTGCTTTGATTTCTCTATTAAAGGGCTGAGTTAAGTTATCAATGGGTTTTTGGTTAAATGGTACTTCTTATCTTGTAAAGTCTTAAGGTCAATAGTTCAAGTCCCTCTTTCCCCTTCCTCCTCTCAAAAAAAAAAAAAAATGTTTTCAGTCCAATACTATGGGTTCAGGCTCTTGTTTGTAGGGTAGTTTTGGCCTGAACATTCTTTATTGCGTATAGTATAATTATTGGGTTAATTACAAAATGTCCCCTTTAAGTTTAGGTCATATTCAATAAAATCCCTTTGGTTTTAGATTTGACAATTTATCCCCTTAAAATTTGAATATTTGTAAATTAAGTTAAGCCGTTAATTTTGACAGTGGAAAATGACCAAAAACATTCATTCGCAAATCACATGATCGCAAATTCTACGAAGAGACAAGATCACCATTCACATTATTTTGTCTTCGGACGAAGAATGGGGAGTTTTTTGACGTGAGGATTTTTTTTTTTTGAATTCAGTTTAATTTTCTCTTTTTAATAAATCTGAGATCATGTGACTTCATTTTCATTATTTTTCACTGTCGAAACTAACAATTTGAGTTAATTGAAAAATGTACAAACTTTGAAAGGGTAATTTACTGAAATTCAACCAGAGGGAGTTGATTACAACTTGATCCAAACTTGAAGGGAGTATGTTGTAATTAACCCATTATTTATTCAATACCTTAGCTACAACCTTGGGAAATGAATGGTTTGGAATCTTGTTCGGCAGTCTTGCACTAACTTTGCCTGGTATATGCATTTCTAATAGTGCTCGACTTAATGGCCATGTTTGTGTCAACTGCTACCTGCAACCAACTTAGGATTTGCGAGGTGGGGCCAAATGTGTTCAAATAGTGGGAAGGCACTAACAATTGGCAAAGACACTCATCTATGATTTTTCAAAAGTGTTCATGATATCAGGAATGAGACTAATTCTTAGAGACTCTGCTTTCACATGTTTTAATGGCATTGATGAGGGTTGGTGTATGAGGTCAAAAGTTAAAGACTTTGTTACTCATTCACATGCAATTGACGTCGATGAGATTTGCTAACACAAGAAAATCTTTGCACCTACTTAGCCCAAGATGTAGAAGTCACATCTCTAGATTTGATATTGTTCGGTGGGCTTTTTTTCAATCGTAAGTTACAACTTCTATTGGGAATTAGTAGATAAACTTTGGTGCATCCATATAAATTGATGGTTTATTATTGAAAGAAATTATAGAAAATTGAAATACTTGAAGATATCTAGATCCAATTATAAAAGTATAACCGAAAATCAAACAAGTTGTCAGAAGAAAGAAAAAATTGATTCAGCACTCTATACATTTAATTAGGCCTTCTTGCTCAAATACAGAGTAAGTAGTATCATTATTCTCAAGCATATTGAAATATAAACATTGTAGAGTCAACATTTTGGTTGGTGGTTGTTATTCTCCATTCCCACCACTACCACTACCCCTCCATTTCCTTATACTTCATCCAAAAGGAAAAAAAAAGAACAGTAATTGAATAGGAACACAACTACTACCATTGCTCGCGCAATGATGACGCCTTGTCATGAGACCGATGCCGAATCCGGTTTAATTCAATAATCTAAGCTTAGTGATTGTGGATGGTCCTCTATCCAAACGGGACCAATTCCACTATCTTTTGCCCCCATCTGCCTTACAGCTTTACCACCATTACACTACCAATAATTCTACTACTCGGATTATAAAACTATCCTAGAAGAGACAAATATCAACTTGTTCGGCGAGAATCTCTGTACATGGTTTTTTTTGTCCCGGGGGGGGGGGTGGGGAAGGTATTGAAGACTGTTGGACTTTGTAGAGGTCTTTAGCTCTTATTTCTCATCCTTTTTAGTCAAAAATTTTCTTTGTGAAAATCAAATTTGGTGGAGGTCTTGTGAGAGAAATCCAAAGCTAGCTGTTTGAGGTCCTTTGTTAGTGCTGGAGCCCCACAATAAAACACCCCTGCAAATTGTGAAAAGACACTCCAATAAGATTAAAAAAAAAATGTAACCGGTATGTAATTTACTTCTGATATAGATTTTATTATCCCTATCCTCATCAGCAGAAGCAATACTACTATTACCCATGTAGCTTTCATCTTTTTTTAGGACAGTGACAGAAAGAGACACAAAAACATTCTAAGCAATTTGGATGGTCATGTTTTTTCATACATGTTTACCTCTAATAACTATCCAGTTATGCTACAAGACGGATGAAGAAAATTGAAAACCATAACTTTTTCTAGGACGGTGAAAGATCTATTGGGTGTTTCTATATGGGCGGCTTTTGGAAACTGCCACGTTTTTTCCACTATAAATCTTCTAGACTAAAGTTAGTGGCATCTCTTCAAAGCCGCCCATGCGTCCACTAGGGTAGGTAAATCGTGTACGAAAAATAATATTATTTAAACCTAATTTAGAAGCATATGTTATAATCATAGGAATTATTAAGGCTTACCGACTCTGGAGTCTGTGTGATTGAGGGCAATACGCTTGTAGACATTACGCCAGTTAGGCTTGGCGAAGTGAGACTTTACCCGAGTCCCAGACACAATGTCGACACCATTCTTGGCATGGTTGAGAACCTGAAGCATGGTAATAAGGGCAGAACGAGCATCACCTTCCTCATAAACGCTAGTGCAATAATTGTGCATCTCTATTACTCCCTTGTGATCCATTTCAGCAACCTCATTCATCACTCCCTTAAACCAGTCAAATGACCCTTGCTCCCTTGTGACCCAGTAAAAGTATGCTCTCCTTGTTTTGAAGTTACTGCCAATACTCGCCCCGGATTTTCGCTTCGAGGTTGTTGGACTAGTAGAGGTTGGTAATGGACTACCAGCAACAGGTGTTCCATTTCCGTTTTCTAAAGCATTATCTTCTTCATCCATGGCCTTCATGTTGTTCACTATGTCCTTGACAATGCTGATCATGGGTGTTGCCCCAATTCCTAACCCCACCAATAAGACTACTTCATATTTCTTGTAGTCTTGTGCTGGTGCTCCATATGGACCATCGATCAACACCCTTGGAAAACTGTTCATCATGATTGTTAGCATTTCCACTAAACACTTATTGTCAAAAATTTCAAACAACAAAAACGAAAAAAGACAAAATCATGTAATTTTATGCAACGGGGTTCCAAAAGTAGGTAAAATTCATCATATAATACCAAAAGTTACGATCAAATCAAGTCAAATTATAAATCAAACAGATCAAGTTATAATTCATTTTAATATATTAGGGTCCATCTTAAAAAAATAGGATTGATTCCATACTTCTAAACGTCATCAAGTCTTACTTTTAAACTATCTGAGTTGTTATTCAATGGCATTGACATTAATCTTTTAAAATTCCTCAACAAACTCGGTTTCACAGATTTCCTCCTTAATCTACGGTCCATCCATACCTAGTCCTAGTCTAGAGATGGTACGCCACATGTTTGTTAAATGTCCCTATCAATAATGCGAACAGATCATCCCATGTGAGATTTGTCGACTAGTACACATGCATCGTTTACACTTGCAGAGTGTTTGTTTCTGTTTAAAGGTTGAATATATTCGTCAAACTATGCACTCGGAAAGTGGTTATCTGAGATGAAAATTAGCACTTAATGAAGAGTTTTCAAGATGGGATTGTGGTGGTGGTCCTGTTGCAAAAAGGGTGAACATTTTGGGATCAGACATTGATGGGAAAAACGACGTAGTTTGAATTCGCGATCTTAAGGTCCAACAATGAGAACAGTGACCAGTAAACCAACCGTTTGCCTCAAACTTTAGAAACCCAAAATTTCATGGGGATAGTTTACGCCAAGTCAGGTCAAATTTTAACTCAAACAAATTATTTTACATTTCTATGGGTACTAATCCTGTCATTTCAAAGGTACTTATCCCAAAAAATTTATATCGGAGTCATAATTTTAGCATATTTGAAACGCAACTTAATTCATTAATTGAAGGAAGTGACTTACTTTGGGTTGTTCTCTTCTTGCAAGCAGTCGGCCCTGAGAAGTCCACTTTTTCCATTAGGTGGTGGTTGACATACCTAACAAAGACAAAGTATCATTCAGCAAATGTTAGTTACAAGTACTGCCAAACAGACCCTAATTGCTAACATTGGCATTATTCTCACGTACATATGCCTAAAAGATCTACATATAATGACAAGGGAGTCCTGCTTGCATAGTTTGTCAGGTTCCCAGGCGTTTTGAGTCAAAAACATTGAACCAGTACTGTAAGGATTCCTTCAAATGTCTAAGTTTGTTGATATGTTTCAAATATTGAATAAAAAATATTATCTTACCCCGCTATATAAAATTTTTATTTATTACGAGATCGGGAAGAGAATAAAAGTTAATCTTCAGATGCAAATTTTTGATGTAATGTTTGAACAAACAAGTATTCATCATTGTTTTAGGTCTGATTTATTGAATTTGTGTATTGCGCTTTCCAAATTTTCTCTACTATTGAACTTTTGTTTGACTCAACTTAACACTAAAATAACATGATTTTACTCGAAATTGTTGTTGTACTAAGTAAATCTAACAATTAGTGTGACTAAATGTTCCATTGGCAGAGAAATAAGGAGACACACCTCTGAGAAAACAGTTCTGAGTTGTCGTGTCCAATCGCCCAGAGTTCGAATATGAACACTCAGGTAATCATCTCCAGGGGCAGAAGTAATGGAAAATGGGTGCCTGTTGATTTGTAAAACCACCATAGTTTAGCAACATGGACAACAAGATGAAAATTATTGAAATAAAAAAGATGCATTTTATATTAGGAAAATACTATTTCCACCCACTTTTCAACTGCAACATTTCAACTCCAACGACAATTACACAAAATAGTTACGTTGTTGCAGTTGACAAAGAGAAAGGAAATTCAACACGATCGAATTCCCCTCTTTTACCGTTATATGTCACAAAAAAAGGGAATACATAACAGTTTGACCCGTTATGTTGTAAGAATAATATGTTATCAATAGATAAGGCTCAATTTCAATCGATGATGACAATGGATTAGATCAACGAATGTGGTCGGATGATTTTAAGAATGTGATTAAGAAACAATTTTGAAAGTACAAACAAGGGTGGGTGTCACCTACCATTCGAAAGGTGAAACAGCAGCACAGTTGACAAACATATATTGCCCACTCTTGTATCTGAAGCCCTGAGGCTTTGACATGTGAAGTGCCAGCACATTTCCAGGATAAACAGCCACCTTCAAATATAACAAGTTGCGGAAAATTAGATTATTCAATTAACACACTCTTTAAACGTTTAATTTTATAACCGAAAAAACACGAATTTACCTTTAGTATCTTAACAGGCTTGATGCTAGACCTGAATGCTCTGATCAATCTTTCGCCGCCGTAAAGTGTGATCGGAACTGCCAAGTACATCCACGTCTGCCAGAACCAAAGGTTGGTGTGACCATTCATAAATAACACATAATTCAATTTAAATCACAACTGAGTCGGATATCCATTTATCTAATTCTAAATCTACAAACTATGCCAGAATAAATTCCGATTCAGATAATTGGTCAAATATATCAATTATTTGGATTCGGAATTGATTTAGAATAAATTTCGATGTGTACTCAAACCTATATATGTAATTTGAAAATAGTTTTAGGGACAAGGTAGTTACCGTTTTCTTGTACCATTCATGGGTTAAAAAAAGCTTGATACCATGAACAATGAGAAGGGTGTAGACAATGATGAACAGGTGGTGGGAATACCAGAAGGCATTGAATCCCGTGAGCTTCTTAAGAGGTTTGGGTATGTTGGCTTTGCTCCGCCGCAACCACGGCGTTGCTAGGGTGAAAGCTATGGCCATTAACACCACCATTATAACCCCAGTCACCCCTTCCACTCCCTTCACAAAGAACCAGTAGCTTGTGGGCTGTTCCCCAAAATATTTCTCCATTGGAGCATACTTTTCAGAGCTTGCATCCAGAAGCCTGGGAAAATCACATGTTAAGTGGGAAATTCCATGTATCCCAACCCCAATTGAAATTGCCACTGCGATTACCTAGTACAGAAAAAAAAAAAAAAACCATTATTTAGTACACCTGTTGAAAAATTTACTAATCTAAACATCTCAAGTATAAACGCTAATAACCTGCACAAGTTGGTTTAATGATCAAATAAAGAATTATACGTAAATTTACACGTCATGATTTCAATTCCCTTAATCCATGCATGTGATTTTGGAATGATTCAACGTATCCCAAAATTTAATTACTGCAGCATTTGTGTTTTTTACCTATTTGGGCTCTTGTAAATCCTACACATTTTCCAATGGTTTTGGATTACGATGGAAGAACTAATGGAGTCAATTATTGAGTGTAAAATAATGTAAACACAATAATACCCTTCATTTTCTTAAATTTTAAATATTGTTTTTTTGTTTAAAAAAACTTATCCAAGTTTAGAAAGTATACTATATGCATATAAAAGGAAGAGAGAGAAAAGTGATCGTCTTTTTTAGAGAGAGAATAAAAGATATATAATAGAGATAAGAGTTAAAAAAAGGTGGGATAGTGCACAAAACTCTTGTCACTGCGAATTTGATAAAGTCTTATGTACATAACTTTATACATGTGAAGATCTTGTTTTTGCTAGTAAGGGTATAGAACTATTTTGATATATTATTTCAATCGTTACTTTTAATAAAATTACGAAGATACGTTATAAAATTAGAGACTATGTTTACAAAGTATACAAATATATTGTCTTTCTTAGTCAAAACATATTGGGCAATTGATACTTCACCCAAAAAACAAAAACAAAAAAATTAAAAAAATAAATAATTAGAAGCTAAGACTTACTTTGTGGAAATTGAGGTTGTCATCAAAAGGAACAGCAACACCCAACTTAGTCTTGTTCCTCAGCCAGGTGATGGTGTTCCGGCACACCGGAAGTAAAATCAATGCCATGTTCAACTTCAGCGTCTCTGCCGCGCCCTTGGCCAGGCAAACACAAGCACCCATTACATCATACGCAGCTCTATTTTTGTACTGAACATACTTGTAAGCAAATAGTCCGGCCATGACCCCTATCCACAGTGCCATCACCCACACCCTTTGCCAATTATCCTGTAAGAAATACTTGCAATCTTGACAACCCCTCCGGATTGGGTTTTGGTCTATTGTGTTCTTAAGCTTCTGGCTCAGCATTTGGCTTAAGTTCTTGCTTTCTCCTCTTACAGAATGGTTTGGTGCTTGCAATAATAGCATCTCCAAATTTTCAATCTGTTCCACATCGTAATCATCAATAAAAAGAGTACATAAGGCAAGTTCCTAGTCATGTGAAAGGATCAAAGTTCCATTTTAGTCATGTAGAAAACACAAACGTTTGAAAAATATAGCGAACACATTTTGGAATCATACTAGATGTGAAGAAGAAATTTGAAAATTTGTTTTCAAAACAATAGTCTGAATATGTTGAAATATATTGATATATCTCAAAATATAAAAATTTCAATATTCAAATCATTGAATCGTTTCAGTTTTCATATAAATATAAATGTTTCGGCCATCTCAACCATTTTTAAAATGAAATTTTGATATTGTTGAATGTGTGGGTTTTGTTGGTGTAAGGTGATGCCATTTGATTACCATGATATATCCTAGATGTTCGGGGTCTAACTCCTCCATGATCAGTGCTGCATATTCGTCGGCTTGTTTCTGGATAGTCGTCAACTTGTTCGCAGAAGCACTTAGGCTAATAATCTGCAAAATTTACAGTTACCCAATCATTAACAAACAATAGAGGGCTGGCCTTGATACAGTATAAATCAAAGTTTAATGATTGACATAATGGCCACTTTAAGATCACGGATTTTTATCAGACAATTTATTATTCCCATACCTCTCGGACTTCTTCTTCTGTGATTCTTCCATCTGCGTCTTTATCCACCCTGCATTTGATTCACCCATTTGCATCTCATAAGCATCATGAAGATCCAGTAAACTGTTTCTCATTAAGAATTCCAAAACTTTTGTGTTCTTACATGTCGAAGAACGTTTGAAGCCGAGAATCGAAACTCTGATCGGATATTTGGTCCCAAAATTCCCTGAGCTGAGCCTTGTTTATCGAATCACCTGTAATATTCCGTCTCCGGCCAAGTGCATCAAAAAGCTCTCCGGCGAACTCTTTTGACTCCTTGTTCATCCCTGCCATTTGCCAAACACAAAAATACTTGCTAATTAAACACGCTTATATAAATCCTTAAAGTTGAAGATAAAAATCATATTAGTTCTTGGTGGTTGGGACTTTTTGAGTAATTGGGTTACCTATGCATTCACAAAAGAGTGAACGAGGAAGCAAGCCATTGGTGGTGGCGGTGAGATCATCGAACCGCTTCTCCACGGCGGCCCACGCGGCACCACCGTCGGTCTTGCTGATGAACTTGAGTCCCTTGAGCGCATGAGCCGCTGCTGATTTTGTCCGATCAAATCTTACCGGAGTTGATCTTTTCGAGGATGAAGCCAATCGTTTAAGCTCTTGGGACACTTGTCTAATCTTAGACGAAGCAGTCCGTACCACAGATGAACCAAAAGAAGATCTTTTTTCCAAACCTCTAGCCAGCAATGTCAGCTCGGGATCTTCCACGTCAGCTCCACCGGCAGTTTTGACGCTGTGAACAGCCACCGAGTCGTCACGAATATCGAGGGTGATCTCGACGTAGGTATCATCATTGAACTTGACACTCCCACTACTACTCCCACAACTACTACCTCCACCACCGCCGATATTGGCCGTGGTGGAGTCAGGCAGGTTGAATCTTGCACTCTTTCGACCTCCTCTCTTGTTCAACGGTCCACTTAATGGACCGCTGTATGATGTGCTGTCATTGATCTCCGTGTCGGAGTGATGGTGGCGGTGATTGTGGTGGTGGTTATCGTCATTTTCCCGGCTTTGCATTTTTACTTATGCAAATCTTTCACTCCCTGAAACTGACTGCAACTTACAAAAATCAACTGGCTCCAAGAAGTATATATAAAATCCTTGATGACGAAAAAGGCCCGACTGCAACTACTAATAAAAGTCTGGTATCTGATTATATATAGAGGAAAATCTTTCAATGATGTTGAAGAACTGGGAAGATTATAGAGGGAGGTTTGAGAGGCTTTTTTTTTTCTAATATTTTGTACTTGTTATCTCTCCGAAGTCTTCTAAGTTCTCTCTCCTTTATTTCAACAATGAGGCCTCCCACTTTTATAATCTTAGAACTGGTTAGTCTTTGACAAGTAAGAGGAGGGCTAGCTGGTCAGACCAGGAATATGCTTGGAAAATATACACACACCATACAATTGTGGTACAGACAAGTGCAATGTTTTTTAAAAATATATGAAACCTGACAAAATTGACTTTCTGTTTTTTCATTCATACATCTCAATTAGGAGAACAATTACTACCTGTAATCTAAGTTACTGTTCTAGCACGGTTGATTATATCTAAAGATAATGTTTTAATTGCACGTGTTGTGGAGTCCGAAGACATACTTATTTCTCATATTGATACTATTCAGTCTACTTTTTTATTTTTATTTTTATTTTTATTTTCTCCACGGTAAATAAGCTTTATTGGGCTGATTTGGTAGTTATGACACTAACCGGACATCAGGGCCGGCTGAACACTATTAAAAGCCCTAAATTTTTAGGAGGTCCCAAATTTTTAGATACATTACTAATTCATAAAAAAAAATTAAATTCTTTAAATTTTAAACCCTAAAAAAAAGCCCCAAAATATTAAGTACAATCAACATTTTTATTGTAATAATTGGAGTCCATGATTAAATTTATAACATTCAAAATCCAAAAATCATAAGTTGAAAAAATAAAAAGTACCCAAAAATCAACTCATATTTATCTCTCCTCCCTCTCTGTGTAAAAATTAGTACAAAACATTAAAAAAAGTTAAAACTAAACTCTTTCTGATTAAAAAAAATAAAAACAAAAGTTAAAATATTTTTTTCAGTAACACTAACACGT
>CM042202.1:9616816-9656230 GCA_023539305.1 Ilex asprella
GCTAATTATTTCTAGTTTAGTGTGTCTAAAACTATCTCCATGCAAAGAGCCTTAGTTACTGACGTATGTCAGTTACCCTAAAGCCCCTATAGGATGTCAAGTGTGTAATGCCATGTGTCAGACTTTCCCTATTTGGGATCGTGCAGGTAATGGTTGACGTATTCGGACGTCCCCATGGGGACCAAGGATGGATGTTCGAGGTCCAGACTCTAAGCTCTGCTGTTTGGATTATATCCAACAGTAACCCCCCGATTCCCTGTAATCCTTTGGGTTATTTGGGAATTTATTTGGTTTCCTCAAATCTCGCCTTTGTTGGTTGCTATGATCATATTTTTTGAACTTTTCTTGGATTTTGGAGAGACAATTTTTAGTGGCTCTTTAATTCTCGAGGCATATTTTTCTTCATCTTTCTTCTATTTTCTTTTTCTTCTTTATGAACATAGAACCCATTTTGGTATTTAGTGACAGTGAGCCTAAGAGTGTTATTAGCCCATACAACCCCCCAAATTCTTTTGGTAAGCCTCTTCTTGAAACTTGCAAATTTAGGTTGTTGCTTTTAGAAGGTTCTCCTCAGGAGATTGTAGAAGTCATTCATATGCATCGAGGCTTTGTTATTCCTTCTACTATCAATATTATGTCTGACAGAGGTAGCGAGGACGTAGTCGTAGGTTCATCTGACCTAGATACAAATCGAAAATGAATTGAATCTGGGTCAAAGGGAGGGAGGCTCTGAAAAGTATTTTTCCCCTTCCTTTGATAGGTGTTCTCTTTAGGAGGCCCATGAAATTGAGTGTCTATATACTGAGGATACTATAAGGTCTATGAGACTTCGGTATAACTTACCTGATTTTGTGACGGTGAGGTTACTCTTAGCTCTTGAAAGGGTTTGCACCCCTTCGCATGTTGAGGTCTGTCTTCCCGAGTCAGCCTTTTAGGCCAATCTTCGATTCCCTATCCTTTTTTTATTAGGTATTTGTTGTCTGTTTGGGTCTATCCCCTTGTTAGTTGGTTCATAATACCTGAAAGACCCTTACCGATTTGATGGCTTTGAGATTGAGCAGTGGGGGCCATGACTCGATTACTTTAAAGGAATTTGTTTACTGCTATAAAGTAAAAGAGTGTAACAAGAAAGAATATTTCTATTTGAGTAACCATCCAAGGATAGCCAAGCTTGTGTTAGGTCTCCCAGATTTGAACAAGAATTGGAAGCCTTGGTACTTCTTCTTGTTTGGAGATTGGGAGTTTAGCTCAGAGGGGACAGTCCGGAGTCATACTTCGGTCCCCAGAATGTGGAGCGTCTTAGTCCCTTTTGGTGAGTTCCTTCTTCTGGGTTTCTTTTTCATTTTCAATTTCGTTATCCATTATTTCTTTTAACTTATTTCTTTTTTTTTTTCCCAGCAGTAGCTAGGACAAACCTTAAAAAGGACTTGTTGAAGCATGTTGATTGCACCGTCAAATTTAGTTGTCACGACTTCAAAATTTTGATGGCTAAGGAGAAGAATAAATTCCTTTTTCCTATTTTCTTTGGGGGATTCTTAATCTTTTTTAAAAAAAAAATTATGACTTTTCTTTCTTATGCTAAGGGAGACTAGTCAGCCTCTGGACAATTCGACTACTATGGTTCTAAGAGAGAAATCTTTGTTAAAGGGGGGATGACCCCTATTAAGAAGGTGAAAATCTTGAAGGGGATCACAATCCCAACCCCCAGAGTTGGGGTTTCAGGTGAGACTCTAGAGATCGTTACTCTAGCGACGACGGGGCCAGTGAGAGATAAAACTCCAACTTCGATAATCAACCTATTCGAAAAGGCCAGGATGACTGAGTGTGACCCTTCCCTTTGGTACTCTGGAAAACGTTGTTGCCTAGGTTCAGAGCAAGCCTTCCAAGGACATTATGGAGAAGTTTAAGTAAGGGTGTTCAAAATTTTTGATTATCTACAAATTTCAATCCTACCATACCTTACTCAACTCTATTGATCGGCTACTCAAAGAATTGGGTAGGCTAATAGAAGATTTTTTGGTATTTCGCAAAAAATGATCTAAAAATGATCAAATTTATTGTGTTTATATATTATCAAATTTAATGTGTTTTCTTTATTTTTATTGGTTTATTGTGTTTTCTTTAGTATAATTGATTTATTGCGTTTGTTAATTAGTACAGATTACTTAATTAAATTATTAACATGATCCAAAAATTAATAACTAAAAAATATGCATTCATCTGATTTCCTACCCGATTGTTTGGACGAAATTTAGGTAGGAATAGTACACTTGATTAGGTAAGGTAGGTCAAGAAAAATTCTTTCGCTAAGTATCATGTAGGAATATGGAATACCATAATTCCTACCCATAGAATAGGGTGAACACCCCTAAGTTTAAGGACCTAGGTCCTCCTGAATTCCATGCTTTTGCTTGCAAAAAAATGAGCGAGGTATATATATTATTTTTTTTATAGCTTTATTCTGTTGTGTTATTATTCCGTGCTTAATAGTTGTTTTTATGTAATGTTTGCTGCTAGCCAAGCTTCTTTCCTCTCTCAGCGTGGGTGATTAGGCCTCAAGAGCTCTAATCTCTAAGCTCCAAAAATTGAAGGCCTCTCTAAAAGCTGATCTTACTAAAAAGGATTCCCTATTAGAGAAGTTGATGAAACAGAGAGATTGCCTCTCCAATAAAGTCACAAAGGCCTCAGCATCGGTTTCTAGATCTAAGGAAGCCCTGCTGAAGGAAATGGAGCTCTTTAAGGAGTTGGAGGAGAAGGTTTCTAAGTTGAAACTCACACTTAGCGAGAAAGAGAATGAGATAGTAGCCAGAGAGAAGAGAAATCAGTGACCAAGTACAATGTTGGGGGAACACTACCTTCTTGCAATGGGTTAGTGCTACTCAGGTGGATACAAGGCTTTTCGAGTTTAGGCCTTAACCCAATTTCTAGATATTAATTTTGATATCATCCATGTGGATGACAAGGAAAGTGATGGTACTGGGGAGATGGAGGGCGTTGAAGAGGCCGGGGAGGTAGACAAGGAAGTTGATTTGGCTACACAGGATTAAGGAAGTTGATTTGGCTATAAAGGATTTAGGACCTCCTTTATTTTGTCTATTTCTTTTTAACTATCTACTATTTGATTAATGAATACTTTTCTTTTTCTTTTGGTGTGAATGGTTTATTTATTTCTTGGTTATAATTTTGAGTTTTTAAAATTTTCTTAGGATAAAGTCTGATGACCGTCCTCCGGGATGAACATGGTTTCTTAGATATTAAGTGTTAAAGTTTGTAGGCTAAACTTTCAATTGAGCAAGGTACGAAGACTATTTTCTGTTAAGGTTACTAAAACCTTCTTTAAGTGTTTTGGGCTTGTAAGTTATAACAAGAATTGAACGAGGTCTGATGACCATTTTCAGAGATAACTTAAATTGAGCGAGGTCCAAAGACTATTTTTAGAGTTTTTTTTCTTCCGAAAACATCTAAGTGTTTAGGTTTCATAGGCTAAAAATTTAATCGAATTAGGCTAAAACTTTAATTGAACGAGGTCTGAAGACCATTCTCAAAGATTTTTCTGAAATCTTCTAAGTGTTTAGGATTGGTAAGCTAAAAAATTTTACAAGATCCGATGACTGATCTCCAGGACGATCATGGTTCTCAAAATTCTTGTTAGGCTCAGGTTTTTTTAGGCATTGGGTCCGATTTGAAACAAAATTTATATGAAAATACTTGGAAATATTTTAATTTAATTCCTACTTAGTTGACCTGCTTGGTTATCAAATCTACTTTCCTTCGGATGTTTTTGTTCGACATGGTAAAAAATTTCCTTTTCGCCTTGGTAGGCTTTTACCTCAATGGGTGATCACCTCAGTGGGCTTTTGCCTCGGTGCGTGAACTGGAATAGTCATATGTATAGTGGAAACATATTTTTATTACAATCCAAACAAATCCATAGCTAAACATAATACTTTTTGAGGTGTTCGGTGTTCCACGGATGAGGAAGTGTTTTCTACTGGGATGTTTTTAGCTGCTAAGTGCCCGACTGGACTTCTTTCTCAACGATGTATGGTCCTACCCAGTTTGGCGATAATTATCTCCTTGACTGAGTTTCTTCTCCTTTACCCTTCAATTATAGTAATGAGCAATTTACAGCTGGTAGGATGCTATTTGGAGTGCGGATCTATCCCTTGTTTTTTCTAGAGTATCAATGTTTGCTCTGAGCTCATCATCATTGGTTTGAAAGTTGTGATACTGAACTGTATGTGAAGGAAGACCTATCGCTGTAAGTATGATTGCTTCGGTTCCATAGGTTAGCATGAAGGGGCTTTCTCCGGTTACTTTCCTGGGAGTGGTTCGGTATGCCTAGAGGACTTTGGGGTGGAGCTCAACCCATAAGCTTTGTTTCTCTTCGATTTTGGCCTTGATGTTCTGTAATAGAGTTTGGTTAGTGACTTTGGCTTGACCGTCGAACTGTGGATGTCCAGGGATGAAAAATGGTTCTATGGAAGTTGGAGTAGAAACTATGGAAACCACTTGAGTTGAATTGCTTCCTGTTGTTTGAAATGATGGCTTGTGGGATACTAAACCAACACACAATGGATTTCCAGACGAAAGACATGACTTTTTTTCCAAAAATTATGGCTAGTGCTTCAGCTTCAAGCCCATTTGGTGAAATAATCAATGTCTATTACCACAAAGCGGTTCTGATCCTTTCCTCGTGATAGAGGTCCTACAATGTCAATGCCCAAGTGGGCGAATGGCCAAGGGCTAGAAGCTAAGATGAGATCCTTCAATGGAGCGTGTTGAATATTCCCATACCTTTAGAATTTGTTGTAGTTTATGACGAATGCCATGGCATTTTTTACCATTGTGGGCCAATAGTACCCCTGTCGCAGTATTATATGCGAAATTGACCACCCTCTGGTGTGATTGCCACATATTCCTTCATATACCTTATTTAGGACATAGTTCGCTTCCTTTTCCCCTAAACAATGGAGGTATGGGAGAGATAAGTTTCTTCTGTAAAAAAAACACCTTGGATGATTATGTACTTGGCCGCCTTCACGATCAATCTCTTAGCTACTAATCATTCTGGTGGGAGGTCCCTATTTCTGAGGTACGATACATATTGATCCATCCAAGTTGTCGTTGTCTAAACTTGGAGCGTTTCACCCACTGGTTCTACTCCTTTAATGCTGGGTTTTGGCAAGCATTCAAGGAAGATGCTTCGGCTTTCTACTCTTTGGTCTTCTCCCAATGAGGTTAGCCAACCAAGAGAATTTGTATGTTTGACCTTGTTATTTGTTAGATGGTGAAGGTTTTGGATTTGGGATATGAGAGACCTAGCTTTTGCCAAGTATGCTACCATTTTTTCATATTTGGCTTTGTATTGGCCATTTACCTGATTAATGATGAGTTGTGAATCGATCTGAGCTTGGAGACATTGGACACTGAGGTTAGTAGCAAGTCAAAGACCCGCAAGGTGCCTTATACTTGGCTCATTGTTTGAAGCTTTGAAATCGAGCTTGAGGGCGTACTCTAGCTTGTGTTCTTTTGGTGAGAATTGAATTAGACCGGCTCCACTTCCAAGTTTGTTGGAAGAGCTATCAATGAACATAGACCATTTAGCCGGGGTGGGGATGGTTTCCCCTTCTTTTAAAGGAGAGAACTCCGCAATGAAGTTTGTTGCAGCTTGGCCCTTAATAGTTCTGCATGGTTCGAACTGGATGTCAAACTCCCCTGGCTCAATTGCCTATTTTATCATCCATCCTAATATCTCAAGTTTGTGAAGTATTTTTTGGAGGGGGTGATCGGTTAACACAACAATTTGATGGGCTTGAAAATAGGGCCTTAGCCTCCTAGCAGCAACGATCAGAGAGAAAGCTAATTTTTTGGTGGTCGAATATATTTCTTATGCACCACTGAGAGTTCGAATGGTGTAATAGATTGGCTTCTGGACTCGGTCATCCTCGCTCATCAATAATGACCTAACAGTTGTAGGTGATGCAACCAAATAAAGATAGAGAGACTCTCATGGAGTTGAAATGGATATAAGAGGAGGTGAAGCCATGTATTGCTTCAATTGCTGAAATACTTTCTTGCACTCCTCTATCCACTCGAAGCTTTTCCTGAGGATTTTGAAAAAAGAAGGCACTTGTCATTAGCTCGGGAGACCAACTTGTTCAAGGCGACCACCTTTCCAGCTAGTTGTTGGACCTCCTTGGTAGATTTCGGTGATTTTATGTTGGTCAAGGCAATAATCTTCTCTGGGTTTGCTTCAATTCCTTGCCTTGTGACCATGAATCCCAGGAAGTTTCTTAAGGTGGCTCCAAAGGCGCACTTGGTAGGGTTCAACTTCATCATATATTTTCGGAGGACTTGGAAAGTTTCTTCTAGGTGTTGGATATGTAAGTCAACTTTCAGGCTTTTTACCGGCATATCATCTACGTAGACTTCCATTGTTTTGCCAATTTTCGCTTCAAACATCCGATTTACTAGTTATTGGTAGGTTGCCCTGCATTTTTTAGACTAAAAGGTATTACTCTATAGTAAAATGTACCTCGGTCGGTGATGAAGGATGTCTTCTCCTCATTGGAAGGGTCTATGAGGATTTGATTGTACCTTGAATAAGCATCCAGGAAGCTGAGAAGCTCGTGTCCTACAGTAGCATTGATGAGAATGTCGATTATGGGCAAATGGTAGCTATCTTTGGAGCATGCTTTATTGAGGTAGGTGAAATCCACATAGAGTCTCCATTTCCCATTTGTCTTTTTTACCAAGACAATGTTTGCCAACACTTGAGATACTTGGATTCTTTGATTTGATCAGCTTTTAGGAGTTTAGACACCTCTTCTTTTATTGCCTGGCTTCTTTTTGGGGCAAAGGTACACTTTTTTGGCATACTAGATTGTGGGGTCGATGCTGAGTCGATGAGTGATGAGCTCAAGATCTATTATTGACATGTATGAATGCTCCCAGGTAAAGATATTTCGAGCAATAACTAGGCATTTCAGTAGACATTCTTTGAGCTCTGGAGTAAGCAAAGTACTTGTTTTCACTGATTGCCTAGGTTTAGAGGGGTCTAAGGCTATTTCTTCTAGCTCCTCCACTAGAGACCCTTTCCTGTCAACTTCTCTTGAATCAAAATTCTCGATCTGAAGGAATTTCTTTGGGGCTTTATCTTTCATCGATATTGCATTACATTTTCTAGCTATGATTTGGTCAACCTTTATCTGATCTACGCTCCCCAAAGTGGAACAGTGTAGTATCAGGTAATAGGTCGAGGGAATGGCTTGGAGATCATTGATAGCAGGCCTTCCTATAATGACATTATAGGATGATGGTGAGTCCATAATAAAGAAATTGACCATGATAGTGGAATGTAGAGGTGGCTCATCGGTAGAAATTGGGAGAAGAATAGAACCTAATAAGAAGACTCTTTCTCCCGAGAAGCTAATGAAAAGGGAGCTTGCCACCATCAGCTTCTCCTTCCCAATACCGAGCTGCTGAAAAATGTTCAGATATAAGATATCAGCCGACTCTCCTAAATTTGAAGTTAGAAATGGTTAGGGGCATCACCGAGGGATCATCATGAGGAAATTGAATTCTTATAAGGTCTTGGTCAGAAAATGAAATCAATTCTCCAGTCTTGGGGAGTTTTTGGGGTTGGTCCTACGTTTGGATCCCATATACCTCGAATGTCGATTGAGCTCTTCTTACATGATTCTTTCTAGCTAAGATGATTCACCACCACCATCGAATCCTCCTGCGATGACCTTGATCTTGCTAATAGGGTCTTAGTGACCACAGTTGCCAGCATTTGGTTGTTTCTCTTCACCCAGCTTTTGTTTACCTTTGCGATCATTTGAAACGAATCGTGATAACCTTCCTCTTTGGATTTTTGACTCGATCTGTTCTTTCAAGTCTCTGCATATGTATTATGGCTGTGATCGCGATGGAAACGACAATACTTCTCCTGGGATCATTTTTCAAGGGCTAACCTCATTTTTCTTACCATTTAAGAATTTGCATTCTCCACATGCAGGAGCTCTTGTTCCAATGGTGTGTTAAATGGGTATACTTGTCAAAGCGTACATTTGATGGTTCATCTTCCTACTCATGCTTCACGGCTTTCTTCTTTTTGGGATCTGGCTAGGCAACTATTTTGGCAGAATTAGCTTTCCTTTTTCAGGTTAGCTGATGGAGAAGGAATCTTGCCTAACACTAATGGTGTCTTCGACATTCATGTATTTTTTGGATTTACAAAGGATATCAGCCATGGTCTTCGGAGGTGTCTTGGTTAAGGAGTAAACAAAGGTGGAGGTGTTAGCTCCTGCTAGGAAGGCAATGAGGGAAACTTGGTCGTTAAGGTCCTTTACTTGTAAGGCCTCATTGATAAACCTGGTGACATATTTTCAGAGGGACTCCTCATTCTAATGCTTAATGTTCAATAGGTAAGTGGCAGGTTTCCTATATTTTTATCCTCCAGCAAAATGAGATACGAATGATTGACTTAATTTGGAGAAGGTGGCAATAGAACCTGATGGTAACTTGCTAAACCACATGTTGGAATTCCTAGTTAGTGTAGTTGGGAACGCTTGACACATGATCTCGTTAGGGAAAGCATGCAATGTCATTAAGTATCTGAATTTTTGAAGGTGATCGAGTGGGTCTTTGCCTCTTTCAAAGCTTTCCATCTAGGGTATTCGAAAACTAGAGGGCAGCGAACAAATTGCTGCAGTAGGAGAAAAGGGAGTTTCCTCCATTTTGATGGCCGGAGCAGCTTTGTTGTCAATGGCATATTTCAGATCTCCTAACTGAGCTTGAAAGTCTCTCATTTTGTCTCCCTAACCAAAAGAGTTGTCAACCACTTCTTCTTGCTCCCACACTCTTTATGGTTGATGGGGATTGTTTGGGTCTAGTTGGGTATCCTTGTTTTTTTGAGGATGAGATGGATAGCCATTGACGTTATTTCTTGTTAGACTCGATGGTCTTGAGAGGTTTTAAAGGTTGGGAATAGTGGAGCAGGTGGCTGCTGCTGTTGGAGGATCACCTTGAGGGCCTCAGTAATTGAAGGGTATAGTGATACAAGATATCCAGTTGTACTTGAAGGGTATAGTGATGTAAACTGGATATCTGATATGAAGGATACAAAGTCCACAAGTGGTTATGTTTGTACACTTGGTGGTGCAGTTGTATCTTGGAAATCCTCAAAGCAAATGTGTATTGCCAGATTCATAATAGAATCTGAATTTATTGCTTTAGATAAAGCAGGAGATGAAGCTGAGTGGCTTCGCCAATTTCTAGAGGATATTCTAATATGGCCTAAGTCTATGCCAACAATTTGTATACATTGTGATAGCCAATCTGCAATTGGTAGGGCACAGAGTGGCATATATGATGGTAAGTCTTGACATATACATCGTAGACATAATACCGTTAGGCAATTGCTCTCAAATGGGATTATTCCTATTGATTATATAAAATCAAAGGAAAATCTAGCGATTCCGCTTACTAAAGGTTTGACAAGAGAACAAATAAATTGCACATCGAAGGGAATGAGACTAAAGCCTATGAAACGAGAGTCACCTTAATGGCAACCCAACTTAGTTGACTGGAGATCCCAAGATCTAGGTTTAAAGGAACAACCGAATTATACATGATCCAAAAGAAGCACTAAGGAGATAATTTCTCCTACCTATTTCTATGATAAACTAGTGCTGCCTGTAGAGTTTATTAGGATAAGCTATGCTTTTAATGACTCTTATACCTTGAAAAATCCAAGTGGGATATTGCAGGATATTCCTAATAGGAGTCACCTATATGGGTGTGAAGAGGCCGCTTCTATGGGAATTTTAAAGGCTGAATTCTCTAAAGCACTCATGAAAAGTAGGAGTTGTTCAGGGCCAAAATGAACACAATCATGAGAACCAATTGTGTTAGGAAAGAGACTGTGTGAAGTCTATTCGATCTGATCTATCCAACAACTGAATAGTCCAAGACATCACGTTCACTATTTAGCCGATAAGTCTGGTGAACTTTCACTAGGGACGGTTCAAGGTCAAAAGCTACCTATCTCAATGTACGATCTTTCCAAAGATGTACTCTCTATAGTGTGTTAGTATTATTATTTGCATATTAACAGCCAATTTTTCATTCATGTGGGGGATTGTTGGAACCAAAACAGTTTTTTTATTGTAAAAACTGAGTTTTTGGTCGACTTTGAGCCAAAATTAAAGTGGGACCTGATTGTTATTTTGAATAAATTTTTGTGGGTTCATATTCTACTCCATGAGGAGAATAATGTAATATATTCACTTGCTCAAATCGAGTAAGAAATGAATGAGAAAATAAGCTCTAAAGTGACTCTCTTGAAATGTGAAAATAAAAGATGTGCAATGTAGGATTTGACACCAATCTCACATTGGTTGAGGAGGAGATTCAACATGGGCATATATAGTCTAAGTTTGCTCTATGAGATTGGGCCCCAAGGTGTACCACAGTTTTATGAGCGGAGCGAGCGCCTACATGTCTTCGGTTCGACCACACACGCGCGCGCCTGCCCTCCACCTCGCCTTGCCAGAACCAAACTCGGGTTCGGGTTTGGGTGTGGGTTAGACCAAGTCCTATATTTTTGGAGAAAATTTAATTAATTAAATTGGGTGTGAATTTCTTAACCGAAATTAATTTTTTCGGTATCCTTTAATCGCACTGGTTTGGATTTGGACACCCCTTTGATCCGAAATTGAGTTCAGTCCAAAATATTAAGTTCAATAAGGTGTCTTTTGGCTGTAGCATTTCATCTTCTGAGTTGTGTCTTTTAGTGTGGTGACTATCGGGAAAGTCACCAAAGAGTCTATAAATACCCAGGATCGTTTACCATTCTGTATTCACTCAATTCATCAGTCTGTTTCGGCAATAAACCGAACATTAGTGCATACCATTTCGATATTAAAATAACGTGTATTTTAGAGAGTACACAATACAAGTTTGGTTCGTTGTACAAATAGATTGGAGTGCTATTTCTATTCGTGGAAGATCATTGTATCTTGGAAGATAGGCGCTCGATATTCCATAAGCACCAACTATGGGAGCGAAATCTGTCTTAAGGACATAGTGTCAGACATTAACCTTGATCTGCTTTATATTCTGTTCTATACCAAGTTAGTATTTCCTTTGGTTTTACTGACAAAGAGTTATAACTGTTTGATAAGCCAGTTGTAACTCTTTGTTGTTACTGTTTCATCACACTACTGTAAACTGTGTAACTATTTTGCATTTCATTATTACTTTTTTGTTTTACTTTAAGTTACACAATATCAGAAATATCAATAAGTGATTTTACAATATTGGAGCACCACAAAAACAACAATTTTTACTCGGGCCTGGTGGAGAGGTCATGACTAAGGGCTTAAAGAGGTAACAAATCTGTGCTTTGAAAAGATTGGGAAACATTTGTTCCCACAAATGGTGCCAACTAATGGGTCGATCAGTTACTTAGATCAGCATGTCAAGTATTGGTCATTGGGTTATGAGTTCGGTGTCTGGCTCTCAGGATTCAGCAATTGTACGACTCTGGTCTTGTCAAGGGAATTCAAAATTAAGGGATCAGTGTGGTCTCAGGGGAACCACCTTTGACGCGTAAGTCAGTTCTACATGCCGTTAGCTAGGATAGCTTATAGAAAATAAGGCATTTATGGAGATAAAGAGGGAGAGACTATTCTTTCAGTTGTTACCTACCTTAACCCTTCATTTAAGAGGGTTTTTATAGTGTAGGTTGAGTGTAAACTTAGTTTAAAGGGCAATGATTAAGGGTAATCATTCCTAGTTGAGTGTGTCTAAAACAATCTCCATGCAAGAGCCTTAGTCACTGACATGTGTTAGTTACCCTGAAGCCCATGTGGAATATCAGGTGTGTAATGTCACGTGTCAAACTTTCCCTATTCAGGATCATGCAGGTAACGGCTGACGTATTTGGATGTTCCCATGGGAATCGAGGATGAATGTCCGAGGTCTGGACTCTAAGCTCTGTTGTCTAGATTATATCCATCAGTCTTAATTTGAAGTATTGTTTGTGCACATGTGGGTTTGATTGTGTTGTAAGGTTTTAGTTATATAGTGAGGCGGTGGTTGTGTGTTTAAGCAGAGAAAGAGAGATAAAGAGAATAGAAGTGGTGGTGGGTCATAATTGCTCGATCTAGTCAAAATCACGATGTTGTTGAACCTTAACCTTGTTCGATGTCCTTGAGTGTTTGGGGTCCTAAAAGCAAACAAAAATAGAGGGAAGGATAGAGAGAAATGGGCTGTGCAGAGTAGGGGGGTTAGCGAAGTGAAAACGGTTGAGAGGTGACCTTGATGGGTATTGGAGGTTTTTTGGTGAGTCCAGGGGTGGATTTACACTGGGGGCAATTGCCCTAGTGCAATCCCGATTTTTTTTTTGAAATTGTAAAAATTTAAGATTTTTTAAAATTTGCCCCCATTAATTTTTTTAAAAAAATTTATGAGTACCTTTATACTTGAATAATACTTTTGAGATTTTAAAAATTTGATCTAAAAATGTATTAAGTGATGTAGTTTAATGAAAAATTCTGAGAGATGCAACAAGAATGACAGTAAATCTACGATACTAAAAAGAGATATTGTACTGAAAAATAAAATTTTAATGCTTAAGTTACAACTTTTAATAAATAAGTTATAACTTTATGAATTTATTCTATCAATTATAAATGTCGTGATCGATTATAAATATTGTAATGGATTATAAGATGTTATGGCGATTGTTGGGCAAAAATTTGAATATTTTGCCGAGCATGACTTCACTCAAATAACGAAGAATTATAAGAATTTTATTAAATGTAGGTTAGACCTATTCCAGATAGTATATATCTGTTAATTATAATCTCTTGTTTCAAGAGAACACCCTTTGATTCTAACGAGAAATTATCACACATTACCATTTACACCACAAAGACATTTTATTTGTGATGGTGGTTGGACCTAGGTTAATTGTCTAGGCTGCTATACGTACCCATTATCGGGATCAAGCCAATTCGTAGTTCGAGAGATAAGAATTTAATTGGAATTGATTTGAAATTTCGACTGTGCCTAGGATAGTTGCTGGACTGCCTACGTATCCAGAAATGGAATCAAGTCGGGCGTAGTTCGAAATCAGAATTTTAGAATTTGTTTGAGAGTGTGACTGCGCCCAGTGTGGATGTTGGACTGCCTACGTATCCAACAAATGGAATCAAGTCTGACGTAGTTCGGAAAGAATTTAGAATTTATTTAAGAGTGTACTGCGTCCAATGTAGATGTTGGACTGCCTACGTATCCAACAAATAGAATCAAGTCTGATGTAGTTCATGCTTTAGGAATTTAATTGAAGGTGAATTGAAATTTCGACTGTGCCTAGATAGTTGTTGGACTGCCTATGTATCCAAAAAATGGAATCAAGTCGGACGTAGTTTGACCTCATAATTTTGAATTTGAGTGGGTTTTTAAATGAGTGAATGACCCATTTAATTTGGTTTGAAATGGGTGAGTGATCCATTATTCTTTAGAATGGATTTGAGTCATTTAAAACAACTCTGACTTACGTGAATTTTAGGATTCACATAGATTGTGATTTGATGGAATTAAATTCCATATAAAATTAGTGATTTTTTGTGAGTTACAAACTCAAAAATCTATTTAAAAGTCCAAGAGTCTTTTCATTAAAGAGTCTTAAACCCCCCAAAAATTAGTAAAGAGTTAGAAACTCTTTCATTTAATTTATGCACTATTTAATTTGTAGGATTTTAAAACTCCAAAAATAATTACAAATTCAAATGATCGAACTGTCATTTAAAAGAAGTCATAATCTCCATATCAATTTAACTGAGTTACAAACTCTTTAAGTTAAATTTTCTTGTACACCAACAATCTTTTTATGAGCTGTACCCGTATGTTTTGCCGAGAGAAATCAAAGGCTTTATTAGAGTTAAAGCTCTATTTGCCGAAACAAATCGAACAGTCCTTCACGTGTTTCATGGGTGACTTGAGAGACTTGGTTGCAAGTGGGTTGAAAAGTAAATAAATTTTACCAACTCTAAAATCCATTTAAAGCACTAAAGAATTCAAAGTTCCAGAATTTTATGCTTTGATTTTTGGTTTCTTTAAGGATAGACCCAATAGTAGATTATTTGAAAGAGTTTGAAACTCTAGCCAAGTTGAATTGGGTCTAGTCAAGGCTTTTTAGATGCCATTTTTTTTTTGTATAAGAAAGTTTGAATTAGAGTCAAAGACTCTTATTTTGCTAAGAAAACAGTAAGCAACTTTGGAGAGAATTCAAAATACTGTTTATTTAGCAGTTTGGCCGGTTTGTGGGGAACCCAAGGCTTTTTCAGTGCCGCCAAAATCTTAGAATTTTAGAGATTTTTACACCGTAGCGATCTTTAAGAGTTGAAGCTCCTTAAATCACAACATGACCTTTTTGTAAAAGGGAGTCGAAGACTCCATGAAAATTTGTTGAGGAGTCAAAGACTCCATATTTTTGTAGGAGTTAGAAACTCCAGAAACTCTATGGTATAGGTTTTAGAAAAACCAAGACCAACAAAAGAGTTTAAAATCTTGAGAATGACTAAAAAAAAAATGGAGTTTGAAACTCCATTCGAAAAGAATACCGGTCCTCGGCATAAAGTTTCGAAATTATAAGAGTCCAAGACTCTTTGTTTGATTCGGCCACCATGCTTGATTTTCTTTCTTGTCTGTCAATGCTTGTTGCTATAGAAAAGATTAATAGCAAATGGAATGGGGAAGAGTTCGAAACTCTATTAGAGTCAAAGACTCTTAATTTGTGACCGCCCCAGGATCTTGCAAGTTGCAAGACAAGTTTAAAACTCTCAGAATTTTGATTCGCTTGGAGCTTTAGGAATTGGAAGCTCCTTGGCTTGTTATTTGGGAAAGGTTGGGATTATGGACAGTGGGTTTGGAATCATTGTGTTTCAGCATAGAGTCAAAGGCTCTATTTTCTTCACCTCCGAGCAAGATAGTGTTGGAAACTCCTTCGATTCAGCACCATCTTTAAAGAGCCAGAGTCCCTTTAAATTTATGCGGCCGACTTCGGAAATGGACAGGTTGGCTCATGAAATTTATGCCTATTGAGGCAGATTATGGAAAGAATAAAAAAAAAACTCCTCTGTTCTGTTACACAAGAAAATGGATTGCGAAGACGACGAGTTATTTTTTTTCCTTCCCCTGTTCTGTATTCCTTAATTTAGCAGAAAATCTTCGGCGCGAGGAGTTGAAACATTGCCACAAATGGACTGGACCAAGATTGAATTTTGCATAACTTGTCTTCATTTTTTTTTGGGTTTGTTCACACATGTGAACTTGCCGAAAGAAATCGTAAGGCTTCCAAGAATTTTTTCTTGATCCAAAGAGAGCTTGAATTTTTTTTTTGTCGCGAAGAGTATAAAACAACCTGTTCATCATCCGAACTCTAGGAGTTAAAAACTCCTCTGATTTGTAACTTGAATGATTCGGAGTCGGCACAATTGTTTCGAGTTGAAGTGAGTTTCAATCTATTTGCTGCCATAAAAATTCAGAAGATTAAATCCTCAGGAAAAGGCAAATAGAATTTTTTTTACCTGAACACAAGCTTCAGAATTTTTTTCGCTGCCTTCCTTCTCTTTTCTCTGCCAAATAAATCTTTTCTTCTCCTTTGCTCACTGCTTTCTTTTCTTTTCTTGATAACCGTCTGCTCCCCTCCCTTTTGCAAAAAAATATTCATTACAATGGTGATACCACGTGACAAGGTAATGTGGTATCACCAACTAATAATATTATAACAAATAAACACATAGACCCCACAAAAATCAATAACTAACTTGCCATGTAAGCAAATAACTTCCCACTCTCTTGCCATGTAATTTTAAGTGGGGTTCACCTTTCCCATTTAGGGTTTTATAATTGGTTGGTGATACCATGTCATCAATTGTGACATGATATCACCGTTGTATTCAATATTTACTCCCCTTTTGCCGCCCACTGCCTTCCTCCTTTTATAGAGGAGTTGCCACTTGCACATGATCATGCATAGACATAGTGGGCTAGGTGTCAAAATACATGGTTTTAGTGGCCTCCACATAGTCTGCTAACTTCTTTAACTTTCCACTTCATATTAATTCTAGTTAGTGGGTATTTTACTAACCGCCATTATTTACTTGGTGGGTTATCTCTTGGAATTTTTTTTGGTAAATATAATTCCTATATACAACGGCATGTAAGTAGGGGTTGAGAATTTTATGGTCGTAACCGACGTCTAATTCTCAAAACTCACAAGGAATATATTCTATTTTGAATTGGTCAAATTGAATTGTGAAATTTGACAATTGAATTTGAGGGGTCAACTTAACGATAAATAATTTTATGAAACCACGTATCGAGCATGAACCCATCATTGAACTTTGAATATATACATATTTTTTTCGTTTAACAACGATCACAAATAGCCTTTAAAATGTTTACCTTGACCTTTGAAACATATATTTTTCGTGATCAATTATTTTTGAGCTCAAACTTGAAAAGTTGTAACTTGACCTAAATTATTTCATCTTTCACCATGATATCTCCTTTGATACCATTAGTATAGTAATATTGGAAATATTTAATCTGTCACATATTATATCATTAAATAGCATTACTCTTTATATTTTAAAAAATAAAAGGAATTTTTTTTCTTCATAAATTCCTTTTTATGAGTTTGAATGTCAAGCAAGCATTACTAATTAGAATTTAATCAATAAATCAAAAATTTGGGAGAAAAGAGAATACATGCACACACTATACGAAAGATCTATTTTTTTTCAAATTGCTATAGTTGTCATAAATCTCTTATGGAATTGCACTTCTATATTTGAATTCTAGACTTAATAGCAACTGATTAAATTATTTTTGACTGACCTCTTGAAATTCAACTTTGCTTGTTTTGTAGTGGATTAAATTTTTCTTTCATATTCTTAAAACTAAATATTTCTATATTTAAAATTTGGTTGTATATAAATCATATTTGAAATAATGTATATATATATATATATATATATATATATATATATATTTATCAAAGAAATAACGTATATTGAAATAACTTATATTGATTGATTGGTTTTCCAATATTAACTTATCAACATATTTGTGATAAATTGAATAGCTTTAATGTTATGATTTTAATATAACAATTAGTTATAGTTTACCCCCACTGCATATAAATTCTGTCTCCGGCCCTGGTGCTGACAGTGGGTAGGAGTGTCAACTGTGTTGGATTAAATGGTTACATGTCGGGTTAAACAGGTAAGGGGTGAAAACCTAATAAACCCGTACATGACACGTTTAATAAACATGTAAAAAATCTCTACACGAATACGAACTGTTTAATAAACGGGTTACACGACACGACTCGTTTAACCCGTTTAATTAAACGAATTGAATTGGATAGGGTCAGTTCAGGTTACCATACTAACCCTTTTAAAACCCCACCTATTAAACCATTTAACATGATAACCTATAAGGTCAAAACCTAAGTTCAAAACTCCATTGTAACTTTGTAAGCAATCTGTAAGTTCAAAACCAGAGATCATCCACAACATGAGACAGTACCCAACAAATTGTAATATGACACACTCAATCAATCTTGAAGACTCAGAGAGGAAAAATTCACTAGATCCTCTTCATCTCGAAGAACTTTGCAAACACGAGAGGCAAACAGCAAGTGACCACTAACAGGATGAGTGACGAGAGAGATAGAGACACGAGTCGTGGGGCATGGAGGCAATGATGGAGGCAGAGGACAGACCAAAGAAGAAGAAGAGATAGAGTTAGGGATAGGAAATGTTTTTGTTATTTCAACTTATATTTATCTTCTGGCTATTTATTTATTTTTTGAATAATAATAATAATTTTATTTAAATAGATAAACGGGTTGACATATCTTAATCCGAACACGACTTGTTTAATAAACAAATTTGACGGGTCAATTTGTTTACCACTCGAACCTGTTAAAGTTTCACCCAAACCGGCTTAAAACTATGTCGATTCATGTTGGTTAATCGTGTCGTGTTAGATTTTGACAGACCTAACTGTGGGTGCATGGTTGTTTAGAATGCTGGCGGTGGTGGTAATTAAAGGAAACTAATTAGCTTTCGTTGAAATTTAGTAACAAAATTAAATATTTGATTCGAGATATAATTTTAGTAACAAACAATGAAAGGAAGTTAATAGAATTTAGTAACAAAATTGAAGATTTAATTTGACATACCATATACAAGTAATTGACATTGCTATTAAGTACTAAATTTGACTTAACCAACGAATTAGCTAAATTTGATGGCAATTCTAGAAAGATAGCACATTATTTAGATAATGCCATTCTTTTCCATTAGGGTTTCTAACATCTGCTGCTAGAGGATCACCTTGAGGGCCTTAATAATTTCTTTCACTTAGTGGCTCAGAGTTACAACTTTGCCCTGTATTCGTTTGACAGAGGCTCGGTTATTGGATTGATTTTCAAATAGGTTATCAGCTACAACGTTTTTTCCAGTTGAGAGATTTTTCCTTAGGTTTGGTGGAGTGGTCATGGCTAAGGGCTTAAATAAAGTTACAAATATGTGCTTTGAAACGATTGGGAAACAGTCGTTCTCATAAACATCGATAAATCAGATTAGCATGTCAAGTGGTGTTCATTGGGTTATGAGTTCGATGTCTGGCTCTCGAGATGCGACAACTGTACAACTCTGGTCCTATCAAGGGAATTCAAAAATAAGGAATCGGTGTGGTCCAAGCCGAACCACCGTCGATGCCTACGTCAGTTCTGCAGATCGTTAGCTAGGATAGCTTATAGAAAATAAGGCATGTATGGAGATAAAGAGAGAGAGAGAGACTATTCTTTCAGTTGTTACCTACCTTAACCCTTTATTTAAAAAGGGTTTTCATAATTTAGGTTCAGTGTGAACTTAGTTTAAAGGTAACAATTAAGGGTAACCATTACTGGAGTTATAACATTTGAATTTCTCTTACATTCTATGTTCCCGAAACGGATCCAATCAAATGTTTCACATTTTCTATGATCATCTTTATTTCAGGTATTTGGGAAATCCTTCTTAATAGACGAAATATTCCAATTATGTCAATGTCAATTGAATCAATGGTATTGGCTGTGAATTTGAACTTTTTGGTTTTTTCTGTTTCGTCGGATGATATGATGGGTCAATCATTTGCTTCATTGGTTCCAACGATGGCATCTGTGGAATCTGCTACTGGGTTAGCCATTTTCGTTATTACTTTCCGAGTCCAAGGGACTATATGCTATAGAATTTATTAATAGCATTCAAGGTTAAACTTGAGAGGAAAAGGAAGACCTGAAAAAGGAATTGTCAACTATAAGAAACCTCACTTAAGAAAAAGGACATGGGGGTGCACAATCATATGTGATGGATGGACAAACAAGAGGGGCAAGCCCTTCATTCATTTTTTGGCTACTTGTCTTTGAGGTACGATGTTTGTGAAGGCAGTAGATGTTATATTAGAAATGAAGGATGTTATTCAATTGCCCTTCATTCATTTTTTGGTTACTTGTCTTCGATGTATAATGTTTGTGAAGACGGCAGATGTTATATTAGAAGTGAAGGATGTTATTCAATTCTTCTAACTGGCCCAGATGATTGTCTTCTTTTGTGATGAAGGTAGGAGAGATGTAGTGCAGGTTCTCATCGATAATGTTGCTCACTCTTTTTTATGTTACATCAAACAAGAAATTAGAGCATCGGTCACCGTGTGTCACTCATTGTATAGATTGACTATTAGAGGATATTAGACACTGTGTGAAGACGATTGTAGGGTCAGGTGTGTGGCTATCGAAATAAGTACTGCTACGAGACAATAAAGAGTCGTTCTCTAAGCACTTCTTATGTGCTAAGTTGAAATACAACCTGAATTGCCTGATCCTGATAAAGGAGCTCGGATCGGAATAACGTTAAGGAAGGTCAGGGTAGGCGACTCATAAACCCTATTCCACATAATATATGATGCTACAAATACGATTTTCACCACCCGATATACACGAATCAGGTGTCAGTGGGTTGGTTGAAAAAGGACGTTCTTCATGACATTATTGGATCCAAACTACCAACCCTCCAGAGAGGGCACACCTATTTGTATCGACCAAATCTAAACCCCCATATGAAGCTCTCCATGCAAGAGCCTTAGTCACTGACGTGTGTCAGTTACCCTGAAGCCTATGTGGGATGTCAAGTGTGTAATGCCACGTGTTAGACTTTCCCTATTAGGGATCATGTAGGTAATACCTGACATATTCGAATGTTCCCATGGGGATTGGGGATGGATGTTCGAGGTGTAGACTCTGAGCTCTGCTGTCTGGATTATATCCATCAATCTGAATTTTAAGTATTGTTTATGCATAGGTGGTTTTGATTGTGTTATAAGGTTTTAGTTATGTAGTGACGCGGTGGTTGTCGTGTGTTTCACAAAAGGAAGAGAGTAAAGAGAATAGAAGTGGTGGTGGTGCCGTAGTGGTGGGTCGTTATTACTCGATCTAGTCAAAATCACAATGTTGTTGAACCTTAACCCAGTTTGATGTCCTTGAGTTTGGGAACCTTAAAGCAAACAAAAGCAGAGGGAGGCATAGAGAGAAGTGGGCTGCATGGTAGGGGTCGTTGATGGTGGGTTGTGCAATGTAGAGGGTCGGCGAACTGAAAACGGTTGAGAGGTGACCTCAATGGGTAGTGGAGGTTTTGTGGTGAGACCAGGGGTGGATTTACTTTGGGGGCAACTGCCCTAGTGCAATCCTAAATTTTTTTTAAGTATGTTTGAAATTTTAAAAATTTGTCCCCATTAAAATATTTTTAAAATTTATGAGTACCTTTATACTTGAATAATACTTTTGAGATCTAAAAATTTTTATCTAAAAATTTAATAAGTAATGCAGTTTAATGAAAAATTTTAAGAGTTGCAACTAGAATTTTTTTTTTTTTCATAAATTCCTTTTTTTTAAGTTTGAATGTCAAGCAAGGAGAACTAATTAGAATTTAATCAATAAATTAAAAATTCAGGGGATAAGAGAATACATGCACACACTATAAGAAAGATCTGATTTTTTTTCAATAGTTGTCATGAAATCTCTTATGGAATTGCACTTCTATATTTGAATTCTAGAGTTAATAGTAATTGACTAAATTATTTTTGACTGACCTCTTAAAATTCAAGTCTGCTTGTTTTGTAATGGTTTAATTTTTTTTTTCCATATTCTTATGACTAAATATTTCTATATTTAAAATTTAGTTGTATATAAATTATATTTGAAATAATGTATATTAATTGATTGGTTTTCCTGTATTGACATATCAACATATTTGTGATAAATTGATTACTTTAATGTTATGATTTTAATATAACAATTAGTTATAATTTGTCTCCGCACTTGGTGGTGGCGGTGGGTGCATGGTTGTTTAGAATGTTGGTGGCTATGGTAATTAAAGGAAACTAATTAGATTTCGTTGAAATGTAGTAACAAAATTAAAGATTTGATTCGAGATATAATTTTAGTAACAAACAATGAAAGGAAGTTAATAAAATTTAGTAACAAAATTGAAGATTTAATTTGATGTACCTTATATAAGTAATTGACGTAAGTATTAAATTTGACTTAATCAACGAATTATCTAAATTTGATGGCAATTCTAGAAAGATAGCACATTATTTAGATAATGCCTCTCTTTTCCATTAGGGTTTCTAACGTCAGTTACAAACAAAGGTACCTTTTTTTTATTATTTAAAAGAGTGGCCAGGGGCAATTAGGGGTAGTATTATAGACATTATCTTGATGTTCTCACTCGTGGTAGAATGTTCAATTTGAGTTATAACTATTGATTTAAGATAGTCGAGTCCATCACCACAATACCACCAAGGGCAAGCTAGACATTCAGACCCTCAGTAGTATCTGGTTCACAAGGGTCACAACAAAAATTGGGTGTAAATGTCAGGGGTTGGATTAAATTGGGTATAAATTATTGCATATTGTAAATGTCAAGGGTCGGAGTAAAAATTGGGTATAACAGTGACATTATATCATCATCGTTTCATGGTCTCATCATTTAATAATAAAATAAATACTAAATAGACTTTAAAAACTTGACTTGATAAATCACTATTATTGGATAGATAGTAAGTCATAATAAATGTTGAGACCCACAGTTAAATCAATGACAAATATAACAACCAAATCATCAAGTCAGTTTTTCAAGTTAATTTTTTAAATGTGTAACATTGCTCAATAATAAACTTACAAGTGGACAAAATGAACTCCACTTGATAGTTATTTTTAGAAATTAGATGGTTATCAAATGACATAGATGAGTGATTATTATAATATGTAAGATCCATTTGCTTATTCATTATGTTTTTATTGGATGATGACACTATATGACGGTAATGATGTGGTATTACTGTTATACCAATTATTTTCTCCCAAGGACGTCATGTGATTTTCTTAATGTCAAGAGATGCCTCTAGCATCTCCGACTCTGATTCTAATATAGACTTAAATTTAAATTTGAGTCTAAATGTTCCAAAAACTTTTCTTCAACCTTGAACTCGAACTTATACCAAATCAAAGAAAAACTTATTCTGCACCCTAATTGGGTGACACCTAAATCTTATATCAAATTTTCAACGGTAATTTTTACATATTGAAACTCACAAGACAACGTTTCAAACAGTGCCTCTCTCTTCCTCTCCAGCTTCTCCCTTCAATGCTACTTCCACCACTGACCACCATTGAAGCAAATTTTCTTGCGTCATCCATTCTTTATAGGCTCATCAACAAACTTGGTATATATATAGCCTTACAATACTTAACAAAACAAATGAAATATAGTTCACGTTTAGTTAAACATCAGCCAACTTGGTTAGTGTAATCTGATCACTAACAGTCTTAACAATTCCTAAAGATTGATTCCTCACTAACACCCAAAAATACACAAATAGAACTTCTGTTGTCAAGTTTAGTCCTCCGTACCTTTGGCACATGAACATGTGTTATGCAACCAAAAACCCGAAAATGATCAACAGAAGTCTTCATTCCGCTCCACACTTCTTCAGGTGTGACGTTTTTGACTGCCAAGGTTGGACATCTGTTCAACAAATAATTGCTCCAATTTACCGCCTCCGCCCAAAATGGTTTTGGAATTCCCTTATCTGAGAGCATTGCACGAACCATGTTCATTACAGTTCTATTCTTCTGTTTAGCCACGCCATTTTGTTGAGGGGTGTAGGCAGTTGTCAGCTGCCTTTTAATGTCATTCTCCATGCAGAAGTGTTGAATTCAACTGAGTTGAACTCGCCTCCCCTATCAGTACGCAGACACTTGATGGACAAACCTGTCTCATTCTCCACCATTTTCTTAAAATACTTGAAATGACTCAATGCTTCTGACTTCTCACTCAGAAAATACATCCATGATTTTCTATTGTAGTCATTTATGAAACACAAAAAGTACCTTTTGTTGCTGTTGGACATGGGAGTGATCGGTCCGTAGATGTCTGCATGGATGAGACCCAATATTTGACCTACTCTCCAAGAACTCTTACTGGGTATAGGATCATGGTGATGCTTGCCAACAATGCAATCTTTGCACAACTCATTTGAGGCAGTGAAATTAGGAAGGCCATGCACCATTTTCTTGCTCTGCAAGGTCCTCAAACCCTTGTAGCTTAAGTGTCCTTATCTCCGATGCCAAAGCTGAGATAGATTCTGTGAGCTGGTGTGAAGACACTCTTCATGTTGTTGCTGAGACATAATTTGTGATTGGGCAAGCAAGATGAACACCCTGTTTGTTCTCATGTCAGTCTGAATAATAAAGCCCTTATAAGGATGAAAGATCTTGCATACCCCTTCCTCAATCAGAATTGTCAAGCCTCTCTTTTGAAGCAGCCCTATGTTCAGGAGATTATTTCTTAACTCTGGAACATAGTACACTTCAGTAATAATATGGTTAACACCATTAATTAGAAGTTTTACATCACCTTTTCCTGTCACCTCCATCTTGGTGTTGTTGCCCAGCTTGACTGAATGATTGAAGCTCTCAGCCAGCCTTGAGAACATGGCTCGATCCCCACACATGTGATTGGAGAACCCCGAGTCAAGAAACCAAGCATATTTTCTTCTGGCTTTCTCATCCTCTTCTTCATGCTCAACATAGTTTGCTTCCTTATTCCAACTCGGACATTCATATTCAAAGTGCTTGAGTTGATGGCATTTGAAACACTCCACCATGGCCTTTGTAGAAGCTTGTTGGCCTCTACCTATTCCCCTGCCCCTGAAGCTACTTCTTCCTCGGCCTCTACCACTGTACCTCTTTTCGTATGTAACTTTTAGAGCTTGCTCATCATTGTTATGTCTATTGAACTTCTGCTCATGAACTATCAGTGAACTCTGTAATTCATCTATAGACATGGCATCAATATCTTTGGACTTTCCAATGGCATAGACAATATAATTGAACTTATCTATTAAAGACCTCAAAATATTTTCAACCACAGTCACATCAGTCATCTCATCTCCATACCCACGCATCTTATTTGACACTGCCATAACCCTAGAAAAGTAAACAGTAATAGTTTCACCTGATTTCATCTCTAGGTTTCAAAGTCTCTGCGAAGACCTTGAAGAGTCGACCTCTTCACTCTTGTGTTCCCTTCGTACTTCCTTTTCATAGCATCCCAAATGTCCTTCGTAGTGTCTTTCTTCATGATGGTCTCCATGATTGACCTATCTATTACTTGGAATAGAGAATTCTTGACCCTCAAATCCTTTAGTTGCAATTCCTCATAACTCGTCTGCTGCGCATTTGTCAATACTGTTTCTGCTGGTCGCATGCACCCTGTCTCTACAAGATCCCAATATTGTTTGGATCTCAAGAATTTCTCCATCAGGATAGCCCAGTGGTCATAATGACCATTGAAGATTGGAATTGTGGGATGTGCGAATCACTTCGTTTGACATCTCTCTTTGTTTTGGTGGTAACTCAAAGTTGTTGCCCTTTTTTTTTTTTCTCTCTCAAGCCCAATGGTGGCTTTGATACCAAAAATGTTGGAAAGCTCTGATGAAGTAAACAATAAAGCTCAATGATATTCTGGATGAATGACCTGAATTCTTATTGAATAAACTTGGCTATATATATAGTCTTACAGTACTTAACAGAACAGCTGAAATATAGTTCATGTTTAGCTAAACATCAGCCAATGTGGTTAGTGTAATCTGATCACTAACCGTCTTAACTAATCCTAAAGACTAGGGATTTATTTAACAGAAGCAAGATTGAGTAAACGAGACTCAGTAAACACCTAAAAACAAGCAATAATTATCCTTTCAAATTAATGCTGAAAAATCAAAAAGGGAAAGGCTTGGGAACACTAGTCAATAAGAAAGAGATGAAAAACAATGAAGAAATTCATCTAGGACATCACTAGAGCTTTCAAGCACTAGAAACATGTGTCCAGTTGTGCAAAGTTGTTGTCTAGCACCAAATAAACAAGTTTTAGATGATAAGTTGTTAAGAAATAGAAAGAGAAAGGAGAAAGGAGAAAGGAGAAAGAAGAAAGAAGGAGAGGTCTGTGGGAAACAATCAAAAAATCATAGCATAATTCAAAAATTTGTAAGTGAAACAGTGGAAATAAAGAAGGTAAAATGATTTGGTGGGAGAAATTGAAAAATGAGTTTTGGGACATTAAGGAGAATTTTTAAAAAAATTTGATTAGATTTTTGAGTTTGTTCATTGAAATATTCTATATCAAATCAAGGTTTTTACTCAAATTTGAGTCATAGTTGGAGATATTCTTATTTAGCAAAATGTGGTGGGTTCGAGTAAAATTAGAATCAATATTAAATACAATTGTGATATTACGCTATCATTGTCACATAATATCACAATTTAATTATAAATTAGAAATAAATAAAATAAATTCTATTATTTTAGTTATCGGCATTATATAGAATTAGTAGAATACACTTACTGTCCGTAACAATGAGATTTGACCATCGGAATATCGCAACAACACAAGTTCAGCGGCTTTTGTCTTCGTTTCACCGATTTGAAAAGTATAATAGCCGACCAAAAGGTCATTTCGCCGCATGGGCGTCGGCTCCTGCTCAAGACTAGAGGTTGCGTGTCTTCACTCTCCGCCCAAACCTTTCTCCCAAACTCAAATCAAACAGTTCAACGCATACCACTTTGACAATTTTGAGTTTTACACCAAGAAAACGTGGCTGTGGAGTTCGCTTTGACGTGTAGTCTTCCTTCTTCCTTCCTCCAATTCCTTCTTTTCCTTCTCCTCTCCTACCCACAATTCTCTCTCCCATTTCACAAATGAACTTTCATTCATATATATACATATAGCTTTATATAGATATAATACTCCTACAGCCAATAATTTCTTCTTCTTTTTGACCTTCGGTTCTGCAGTGTGCTGGTAGTATTTACAATTTTTCGTATACCCAGATGGAGGTTTCATCAGCCTCATGCTCGTCGCCGCTCTCAATACACTCCAGGATTGATTTTGGGCCATTGACCCTTCACCGTCGGCGTGTTTCTGCAAAATTCGACACCGCCGTTGACTGCTACGACCGCCGCCGCCGCCGATGCCAAAAGACCCTGTCCACATTCCCAGTTTACACTCCCTCTTCCTCCTCTATTTCCACCACCACCACCTGCAGTAGTAGTAGTAGTTCATCTTATTTTGGTATATCAATACCTTCTTACAAACCCTCCAAGAACGCCATATACCAATCACCATCTCGAAAACGATCTCAGTCGACTGTAGTTTGTGGGGTTTTCGAACGGTTTACAGAGAGATCGATTAAGGCGGTGATGTTCTCGCAAAGAGAAGCGAAAGATCTGGGCAATGAAATGGTGTTCACACAACACCTTTTGTTGGGATTGATTGCAGAGGATTCAACCCCCGGTGGCTTTTTGGGTTCTGGAATTACAATTGCCATGGCTCGTGAGGCTGTTCGGAGCATTTGGAATGATAACAATAGGGATAACGAGAAAGATAAGAATTCGATGAATTCTTCGGTCACCTCGGCTGCAGATGTGCCGTTTTCTGTGAGTACTAAGCGGGTTTTTGAGGCTGCAGTAGAGTATTCGAGGACAATGGGTCACAACTTCATTGCTCCAGAGCATATGGCGATTGGATTGTTAACTGTTGATGATGGCAGTGCTGGTCGTGTCCTCAAGAGGTATATTACATATATTCTGTTCTTTTTTGTATAATATTTTTAGCCGATATTTCTACATGTGATTATGGCTTCTTGGAATTGTTATACTTAGCAATCTTTTGTATGAAATAGTTTTCTTTTCATATATACATCTTATTGTTATAATGAAAGAATTGACTATTATTACAATCAAGAATCAACTATTATAACTTTCGAACAATGCATGTATAGAAGATATATGAATTAGTTAACATGATTAATTGGTGGAAAGAAAACAATCACAATTTCAGGTTCAACACAGAATACAAATAAGGAATGTTGCTGCTTAATGATTTTCTAGTTGTTTTTAATAATGCTCTTTCATCATCAATGATGCTTCAATACGTATACAAAGTGATTCAGATTTTTCTCATTGTTGATTATTTGTGGTATCATTCATGATCCAAGTTAAGAGGGTAACGTATCTACTGTAATTTCTTATTTATGGGGCTAGATTGACATGATTTCAGATTACGGGCAAATGTAAACCACTTGACAGATGTGGCAGTCTCCAGACTTGAAGGAGAGCTTGCCAAAGACGGTAGAGAACCTCCGTCTGTATTCAAGCGGACACGCGGAAAATCCTTTCCTGGAAAAGCCACTATTTCCAGATCCTCTGAGAAAACAGGAGGTAAGGATCGAATCTTTTTTGTGTTTCCTTCCTTGTTTACTTTAGTGATTTTCCAATAACAACTAGAGAGAACAATGGTTGGTAGCTTTCAATTTTGAACAGAGAAAAGTGCTTTGAATCAATTCTGTGTGGATCTTACTGCTCGTGCTGGTGATGGACTCATTGATCCTGTAATTGGCCGTGACACTGAAGTTCAGAGAATTGTTCAGATACTTTGCCGAAGAACCAAAAATAATCCTATTCTTCTTGGTCAAGCTGGAGTTGGGAAAACAGCTATTGCTGAAGGGTTGGCAACTAACATTGCTGAGGGAAATGTTCCTGTCTTTCTCTTGGTGAGGTTTCTATTCTTTCGTGAATGATTGTTGTGACTATTTATCATATGATTTTAGAGTCTTGGTTGTATTTATTTCTTCTCTCTGACATACAATTTGATTGGTGATAACATTTCAATGTACAGGCAAAGCGCGTAATGTGCTTAGGTATAGGTCTATTAATATCAGGATCAAAGGAGAGGGGCGAGTTGGAGGGACGTGTCACTACATTAATTAAGGAGATAAAGAAATCAGGTGAGTAAATGTGCATAGTTGTATTCAGGATGGTAAATTATTGCATCATGGCTTAGTTTGATACAACAGCATTGCAGGCAATGTCATTCTGTTTATCGATGAGGTCCACACACTTATTGGCTCAGGCACGGTTGGACGAGGAACCAAAGGGTCTGGTCTTGACATTGCTAATCTATTGAAGCCATCACTTGGGAGGGGTGAATTACAGGTGATGGTTTCTCAGTCAAGCATACTTCACTTTTATTTAGTTGTATAAGATATCCAGTGGTTTGGTTACGTTTTTTGTAGATTATGTTCACTAACATTTCACTTCTTACAGTGTCTTGCATCTACAACCATGGATGAATACAGGATGCATTTTGAAAAGGATAAAGCATTGGCCAGAAGATTCCAGCCCGTACTGATCAATGAACCCAGTCAGGTATTTATAATATATAAGGACTTTCTGTTTTAAATATCTATATATATTGGGTTGTATTTATACTGATACATGCACATTGCATAAAAATTCATAGGAGGATGCAGTTAGGATATTGTTGGGTCTGCGTCATAAATACGAGGCTCATCACAAATGTAAATACACATTGGAGGCAATAAATGCTGCTGTGCACCTGTCATCAAGATATATTCCGGATAGGTATCTTCCTGACAAAGCTATTGATCTTATTGATGAGGCGGGAAGTAAAGCTCGTATGGAAGCTTTTAAGAGGAGAAAAGAACAGCAAACTTGTGTACTTTCAAAGTCTCCAGATGATTACTGGCAAGAGATTAGAGCTGTTCAGGCCATGCATGAAGTAGTAATGGCATCACTTTGTAGTTCAAATTAATAAAGAGCATTACGTCTTGTAGATGTTCTAATGACATCAACTCTTTGCCTTTTGTATAAGCAGGTCCTGACAAGTACACTGAATGAAACAGATTATGCTGCCAGGATGGAAGATGATACCAAGCTTCGGTTGGAACCCTCTTTACCTTTGACATCGGGTGATGAGGAGTATGTATTGGCCTTCTTATTGTGTAGATGGATGGAACTTGTAAGCCTGATTGTTCGAGTGTCCTTGGACTGATTTGAACTGAACTTCTGCTTTGATTATTTTTCAGATCCGTAGTGGTTGGACCTGGTGAAATAGCTGCAGTTGCTTCACTCTGGTCAGGGATTCCAGTACACCAGCTCACTGCTGATGAAAGAAAACTTCTGGTGGGTCTTGATGAGGAGCTTAAGAAACGGGTTGTTGGTCAAGATGAGGCAGTTGCTGCCATTTGTCGAGCTGTTAAGAGATCTCGGGTTGGCCTGAAGGATCTGAGTAGGCCAATTGCTACAATGCTTTTCTGTGGCCCGACTGGGGTTGGCAAAACGGAACTGACTAAAGCTTTGGCAGCCTGCTATTTTGGCTCAGTAAGAATTTATGCATTATATGAATTCCCCAATTTTCATCGAAACCACCCAAAATTTGTGTTTCTCCAGTTAAATGCTTGCATCTTAGACATGGACATAAAATCGGACTTCTGTCTATTTGAAAAACATACCATTCTTGAATCAACATTATAAAAAGCTTGTCACAATTACTTGTGTTATGCTTACTGTTTTGTTGTTAACAGCTGGTCCCATGCATGCAGAAAGGAGGTAGGTTGCACTTATTAACGTGAATCCTGAGAATAGTGGAAATAATTGCATAATTCAGCTGACTATCACATATTTAAGGTGATATCATGAAAATAATGGCTGAGAGAATTGAATATATTTCAATTAGAGTGGACAACTGAAAAATTAAAGAAAGAAAAAGAAGATATCAGCATCACATTTCCATGTAGAGATGCTACAAAGGGCTTCATCAAACAGTGGGATAAAAACCTAGAAGAGTAGCAGTTTTGTATTGATGCCACAGCTGTTCGCATCCCATTTGAGTTCACCAAGTTTATCAGAGACTGCATAACAATTCCTTTTAAAAGAAACATATGAAATGCTTACTGTTGCACGTTGATGCTTTGTTGCAGGAAGCAGCCATGCTAAGGTTGGACATGAGTGAATATATGGAGCGGCATACTGTAAGCAAATTAATAGGATCACCCCCAGGTTATATAGGCTATGGAGAGGGAGGCACGCTTACAGAAGCTATCAGAAAAAGACCTTTTACAGTTGTCCTGCTTGATGAGATAGAGAAAGCACATCCAGATATATTCAATATTCTTCTCCAATTGTTTGAAGATGGTCACCTCACAGATTCTCAGGTATGTGGCTGTTGTTTGTTCAGCTAAGCATTGAATTCAAAGATTTTGAGTTGTGCTTAAATTTTCTTTTATTATCGATTTATAAATTATCATGAATACCAGAAATCCTGACACTATGAAATTGGATTTGATAGGGCCGAAGAGTCTCATTCAAGAATGCCTTGGTAGTGATGACTTCTAATGTTGGTTCTGCTGCCATAGCGAAGGGGAGACACAACTCGATTGGTTTCCTGATTGCCGAGGATGAATCAACTTCCTATGCTGGAATGAAAGCATTGGTGATGGAAGAATTAAAGACGTACTTTCGTCCAGAGTTGCTCAACAGGATAGATGAAGTAGTTGTATTCCGTCCCCTGGAGAAGTCTCAGGTTTGTCACTTTACAGTTTTGTTTGATAGCAGTCCTTTCGTTTATATTAGTAGTTCAAACTTCAAAGTCTTCAGCATACTTCTTTAGAACTAAGATCAGGACTGGCAATTACTGACTATGGACTTCAAACAAACTGGGTATAATGCAAGTTATGTAACCAGTTTGGAACCTTAGACTTCAAAATGAATACAAGAACACCACAGCCTTACTGTTGATCTTTACAAATATTGCCGGTCTGAGCTGTGCACAATTTCTTCATCTCAGATGCTTGGGATATTGAACATGATGCTACAAGAGGTCAAGGCAAGGCTCCTCTCTTTGGGAATTGGTCTGGAGGTGTCGGAAGCAACCATGGACTTGGTATGCCAACAAGGATTTGACAGGAGTTATGGTGCCCGGCCTCTTAGGAGGGCACTCACCCTCCTAATCGAAGATCCCTTGAGTGAATCTCTTCTTTCTGGAGATTGCAAGCCAGGTGACATTGCTGTAATTGATTTGGATGATTCAGGAAGCCCAGTTGTTACTAATCGTTCAAGTCAGGACATCCGCTTCTCTGACACAGCATCCTTCTTGTAGGTAATTGCTAAATCAACATGACAATATATATGTCTTGTATATCTTAGCAAATTCTTTGCAGTATAGTGTAGATAATTGATTAATTCATGTAAAACTGAGGGGAGAAACAAATAGAAATCATTCATTGGACCACTGAGAAATAGGTCCATAAACCACAATGGAGATACCTTTGCAAACTTTATTGCCCGTGTTATCCAGCAATTAGAGGAATCAAAAAAAAAAAAATGTCGTTGTAAAGGCAAAAGAAGATTCCATCAGCCAAGGATGCGTATCGTTCATTCGGATAGGAGAGCAGTTAGAAATGCATCAAATCATGTATTTTATTCAAGAAACGAATCATGTGTTCAAATGAATATGAAAGTATTGTAGATCTATTATTTATACTGTACTAAGGATGAGAAAGATATAATTATATAGTCTTAATCATCAATGAATGAATTTGAGTTTTACGTTATGATAAGGCTAAGGTGGCATTTTTTCTTGAAATTTCTGGGGAATATGAGAATAGATGTGATTATTGAAATAAGCTTTATAATTCTGCCATTACTGGAGTTAGCCTAAGGATCAATTCGATTACCCGCAAAACAATTTTCATCAGGTCTTGCTTATTGATTTGGTTAGCATAATCTGCAACTGGCAACTGCTCCAATGTGATTTAATTAACTGCTGCAATTATTTATTTATTTCATCCCTCTCGCTCGCATTACAAGTGAGATCTCCTTCAATATATTTTCTCTTCAATTCTTTTTTACTTACTATAATTCGAGTATGACACATTATATTCAAGTGGGTTTTTTGCTCATTAATGGTAAATGATTTGTTGAGAAGTGAATTGATAAAATATATATATATATTGAATGAGATCTAAATCCCTTGCTTTGGGTGGGGATGTTGAGGTAGGGACGGGTAGGGGGGTCAAACAAATAGAGGTATAATCATATGAATTGCAATTTCATAAATTTACCGCCATACAACATTTTATTTTTTTGCCCTATAAACTTGATTTCTTTTTCTCTTTTCTCTTTTTTTTCAATTCTTCAAATTTTTTTCAACACCTGCTGATTGTTGCAACAAAATGCAAGATATTACTTTTTTTCTTTGTTTTTGTTTTTGTTTTTGGCTCATCATTATCATAAATGTGTTACATACCCACTTGTTTGCATGGGTCTCACTTGAATCTACGATAGATGATCCAACAAGAAAAAAAATGAAGAGATAATGTATTAAAAAAGATCTCAGTCAAGCTCAGGATCTAGAAAACTAATGCCCTCTATAACCAACATTTGGTGGCCACACTGTTATCTTTTCCTCGAATTAAGAACAGCAAGAGCATGCCCATACAGTAGACTACAAGCAACCAAAGAGTTACTTACCATGTCTCCCATCTTTCTGTCTACAGTTTATAACCTCATACAATCATGCTAAATCAATGTGAGCCCTCAACCTGCATTTTCAAATCCAACATGTTGGGTATGCATCCAAAAAATTGAATAAAGTACGCAAGTTGGTCCTTCAAGAAAAGAAAATATTCCAAAGGTAGGGTAGGCACTATCTGATACAGTACTGTATCTCAAATATCCACGACGATTTGGCAGCTTCAAAATATATTTTTATCAAATTCTGGGAAGGCACAAGTAGTCAGGTAAACCATAAGCCTCTTCTGTCCATTTGTTTTCGTAAAATATGAAATGGTAAATTGATTCTAATGATACACCAGAAATAACGTAAATTGATTCTAACGATACACCAGAATTAACGTAAATTGATTCTAAGGATACACCAGAAATAACCGCTTCACTCCACCGATGGAGGAATCCTCGGTCATCTGGACGGAAAAGTTGCTCTATGCTTACAGTACCAGTCCAGGAACGATCAAAAGATCCGCACACAGCCAGCCTCATCTGCCATGGCAGGAAAGGACATGCACCGAATACAAAATACTCTTCTATTCCTGAAAGTTTGAAGAAACAACAAAACCACCATGAGAGATGAGAAAAGGAAGGAGAGGGAAGAAAAAGAATAAATGTTAAACAGCAAGGAACAGTTAATTTCATGGAATTGGTGGTTGTGAAGGCAAAATCTGATGCAAACACTTCGTGAATAAGAGCAACAAGCTTGCATTATACCGTTCCACAAAAGGAAAGGGGGGGGGGGCATTTAAGTAGACACAATTGATAAATGCAGCAGCAAACATATTATTTCAAAATCTCATTTTACATGTACATTGGTTGTACATTATAAGATCTGCATAAGGGAGGGGAAGAAAGGCAGACGCGAAGAGTGTTTACAGGCAACTTGCACATACTTGGAGAGATAAACAAGTGAAAATTGCAGCAGCAAACCTATTATTTCAAAATCCCGTTTTACATGTACATTGTTTGTACATTATAAGATCTGCATAAGGGAGGGGAAGAAAGGCAGACACGAAGAGTGTTTACAGGCAACTTGCACATACTTGGAGAGATAAACAAGTGAAAATTGCCCAGCTCTCATAACTCTTACTGGTTCATCCCTTTATTCAATCCCATAAAATATGGCAAAAGCTATACCGAGAGTTGGTTCACGTAGGAATGGACGTATCACAAGAAGTAATGCATCCCCTCTCTGCATCCAGACCACATTCAATTGCATGGCACTGCCAGTGAAGGCTTGGACAAAAATGTCCCAAATCTCAACTCTACCAGATTTCGAATCTGATGAATTGTGTAGGAATGCTGAGTCAACAGACATGCATACAGAATTTTGACCAACATTAAATGCATCCCTAAACTCGTCACAACCAAAGAAGTTTTTGAAAAATATAAAACCTGGTATGGCTGTCTTTTCTAAACCATGAGAAGAAGAGTGGCATGCATAATGGATGCATGTGCTCAAGAACTTGGAAAAAAGGTGAATTTTTATCCATACTACTGCAAGGCAATAATTTCTAGTTGACCTATATGAGTGCCTCGAAGATCATCTCTTCCAGTATAACCCAACGACATATTATTAAACTGGCAGCACCGAAGTCAATTATTTTGTCCCATATATATATATATATTAAAAAATTGATTATTAGGTCCAGATAAAAAAAAGTTGATTATTTTGCAGGATTTCAGCAGTTTTTATGACTATCCTAGCAGTTGTATATTTGTGGTTAAAATGGCAGCTCTATAATTAAGCTTTAATTTGTTCAACAAATTGCCTCTTGAATCATCTTAATCAGGTGCAACTGCTAATTACAATTAACTAGAATGCCAAAACATAAATGCAGAAAGATGAAAACAAAGAGTCTATTGCTCCAAGCACCCACAAAACCAATGAAAGAGAAAATAGTTGTGAATCACGATTATACCATGTTCAAATATTATTGGTACCTGCTCCATTTCTGCATGACCATCATCCTTCTGTCCAAGCTCAGCATCCCTTGGCCCATCATCAGGTTCTTTTTCACCATCAGTGACCATTTTGTCCTCTTTGGTAGTTTCATTGTTCATGGAATCATTATCCACATTCAGATCGGCAGGAAGCTGGCCTGACTTCAACGCCTACTCCACACAATTCCAGCCAACAGTAATGCAATCAGAATGTTATCATTTTGAACAGCAACAAACACAAGCTACAATAATAGAAACGAAAATGAATTTTTCAGGAAAAAAAGCCATTCCATGGGGGCCTGCTGAGATGATGCAAAAGGAAGGTAAAAATGACTTTATAAAAGGGAAATCATTTTGTGACCAATTTAAACTGAAATAAGGAATCACCTGTTCCAGCCGCGCAACTTCTTCAAGAGTTTGGGAATTCACAATGGCAGCCTGCACACATACCGTGAAGATCAATCTAACCATCCCAGAGAATGCTTGGAAAAAGAAGGAAGAAAATAGGGAAAGAAAATACTATAGTGAACATGAAGCCTCTAAAAGACATGGGAAAATAAAAAATAAATATGAATTTGTGATCCAAGTCTTACAGTTAATCAAAGATGAAGCCATATCTATTGTGGATAAAACTGAAAAAACTTGACTCATGATACCTATGCCCAGTACCTATGGGGTGTGTTTGGATAATGGGATAAAGGGGATTAACACCATAAGGATAGCTAAATAAAGTAATGGGTCCCATTTATCCTTTGTTTGGGAACCAATTTTTAAGGTTGGATAACAATCCCGGGTCAATCCTTGACCCGGTTGCTACAATGCTCCATAACCCCTCTACACCGGTTACAATTAACCCACCCTCCCCATGGGTTACAAACCCAAGCACAGGTTAACATCCATCTGACCTATTTGCCCTCACTCAACAACTCACACACAATTCAACCAACAAACAACTCACACACAACTACACACCAATTGAGCTTGGACGAAGAAGCTGCACAGAGGCGACAAAGAAGAAAAGTTTGGAGAAACCCTAGCGGGTTTGATGGGTCAAGATCAGCGTTGAATGGCTTAGTTGTCGTCGACGATGATGAGGGTCTAGTCCTTGGCTTGTGATCTTCTTCGTAATTGGAGAGTATCGCCATGGATACAAAGGCGGACAACGATTTCGACAGATGGTGAGAGGTAGTGATGGTGGTGGGTGTTTTTTTTGTGGTGGTAGTGACGTTTCTGTTGCATTGAAGGTTTATTTGGTGAAGGGGAGAAGAGCTCGATGGGTGGTGGTAGGCAGGGGGAGAGAGATGGGACGGTGAGTTCTAGTAGCGGTGGTGGTGGGTTTAATGGTGGTGCTGGGATGTATATGTGGAGACGCAGATCATCAACGGGATTTGCTGAATTTGATATATCTGATAAAAAAAGGGGTTTAACCATGAAGAATTACACTTAAATCCCCTTAAAATTTTGTCATTTAATTATTCGAGCCCCTGATATTTAAAATATTACATACAAACTCCCTCAAGTTTGTACACACGTAATACTTAGACTCCTCAAGATAAATATATTTGTTAATAAATTATACTTAGACCCCTTTAAAGTTTGTAGTAGGTATACAATACTCATACCCCTTAAATTTAAAATATTATACTTAGACCAAAAATACTCCGATCAAAGAAAGAATATTAAATATTTTAAATTTTACAATCAAAATTCATATATCTATTGTATTAAAATTAAAAAAAAATTCTTAAAAAATCGTAATTAGTATATGATTATACTATCTATTGAAATAAAACTAAAAAATTAAACAAGGGGTCTAAATCATATATAATTTTTATATGTTTTATGTATATGTAAAAAATGTATAATTTTATTAGGATAATCCACCGGTTCAACATAGAATAGGATTGGTTTGGATTGAAATGGATAGAGTTATGCGTAAAATGGTAAACTACTATAAAATTAATTGTATAATCTATGAGACCCACTTAATTACATATTTGTCAAACAAAAGTTGGGATTGGATATATTTCAAGGTTAAGATTTTAAAGTGGATGAGTGGGTTTGGCTTTGATGGGTTAGGGTATAAAAAAATAAACCCTACCCTATCCCACCCCATTACCCAAACACACCCATGGTGAAAATTGAAGGAAATGACAATGGTAACTTGTCCGAATTCCTTAACAATGGCAAGCATAATTCTTCTATCATTCCAAGCATCACCATGATAATGCATCATGCTCCAGTCATAGGCTTATGCTCCAAGTAGTTAAAATATAAAACATAAAGGGAAAAGAATGGAGAAAAAGGGTAAATTGACCCTGATACCTTAATAGCTATAATTTGCTCTGGTGTAGGGGCAACAACTTTAGGTATTTGCTCTTCTGTTGGAACCTCTTGCGTGCTTGGCATCTCACCTGCTACAAATGTCTTCACTGATTCCTTTTTAGCCTCCTCTACAGCTTCTTGTGACGCAAATAGATTATTGGCCTCAATTCGCTCCTATCACCAACCAACACATTGTAGGTTACACAATAATTTATAATAACTTAACAGGTACATGAAATTATATGCTGGAAATGCAAGAGTGAAATTGACTTTCAGACCAATGTTCGAAAAAGTAGATTTGTATAAGCTGAATAAACAAATAACAAAAAAGACAACCAAATATGATGGATGCACAAACATGTATGATTTAATTGGACAAAAAGTTCTAAATGAGACGACCACATACACATAAATTTTACCATTCCGTTGGGTGGGGGAGGACACAAAGTTCAGTAAGATGTTTTCAAAAAACCCATAAGCCCAAGGAACAAAGCCAAAAACAGACAAAACAATGTTCTATTGCTTTACAGATGTTCACTCCAAAATTGAACCTTGGTATTGTAGAGAACACTATAATAGCAGGATACAGAAGCAGCAGTGTAATCATAGTGGCAATGCATAGAGTATGGTAGAAAGGTGCGACCACAATTGTGGTTCTTTGATGATTGGGGAGATGTTATGATTTGGTGGAAGGTGCAGTGTCACTGCAGTAGTTCAGATGTGATGGATGCAGTCACAACTGGGAAGGGCGTGGTGGCACTTTGGTAATAAAGTTACTACAATCAAGAGCCTAAAATTAGGTTCTCCACTGCAGGAATTTTCTTTTTCTTTGGATAATAAAATTTATTTACTCACAAAAGAATATTCAAAAAAATAATAGCAGACTGACCTTTTGTTTCACTTTTCGAAAATCTAGCAAGCACAGAGACTTCAACTTGTGGATGACATACAAGCGATAATTGGGTTTCTTTGTGATATTATTATCCAGCAGGCTAAGGAACTGAAGCTTCGGAAGTGATGCAAGTGGATCAATTTCGACCAAATTTGTGAGTCTATTACTAGTAAGAACAAGAGTGTGCAGTTTTGGCAAAAACTCTGCAAATTGACACCCAAAAACTTGTCAACATCACTCCACAACAAATTTGGGAAATTTATATTGGAAAAAAGGGTAAATCTTAAATTATCCAATGCACTAACCTCCAATGTTGGGACTGATACGGGTAATTCTGTTGTTGTTTAGCAACAAAGTGCCAAGCCGATTTAGATAGGGAAAGTTCTCAAGCTTTACTATCTCATTTTCAGACAAATCAATGGTGTCAAACTGATCCTGTAAAAGACACAACAGTACATATAAAGACAAATTTAGGGGCTGCAAAGCCGTCAAACTAGGAGTATTTGCTGCAACAACTGAGGATTTGCTGTTACTAAGAACTATAAATTAAAGTTAAACTAACCTCAGTCGCACCCACGTTCTCTATAACTGGAATCTTATTGCCTATACAAATATCATACGAACATGTAAACAACACAAAACAAATATTACAAAAAAAACGAAAAATAAAAAACGAAAAAACATGTAATAAAAAATAAAAATTGCACACACACAGAGTGTGAATAGTAGGTCAGTCAAAACAACAGTAGATTTACTTCTACAAAGAACAGTTCTGTACAAATTAGGGTTTCGCATCATTAACCTACTGTGTATTTATATACGCGCGCGCGCACACACACACACACAAACGTGTTCGCGTGAATATAGAGCAAACGAACCTCGAAGATCTAATTCGCGCTCGGCAATGGCATTGAAAAAGTGAGGGCTTTTCCAAATCAAATCAGCCGTTAGCCTCACCATTTTCGTCTCCCCTTATTACTTCTTCTCAGCAGCCGACCATAAACCCCTCCCAGGCATGCGGGTTTCACTTTCTAGTTGCCAAATATGGCATGATTATACAATTTTTAGATTTAATGACATGAATACCCCCGCCGTAGATTTTTTTTTTAGGGTTAATCTCAAATTATACTCTAAAAAATTGTTCAATTTTTAATTTATATCATCAGAGATCAAAAAATTTTATTTGTAC
>CM042202.1:9696230-9725140 GCA_023539305.1 Ilex asprella
CGTTTTTAAAAAGTTACTCCAAATACACCTTAGGGGCCTATTTTTGCTATTAAATTTTGGATGTTAATATTACCATCGGATTAACTTTAAAGTAAAATTTAAAGAAATATCAACCGCGAAAAATAAAAATTATTTTATTTATCTTTTGAAATTTGAATTCTACTGTACTTTAGTAGATACTTTTTATGTAGACCGTTAGATCATGATCTAACAATCATTAGATAAAGATACTCAAAATTAATTATCAAAACCTACTAAATTTAGTTCTTCACTAAATAGGAAATATCTATAATATATTTATTGTGTTCTAGTCCTATTAGGAAAGTCTTAAAGATTAATAATATAAACAATTCTGACTCCTTTTAAATATTAATGGATTGACCTAATAACCCGTTGATTTTTATTTTATTCATCTAATTTATTATACCCGTTTGAGTTAAAAAAACTATGGCTATCTTCTAACAAGGCGCAAAAGTTCGTAGCATACTAGCAATGCAATGTTTGTGCTATCGTGCCGTCTATCAATTAGCTAAGTTAATTTCTTACATCATGATTCAATCCTTGGTATACGCATGCCCACCAACACTTTAAGTCTTTTGGATAGTTTAATTAATTAATTGGTAAGTTGATTGGTTATTTGGTAATTTGATCAAAGAATTATAAATATCCATAACCCATTATGTTTATTTTTATTTTTTTAACCTAAACAGATATAATAAATTAGATGGGTAAATATAAAAATCATCTGGGTCATTGGGTCGATTCGTTAATATTTAAGAGGAGTCAATTTTTATTTATTATTATTAACATTTAATACTTTCCTAATAGGATTAGATCACAATAAATATGTCATAGATATTTGCTATTTAGTTAAGAACTAAATTTGGTAAGTCTTCATAATTAATTTTGAGCATCTTTGCCTAGTGACCGTTAGATCATGATCTAACGGTCTACATAAAAAGTACCCACTAAAGGCTATGGTGTAAAGTCTCCATAATATATATATACTAGGGATAACCCGTGCCTGAATGCACAATGCAACGTAAACCAACCGAAAAATTTGGAGAAGTGAGGAGTAAAGATCCCTGATAACAGTGACAGAGCAAAAAATATGATCTAAGGTGAACACACTTTAAGTTTAATAGATAAAAATAATGTGATATTTTTTTTTATATCGAATTTAATACTGAAAAATTCAATAAACATAAAAAGGGTTTGTTATAAAAACATTAATATGAGAACATCTATACATTAATAATCAATATATATATATATTAGGGGTTTAGCGGAGTAGAGCGGAGCGGCGCGGGGCAAAGATGGGACAGGGATGAGTTTTAGTCTATACTCGCACGAATTTATATGAGTATCTCTGTATACATTCACTGCTTAATACGTATAATTTATCCCCGATTCAAACAAAATAACTTTAAATGAATACTCGCTTTTTTTTTTAGTCCATTACCATCCCTAGACGTGACTGCATCTTATTGACACCTTGTAAAGAAATGCTTATTTCGTTCAACCATATTCCTATGAAAGAGAAAGCAGAGTGCAATTATGGAAGGGAATGTTTAAGCTGAAGAAAAGAAGTGATTCCATTCGGCGGAGGTGACTTAGGATAAGAAATGCTGTTACTGGATGACTAAAAATCAAATATCCCCAAATTCAATAAAACAGTTGGTCTTCTCAGCAAACTCATTGTTTCCAAAGAATAAATAAAAGTAGGTGATAATGATAAATTGGGCAAGAGGTGGGCACGTGAACTCTGCAGCTTGATAAGGCGAGCACTAGACTTAGTCAGGGCCTTAGCCCTTTGCTCGCCAGTATTTTAACCCGGCAGTTCCTTAGTTCGGCTCATCTCAACACATTCAAACTAGTTGAGATAAATTATTCACGTAAGTAATTTATTTTCAGCTAAATAAAGTTTCACTCCATCATTCTCTTTTAACTTTATCATTGGAGAGTCGACTGTCGAAATTCTTCTGAACTTCGACTTCTTTCGCCAATTACCAGGTTACAACTTCGGCAATCCATAGCATCAATGATTCTTTGTTGGGTTCAAAAATAGGTGTCGCTATAGCAGTCTGAGCACTTGTTATTTTGGATCTGAAGTAAAGCATAGTCATTCCATGACCAGGCTAATCCTTTGGGAATTTTAATCCCCTTAACTTTTGACAATTGTAAATTGGAAAAAAGAGGAAAGCCCAAAAAGGTGAGCAAGAAAAAAAGAGGAAAGAATTGTCAATTTCACTTAACAACCACTAATATAGTATACAAAAAACATAAATTTCCCATGACCATACCCGATTCTTTACAGCAAAGTGCCAAAATCTTACAATAGGTGGGGTACATAGGGAGGTGATGTCTTAACCAAACAAGTCGCTGTTACTACCAATCTTTAGTGGAAGATGCGGTAAGGGGTCATTGGATATTCTGAAATCCTATTTTTATTTTTGGAAAAATATCAATCACACTTCATATAATTTACTATATGTTCAAGGATAGTCCTTTTATACCACCGAGTAAGGTGATTTAGTGGTGGTACCGACATTATTTTTCACCCAGATGTTAAGAGTTCGAGTCTTGAAATTCCTATTAGGACTCGGTAGTTAGCCGCTATACTAGTCTAGTTAGGTCTAATCTTGAGTGGTGTTCCAAACGTGGTTAGGAACTTTGTGATCCCACCGATGAGGGCCTAACGGGGTAGTCGCTGGACTCTCTTCTTTGTACCCACCCCTATTATCATGAGGAAAAAAAAGAAGGACACTCATTATATTATTAAAAACATCACTGACATCTCTTATATTTTATATTTAAACATCACTAGCACCCCCTGCAATTAAATCACCATTTATAACAAAATAAATTATCTCAAATACCAAAATTGGCCCTACATAAACCCCAAACAATATTTCTATATAAAATTCGAGCTGATTAAAATTTATTTTTTACATATTAAAATTCAAGTTGATTAAATTTATTTTTTCACGTGTTAAAATTTGAGCATATTAAATTTTTTTTACGTATTAAAATTCGAGTCAATTTGAACTCAACTTGAACTGTTAACCCCGATTAAAATTCAATTTGAATTTATATTTTTTATTTATTAAAATTCGATTTAAGTTGATTAAAATTTATTTTTTCGGTATTAAAATTTGAGTCAATTAAAATTTATATATTTTTATGTATCAAAAATTGGGCCGATTAAAATTTAATGAGAGTTGATTAAAATTTGATTTGAATCTCGAATAGAATTTTAATCGACTTAAATTTTAATATGTAAAAAAATATAATTTTTAATCAACTCAAATTTTAATACATAAAAAATAAATTTTAATTAGTTCAAATTAAATTTTAATTGGCCTGAATTTTAATACGTAAATGATTTTAAAAAATAGAGAGGATCTCATTGAAAATATACCTATTTAGAGGGGGTGTAGATGATTTTTTTTAAAAAGTATATCAAAAAATTTTTTTTTGGAGAGGGAATGGGGACTTGAACTATGAACGTCAAGAAGACAGAGCCTTTACAAGATAAAGAGTACCATTGGATCAAAGACTCATTGATAAAAATATATCATAAGTAATTTATTAAAATTTTATTTTAATTAACACATTTAATTTGATAGGGCATCAATGAAGGTTCCAAAAATGAGAAGCGCGTTTATAAGTATGATAAATTAGATAGTATGTGGTTAAAAGTTTTCCTTTATTTTTTGGTCAATAAAAATACGTCATATTTATATTTTTTGTATCAGCTATGCTCCACAGGAGATGCCCTAGCCTTTACCCATGAGCAGCAGATAGAAAGATTGATATATCAGGATCAGTTTTCGAAAAAAAAAAAATAAATAAAGCCAAGTAGGCCCATAAATATCATAATTCACAGGCACTCTCTCCGTTGAGGATGACGGAAATTACTAGAACACCAACATCGACAACGACAACGACAACTACAACTACTTGCATAGAGGCCAAATGGAGCCACCATTATAGTCCACATGATATCCACTGTCATTCCCACCCCTTCAACTTGGTGATGTTCTTCTTTTTCTCCTTCTTCTAGTAGAAAAGGAAAAAACCCCATTATAATAAGCTTAAATTTATTCCTTTTGCTGGTGTTTTTTTGGTTGGGGAGGGGGGGTATGAAAATGGCTGTGGCTATGGCTTCTTCTGGGACTACTTTTGGGCTTTACACTAATTTGAAGGCACTTGAAAAGCAACCCATTTCAAGATCATGTCTACTCAACGGGTCTTTTGGTCTGGATCCACTTCAGCGTTTATGCATTTCTCCAAGAACAAGGTATGAGGAGATATGGTTACATAAATTTACAGGATGTTGTTGTTTGGTTTTCTTTTTGACAATTCGCCTAATTTGTTGTTAGACCTCCTATATTGATTTTGTGATTTGTCCAGGATTCCTCAGCTTAGAAGGTATCTTTCACATTTTACTAGGTTATTTTGCTTTTTTTTTCTTTTGTTGAAAAAACACCTCTTATGTTTGATTCATGGGACTGAGATATGAATTTAATCTATCATACTTCCAATTAAATCTGGTGTTGCTTTTCCATTTGACATTTTGTTTGGTAATATTTGTCTAGAAGAATTGAAATTCATGTCTTATTGCTCAACTTTATAAGTTTTTTTTTTCTTTTTTCTGTGTTTTCTGTCATATTGTTAGACTTGTAAGCACTTCCTTTTTCCTATTTATTGGATAGGACTTGTTAAGTTGAGATAATAATTTGGACAATTATTTGATTACAAGTACAAAATCTCATTTTTCTTTCTAATTGAGATATTGGTTTTTCCAGTCATCAACCATGAATCTTAGATAATTCCAACCCCAGTGTGTGGCTGATTTAGTTCAGCAGTGTTGAAATGGATTTCTTCACTGTATACTTCGACAATATATTCATCTGCTGGAATGTGAAAGGGGAAAAATAAAGTCTGATCATAGTCGTCTTTAACAAAGTAGATATGGTCTAAAACTATCACTAATGGGGTGGCAATAGAAGGTATTGGAAATAATAGCTCTCTTTTCGAGGATATTAGGGAGGTTAATGACGGTGGAGATGGACATTTTGAGGATGGGAATAGCCCCACCCATTCTTAATTGCTTAAATTTGTGTTCAGCACACTAATGGGGCAATATAGTGATCCTTACATATCTTACCGTACTTCCATGGTCCACATCTCATTTGTTAGTGTATGTTTATGAGTTAAATGATTTTTTAGATTGCCATCCTTTTTTGCTAATTTGCACATGGTTTGCATCAGATTGTCATCTTCCATAAGTACAATTGTTCCAGAAGCATCGTCGGCCACAGCTGTGGAGGTATCAAGCAATGCTAAATGATGTGCAATTGTGTCTTTGCATGTTATTGTGCCTGATTCTCCTGTTTATCAGTTAAGTGTATTCAATGCTGATTGGTGTGAGGTGGTAAGCAGGGTGGAAGTTATCAGGAGACTGATACAGTTCCAATACCCAAAGTTATAATAGACCAAGATTCAGACCCAGATGCCACTGTGGTCGAGATTACCTTTGGGGATCGCCTTGGAGCTCTTCTTGACACCGTATGACAGCTATATACTTTCTAACTGAACTTTTTTTGTTGTCTCTTGTATGACTTTTAAATTGATGCAACCAGCGTAATTGCATCTTAAATCAATTTGGTGGAATATATTTCATACCTGATGTCTGATAAGCAAATGCATTGCAGATGAATGCACTCAAGAACCTTGGATTGAATGTTGTCAAGGCAAATGTCTATCTGGATTCTTCTGGGAAGCACAACAAGTTTGCCATCACTAAAGCGTAAGTTTTAAGCTGTACATACACATCTAGGTTTTGAGTTTATGCATTAGGTGCCTCTGTTTAATTTGTTGCTTCTGTTCATAACTTTGAGTTGAAATCAGTGATTTTATTTCATTTAGTTTTCTGGGAATCAATCCTGTAGGTGAGTCTATCCATTTCTATATAACATTGAGTAGCATGATATATTTCTATTTGATCCTTCCTATCAATCTAGTTATTTTATAACAAAATGCTTGTGAATCTACAAGTACACTCTATATTACGGGCTAAATGTCTCCTGTCTTCAGAGGAGAACAAGAACGACACAAAATAGCGGAACTCACAGATAAAAGAGTCTCTTACGCCCATTACAGTCTCTTAGACTTCCTAATTGTCTTTAAGCACACATCATTGCACCTTCTATTAGATTCAGAAGACAACACAGTGGACCAAAATCAAGAAGTCATCTATTGCGCCCCGCACACTCCCAAGGGAAAAGTTGCTTTGTTCACGCTTGAACTACACTCGACTAGCTCCTATGTTTCTACTTTCAGAAAGTTTCTAGAAAAGAAGCACTAGACTGAGAATAAGGAAGAGAATTATTTAAGACAGATATCACTTAAACTGATTGCGCCATAAGTACAGTACTAGAATAAAGGAGGAACTATTTAAAGAAAGGAATCAAAGAATGGTGAAATCTGCGGTCTATCGCACTTATGGGGCTTCTATGAACTTCAGCCTCTCTGAGCTCTTAGGTCCCAATGAATTCAAGCTTGCAAAGAAAGGGATCACCAGAAGTGGTGCGCTGTCCTTTGCGCAAGTCGTAAGAAGGCAGCAACGTATCTTTAATTGCTCTTTTAGCCTAGTCAAAAGATGAAAATGGGCTTTCTTCTAGAGTAGCTATTTTTTGTTGTAGAAGGTCATCTCCAAGTCGAGAAAGGTTCTTTGATTCTATGCACTAAAATTCTTTTTTGTAGAAGTTGGCTTCTTGTATTTTTATTGATTTTGACTTTGTTTTCAAGATAAATTTGCAATGTGAATCATCAAAGAGTGAAGTGCATCAGTGCTCAAGTTGCTTCTTTAGCTAATTTTATGCTAAGCTGAACTAAAATTGCTTAATAACCGTATGCACAAAATAGATTTCTTTATGAAGCTTGCACACAGGTCAAGATACAGACATAGTGATGAGAGGTGACGGATAAGCTTGTGGTATCCCAATATGATTTTGTATTGGAATTTTTGGTGTTTTATATGTGATGACATCATTTGTTCAAAATATGTCGAATTCTAGATATTTAATCATTAGCTCAGTGATTCGGATTTACTTTTAATTGTGGGGCTTGTTTGCAGTGCTACCGGTAGAAAAGTTGAGGATCCAGAATTACTTGAGGCAATCCGTTTGACTATAATTAACAATCTCCTGGAGTATCATCCGGTATTCCTTCTCTCATATAAGTTCCTATGCTTAACGCAATACCTGATGCATCACCTGTTATGGGATTTCTTTCGCCGTGTAAGTTTCTTGAATGTGTTGAATTGGTGTTCCAGGAGTCAAGTGCCCAGTTAGCAATGGGAGCAGCATTTGGAGTATTGCCACCAACACAGAAGGTTCTGAACCCTTTCCCCTTTGTATGACAGATATTCCATGTAACACATAATTTGGCTTATATTCATGGTAAAATAGTAGTAGTGAGAGTCTCGCGCACCGTGCTGTTATTTTTACTGGAGTTATTGGTTCTCTGATTGTTTGTGTGTGTGGAATAAGCAATTTGATCGCAAAAAGAATGTAGAAAAAAAAGTGGACATGTTAGTGTAGTATCATTCACGATTTGATGTCTTTGTTAGTATATTCAAATACAAGGAAGTAATGGATGCTGATTAGTAGCCCAAATATATCCCTAGTCTTAATCACCCATTGAAAGTGACATTGCTTTCTATAATACAATTATGATGCAAACTTTCAATCTTTTCTATCCATATGTGTGGTTTCACAATTCATGGAAGTTAAATCATTCATGCACTTTTTTGTTGTTGAATTGGTCAGATTGATGTGGACATTGCCACTCACGTCAACGTCTACGATGATGGGCCCGACCAAAGGTAACACTTTTTTGGTTTGTTTCTCACCATGATTGGGCTTTGTCCACCAAATAACTATTGACCCACTACATACAATTATTGTCAAGGCTGACATAAGAATTCCCTGCTTTCATGTTTATCAACCAGTATATCCTTGAAGAAGAAATGCTGTGAAAAAACTAACTCAGGATTTTGATTGCTACATTGCAGCTTGCTCTATGTGGAGACGGCAGATCGTCCTGGATTACTAGTGGATCTCGTCAAGAACATCACTGACATTGACATCACCGTAAAATCAGGAGAGTTTGACACTGAGGTAATGGTTGTTCCTTCAGTAAGCTATGTTTCATGCATTAGAATATTACAGCAGCGGTATGAATTGCAATAGGAACAATGGGTCACAAAGTTTTGGTTTTTGGCACCTAGGGTTTGTTGGCCAAGGCAAAGTTTCATGTCAGCTACAAGGGAAAACCTATCAGCAAGCCTCTTCAACTGGTAAATCAGACTATAACATCTATGATTTGGTGTTCACTGAAACTTGAATTGGCACCCAATCTTACTTGTCTCGTTAGGCTTTATATATAACGTTTTTCGTGTTGGTGTCACTCTCATTGTTCCTCATCAAACTTGACAGGTCCTTGCTAATAGTTTGCGATACTTCTTGAGGCGACCGACAACAGAAGAGGCCAGTTTTTGATACATGTAGAAGATGATTGGTATTGAAGACTAAATAGTTACAGCTTCTAATGCACAATTTGGCCCTTTCAAACTTTACCACTGCCCAAAATTGTTGAATGTTGTTGTAACAATCTTCGCTTCGCTTTAAAGCATATATATATGAACATGAAATACATGACATCTACAATGTCAATCTTGTTTTTGCAACAAAATCGTTGTAAAATAATAATCTTATCGATACCTCAAAATATATTGACGAGAAAGGAACTCTGATCATTGCATGAGTTCAAGTGGCAGCTTAGAGAAATCGAAACCTTTATTTAGGGGTGGTTTAGTAGTTGAGTTTCACTTTTGATAATTCAAAGGTTTCAGGTTCAATTCTTTTACACACTGTTTAAGGATAAGTCATCCTTGTATCTTTAGGGATATGTTTTAATTCAATTCGAGGGAATAGTCGGTGTAAGATTGGACATTTTGTAGCAAAAACAGCTTAGAGAAATTGGAAAAAAACGGGGGGAAATGGTCGCAATTGAAACAAAATGTGAGGAAAGGTTGGGCATGAATTTTGTCTTTGACATATGCAGTGTTTGATATTATTGAAAATTGAATGTTAAATTTTTTTAATTTGAATATTTTTTTGACATATACCGAAATTTAAGTACTGAATTGAATCAAAATGTGTAATCAACATAAATAGGGAATTTTGAAAATTAATAAATTTATACCCTCCCAACCTTTCCTTTTGGAATTCTTTGTTAAAGGTAATGTTTATATAGTTCATAAAGTAAAGTTTAGTCACTATCAATACCTATCAAACATAAAAATAAAACTAATTTAAAAATTCTATTGATTACAAACAAATTATCCATTAAATTTTCAGAAATATCACCCTTTGATTTTTTATACCCATAATTACTTCTACAAAAGGAACTAATGAACCTCCTAGAAAATCAACTGACTTATACAACTCTCCAAAAATTTGTTAACACAATGCCATGGCCTTCATCGGAAGCTCCGTCACTGTTTACTCAACACAAAATTTTCACCACACTTACCATGACCATCACATGCCCCGTCGCATCGTTGCTACCATCGACGGTGATGCGTAAACCACCGTCGTTGTGGTAAATTAAACTAAAAACTAGAATTTAACACACATAATAACCAATGCAAATCCAAATCGACACAACATAATTACACTAGTTAACAATTATTGTCTTCTGTTATGATCTCACATCGGTTAAAAATAAGATTAGATGTGTGTATATGAACTATTGGACACCTTTCTTTTGTAAGTTCATTTTCAGGAGCAAGTTCTATCTATGAGTTCATAACAATTGGTAAAGCTAGCCACTACGTCAAGTATGAGATCGAATGCAATGTGAGTTATGATTCTCTGTGGTCGAATTGCGGAAGGGGCAACATATAATGGTTTTAAATAAATAATTTTGATATTTATTTGTTTAAAACTATTAAGTATTGAATGAGAAATTGTTAAAATATTTTTGTAACTTTTGGGAGAAATGGGAAAGGTGTGAAGTAAAGATGACATGAAAGACTACTAGTTCAAAATTGATAACTTTGAGTTAAAGACACTAATCCAAATAGTTACATCCTTTCTTAAAGTCACTATTAACATTTTTTAGTTAAAAGACACCATTATAAATCGTCACAATTTTTCATAAAACCATCATTGATATCTCTTAGACTAAATGAGACCATTTCATAAAGTCACAATTGATACCATTTGGACTAAAAGACATCATTATAAATGGTTGCACCCTTTATGAAAAACCACTATTAAGTCTATATATAGGTAATGCATTGCACTCCCAAATCATACAATTGAACAATTCTTTCTTTTTACTAGAATTGTTCTCTCATTCTACTTCTCTCAATTTTCCCAATTCTGAAATTTGTATTCAGTATTTCTTCCCTCTCTCTTTCTCTTTCTCTCTCTGCTGCATTGTTCTTTCTAAGAGGTTCAAGTACAAAATACAAAGTTGTGTTCGTTGAAGTCTTGAACATTGAAGTGTTGCATATTCAAGAACGAAATACGTTATATTTTGTAAGACAGTTGCTTATCAACCTTAAACTCCGAGAGGGAACAAATTTATCTTAAGGAAACTATAATTACATAGAGCTAGGATTCCTATTATTATTTCTAGATTTATGACTTTTTGAATTTTTATTATTCGTACAGTTCTGCGTCACTGTAAATGTATTTCAGTTTCTGTTATTCAACGTTTTCTTTTTAATTAAATTGTCTGCATATAATAGTATACTTAGTAAATTTAGATTTTACTACAATAATTGGTTCTTTAATTTGATTATATATATATTTTAGATAACAATCTTAAGACAAATTTACAAATTCGGTTGCTTTATTTAGTTAGTAGGTAACATCTAATATTATATACATTTTGGTTAACATAGGCCGGATTAAGATGACTTAGTATAATATATGAACATAATGTTATCACATTAAATACTGATAAGTGAGTGAAGTTGCCACAGATAAAAGGTTATCGTTGAATTAGTGTCGATAAAATAGGCCGGCCGAGGACGTCGGCTACAGAAGCGTGGTGAAATATTAGGATCCCATATTAATTAAAAACAAGACTAATATGTGTGTATATAAACTCTTAAACACCTTTCCTTAGAAGCAAGTTTTCTGGGACAAACCGTACCTTGGGTTCATAACACCTTCCTTGTGTTATCCTTCCTAATGATGCACAAAATTGTCTTGTGCAAGATCAACAATAAAGTAGATGAAATGATGTGATTAATGAGAAGTTAACAAGCAATCAATAACAATCAAGAGTGAAAATAGTAAATAACGGATTTGACATAAAGATTTATAGTGGTTCGGTCTCAGATGACCTATTCCACTCTCGAGAATGACAGCGGTGGCCAGTATTCTTTATTGATGGAAAATTTCACCGGGAGAATAACTCCGGGGGTGTTATAGTGCCTTGGGAGAGAATAGAGTAATGAGTGTAGTGGATGTGTGCAGAGGTTTTAGAGGCGTGCCCTCAATGTTGAGAGGGCTTACATTATATAGTTAGGGTAAGGCAGTGATGTGAGTGAGAGGTCTTTCATTATTTTGGTAAGTACAATCATGGTAAGTTTAGATCTCTATCTTGACATTCTTTCCCCTCGTTCTCCTATCTATTAGGAGGAAAATCCTAAGCTTGGACTGATCTTGACCCTGAGCTTGGACTTTGAGTTGGAGTGGGTTGGACTTGGTCTTGTCATTAGACTTGACTTGGAGTAGGCTTGGTCTTACGATAAAACATGGTGTGAAGGTAGAGAAAGCAGAGGTCGAAGGAGAGGAAGGAGCCAGCATGGGCAGCGCCCTTTGGAGACCATATGGGCGACGTCCCCATGGGTACCCTTGGGCGGCGCCCCCTTAACCTAGGTGCTGGGCTCCTGACTCATTTGGATGCTAGTCTTTCTTGGTGCTTTGGGCTTTCTCGTATAGGTTGATTCAGTTCTAATTGGTTTCTTCTTTGGGCTTTCTTGATTTAATTAGATTGGACCTGACCTAGTCAAATTCGAGCTCATCATTTGCCCTCATGCCCCAAGCCTCTAACTTTTTTGCAGGAGAAAGGGGTTGTGGGCATGTGCTTCGAATGAGGTTTTTTTTTTGCTCTATATGGTAGTCTCTTTATTCCCTCAATCACGAAGGTTCTGATAACTCAATGGTTGGGCATCCATTGCTTTGGCTCTATCATCGATGTTGTGAGGACCTTAGGCCTCACCCTCGTCGGTGACAGCTCCGATAGAATTTCTGAGGACCTCCATGTGGCATTAGGTATAGGAGGAGTCTTGGCAGAGGCGTCAACATGGCGGGCAAGGTAGGAGGTGGCTTGGTGTGTAAGGAGGCTGGGCAAGTGCCTTGGGCAACATTAGGATTCTATGCAGGCGCCTTGGGCGCTGATGTGTTTGGGGGACACCTTGAGTCTTGTCATGGGTAGTAATTCTTTGGTGCTTGGTTACTAACTGACCTTTTCTCTAATGATAGGCATTGTAACGCCCCAAAATCGAGGAGTCTTTTGTTAACCGTTGATAACCCATTAACCCGCAGAAATACTTGTGAATGCCACATAACCCGACACCACGTGATAACATCTCGTTACCCGGAATTATAACCCACAATGTAATCCGAGTTCAATTATATATTTGATCAAACCAAGGTCCAATAAACTATGATTTATGCTTAATTATGGTTCATTTACATCATTGGAAGCAAGACAAATCAAAGCCCAAAGCTTGGCAAAACAATTTAAAATTTTTAAAATTTTGGAGAGTGTACTGGAATTGTGTACCGGTATGGTTTGTGGAGAGCGTACCGGTACAATAAACTCGCTGGGCAACTCCATACTATACCGGTATGGTTTGTCCGAATTTGCTTGTTTCACATGTTTTTCATTTCAAGCCTATTCCAAATCCTTCCACAATCATCCCATACATGATTAACCACATTTTCAATATAAAACTTGTTACATACAAGTTCTATTACATTCATTAACATAAATTTATATGTCAAAAACTAAGTTTTCATAAATGTTTTACGAAAACTCAATGCAAAGCCACATCTCGGATTTTCTTCATCCTTGATGGTTCGGATGATAGCTGTCCGTGTCGTGTACCCCGCATCTGAAATATTTTTTCCCATAGGATGAGCCACGCTCAATAGAGTATTCCTTATAGAGGCTACTCCCCCCTAGATGCACATGAAGTATTCGCATGCAACAACACAACAACTCCAATCAAGTGTATGCAACTCAATGATGGAATTTATTATGACATGCCGTGCAATGAAGTGAGACTCATTCATGCACTCAATCCGAGTCCTTCCCGGCTCCTCAACACATGCAAGTGTCAATGTGTATGAACCCATAATCTATGTTACATATCAAATAACGTTTACAACTCTAGGGTCTTTCTTGAGGTGGATATTCATGGACTTACATCAACGACACCCAATCAACACCGAATTCATGGACTTCTACCAACGGTTCCGTATACACCAACACACTTTATGGACTCTTATACCAATGGAGTGCGTATCCAATCACCGGGTCTCTTACCAGAGGGATCTTCTAACCCCTTCGTTCTAACCCTAGCCCAATTTATCATGAAACCATGCAACTCAGCTAAGCTTTCGGCCCAACTTTCCCAAGGCTTCCGTCAATTACCAAGTGTGGTGTTGATAACAACCTTGCACACACCCATGTGATGAGATATTTTCGTGCATATGAAATGTGATGCACCATTGCAAAAACAATTATGTCCCATATGTATGAATGTCATATGGATCAATTTAAATCACATATCAATATATTCCATGAAAATTTATATCATATGGATATAACTTTCATAAATCATCATCATGCTCAATATATCAATAAGCATTTGTCCACATATCGCAACAAACTCAAACATGTTATTTCAATTATATCAAAATAACAACATTCAATTATCTAAAGTATTTAATAAAACACCTTTAAGACACAATACAACATATAGCATGCCCACACAATCCCAAGTTCCAAGAGATCACATAAGAACTTCCATATATCAAATTCAAACTAGAATTTGGTCTAAGTCATTTCTAGACTCGTTTTCCATTTTTATAACCATTTATACATATGTCAATATATACATACATGCAACCCTTGTTCCTTGGACATAATAGAGTAGGAATAAAATCAAAGTAGGAAGAACCTTACCTCTTGGAGCGTAAAATAGAGGCTAGAGCTTTAAGAACACCTCCTAAACCTCCAAGACTTGATTTTTTCTAAAATCCCTTTTAGATCTTCAGTGAAATTATTATTTCTTGGTATCGCTGTGTAGTCCTTGTTGACCTGATCGACTTTAATTTTTGGCTCGACGGATTCCGACCGACAGAACTCCGAGAATCGATGAAAGAAAATTGGTTTTCTCCATTTTCTCTCTCCCTCTCTCTTTCTCTCACATGTTGGAGCTAGCTGAATCAGGAGTGAAAAATCTGATTTTTTAGATATTTAGCCCATATTTATATTTTTAAAGGCTTGGCTCACATCGTGCCATGTGTCCCACACTTATTCGGGTCCGTTTTCGTCCCGAAACGATTTATTTTATCCCAGTTTAAATTAAATTAAATTTTATTTAAAATTTTATCCAATTATAAGAAAATTTTATAATTTTTATTTTTGAGAACTTTTGTGAGGTCATTCGTCACCTAATCGTCTCGTAAAACGTAAAAAAATTGACTATCTTGTAATTCGACGAAATTAGTTTGGGTGACTAGATTTCGCGATACGAACCCAGCGACGAAGTCCGTTGTGTCATACGAGCTCCAGAGAATAGTTATTTTAACTCTGTATTGTAGTGGTAAAATAACCATTTTGCCCTTTTTCAGAAAAAGTTCAATTTTTTCTAGGTTTTACATTATTCCCCCGTAAAATAATTTCGTCCCCGAAATTCACACACATATTATCACATGCATATGCAAAAATCATTTAATACCAAATGACTATAAGAATGTATCTCCATATTCAAATAAGAAAGGATAATTGGTATGTATAGTGTCCTTACGCTCTCATGTTGCCTCCTCCATTCCTCGGTCCTGCCACAACACTTTCACTGGCCTCATGGTGTTGCTTCGTAATCCCTGTTATTCATGATATGTACCGGTCCCTCTTCAAAGGTACCATCCGCATCAACAACAAGCTCACCTCAGTCCACCACATAAGTCAGATCTAGGGTGTATTTTCGGAGCATAGAGACATAAAATACCGCGTGAAAACCCGATAAATTTGGCGGTAACGTCAACCGATAAGCAATTGTACCTATCCTTTCGAGTTCCTCGAAGGGCCTGATATACCTCAACGACAACTTTTCTCAGTTGTCAAACCTGACCACTCTTCTCTTAGGCATCACCTTCAAGAAAACATGATCTCCCACCTCAAACTCTAGTACCGGTACGGTAAACTCTCTGGACAACTTTGTACCGGTACATTCTCCAAAATTTTGAAAAATTTAAATTATTTTGTCAAGCTTTGGGCTTTGAGTTTTCCTCCTTCCAATGATGTAAATGAACAATAATAAAGCATAAATCATGGTCTATTGGAACTTGGTTGGATCAAATATATAATTGAACCTGGATTACATTGTGGGTTATAATCCCGGTTAAGGGAATGTTATCACGTGGTGTCGGTTTATGCAACATTCACGAGTATTTTCATGAGTTTATGGGTTATCAACAGTTAACAAAAGACCCCCGAATTTTGGGGCGTCACAGGCGTCATGTTGATAGAACGATGGTGGAGACTCTTTGTACTTTAAAGGTGGTCTCTTCCCCTCCTCTCAAGAGGGCGAGGTTTGATGCCTCTAGTGCCTTTCAGTCAAGGTTCGATGGCCAGGTTGCTTCTCGGGAGATGGGTCCCCGTAGTGCCTCCACTCATTCTCAAACTGTGACTCATGTGCTAGCCTTTGTATTGCTATAGGAGTTGAGACTCTTGTGTGGTCTTTTACGGGGGCTGTAGCTCTACTTTGTTGTCCTACTTTGACTTAACTTTGGTCAACAAGGGGTTTTGGAGGTCTGTGGCCCCTAGGATGTCAGAGAGGCAGGCATGGGGGCTGTTGAAAAGCAAGTAGAGCTCGAGCAGTAGGCACAAGATGATGTCACGGGGCAAGCAGGGCTCGGGCGGAAGACACAAGAGAATGCTACGGAATAGGTAGGGCTCGGGTGCCAGACACGAGAGAATGTCACGGAGCAGGCAGAGCTAGGGTGGCAGACATGAGAGAATATTGTGGAGCAGTTGAGGTTAGCTCATAAGAGGGTAACACTTCTTGAGGCTGAGCTTTCGAGGACTGATGAGAGACGCCTTAGGCTAGAGATTGAGGCTGCTCGAGAGCAGAGGTAAAGCTACGTATAGCTTAGAAGAGGGTTGTTGTGGCAGAGACTCATTCTATTAAGATGGTGATGAGGAAGGCTTTGAGGAGCTGGGTGCCTAGGCTCATTCCATTGAAATGGTGATGAGGAGGATGCTAACGAGCTGAGCGCCTGGTGAGAGGGGGTGAGACCCATCATCTAGACGGCATCGAGGGAGGCGCCAAGGTGGAAAGGGCGAGACCCCTCGTCTGGACGCCTTTTGACTTTTTGTCTACCTTGGTGTTAGGTCGTAGGCTGTTTGAGATGAAAACAATAACCTTGCAAAATTTTATTTCATAAAATATTGACTAAAAAAATAAATTAACTGAAACTATAAAAGAGAGATAAAATCTTCAACTGTGTTCCATAAGTGGGCCAATGTTTCTTTGACGGAGTTGTAGCCTTTAAGAGATTGTTTGAATTTCTCTAAGGAGTTGCCAACATTCTCTGTCTTCCTGGTCCAGACCAGGTGGCGGGGCTTGTCCCCTGCCAGCAACGTACTACCTCAACTGGTTGCGCTGTATGAGTTCCTCGATCTATCTCTTAAGCTCATAACAATCATCTGTGTCATGCCCATAGTCGCGGTGGAAGCGACAGTACCTACTATGATTTTTGCGATTTGGGATGGACTTTATTTTTTTGGGCCAACGGAGCGTGGGGTCATTCTGTATTTGAAATAGGATGTGCTCTACCGAGGTGTTGAGTGGCGTGAAAGGATGTCGGTCTCTCGGGGGGTACGGGCCGAGACGGTCGTTGACAAAAACTCTTTCGGTTCTCTTTCTCTTGTTCTCTGCCTCCCACTTGTCTTTGCGGGTGTCTTTCCTCTTCTCCCCTCCTTGGGAGAACTCACCTCGAAGGGCCTTGGTGACGTCCTCAACATTCATGTACTTTTCCCTTGACAACAGCTCGGGCATGTTGGAGGACGACTTCTTGAGGACAGATAATATGAAACTGGCGGTGCGAAGGCCGGCGATAAAGGCAGCAAGAGATACCTTATCATCTGGCTCCTCAATCTGGAGAGCCTCCTCGTTGAAGCGGGTGAGGTAGTCTCTCAGATTTTCATTCATGTCTTGCTTGATGGTGAGTAGGTGGGTCACTGGTCTCTAATATCGGCGTCCCCCAATGAAGTGGGAGACGAAAGATATGCTGAGTTCTATGAAAGAGTGATTGGAGGAGGGCTTGAGCTTGGCGAACCATTGGTAAACAGACTCCTTCAAGGTGGGGGGAAATACTCTACACATAATCTCATTAGGCACGTTGTTGCATGAGAGATTTGTATGTGTCAAGATAGTTTAGGGGGTCTCTGATGCCATCGAAGATCTCGATGGTAGGCATCTTGAACTTCGAGGGCAAGAGCTAATTGAAAATATCAGCAATGAATGGAGTATCAGTGCGCCTTACCAGGTAGTCTACCGTCTCGGGTGCCTGTGCCTTGATGGCGTTGAGGGCATCACCAAGTTGATTTTGTACCTCTTTGATTTTTTCATCTCTTTGGTTTGGGACATCCTCCATCAAGTGGTTACAATGGCTTCCGTAAAAGGTTTACTGGTTGTCTCCCTCGTCTTCCTGCGCAGGTACATAAGGAGGGGGAACATGTGGGCTCCCTGCGCGCTGAGGAAGGATTATTAGGTGAGGGGCACCCCGGTGTGGTCTTGGGGTGTTCTGACAAGAGACCCCATGTTGTGGTGCTACTTGGCACCCAGAATGGATAGGTTATAGCTCCTTTCCTGTTGGAGGGAGTGGGGTTCCTCCCGTAGGTTGAGGGGCGACGCCTCCTTGATAGGAGCATGAGTTGAATGATCTGCTGGTTTTGCTTTACCAACAGTTGCATAGTCTGTATGAGTTGTTGTTGTTTCCCAACGGCGGGAGCAGTAACAATAGCAGACGGCTCTGATGGTGCGAGGAGGGGTCGAGCCTCCTTCCGGTGGGCCGGGTTGTTGTCTCCCGGTTGTTAACTTATTGACCTGGTAGTAATTGTCATAAATTGAAAGAGAGTAGAAAATTAGTCGTTTCCCACAGACTGCGCCAAACTGATGATACACAAAATTGTTTTGTGCAAGATCAACAGTCAAATAGATGAAAGAGGGTGATTAATGAGCAGTTAACGAGCAATCAATAGCAATGAAGAGTGAAAACAACAAATAACGGATTCAATACAAATATTTATAATAGTTCGATCTCGGATGACGTATTCTACTCTCGACAATGCCAGTGGTGGTCGGTGTTCTTTAATGATGGAAGATGTCGTCTGGAGAATAACTTTGGGCGTGTTACAATGCTTTGAGAGAGAATAGAGTAATGAGTGTAGGGGATGTGTGCAGAGGTTTTACAGGCGTGCCCTCAATGTTGAGAGAACTTACATTATATAGTTAGGGTGAAGCAGTGACGTGAGCGAGAAATCTTCCACTATTTTGGTAAGTACAATCATGGTAAGTTTAGATCTCTTTCCCGACATTCTTTCCCTTCGTGTTCCTATCTATTTGGAGGAAAATCCTAAGCTTGGACTGATCTTGACCCTGAGCTCGGACTTTGAGTAGGAGTGGGTTGGACTTGGTCTTATCAGTAGACTTGACTTGGAGTAGGCTTGGACTTGCGTTGGAACATGGTGCGGAGGTGGAGAAAGCGGAGGTCGAAGTAGAGGAGGGAGCCACCATGGGCAGCACCCCTTGGAGACCATATGGGCGACGTCCCCTTGGGTATCCTTGGGCGGCGCCCACTTGGGTCCCTTGGGTGGCGCCCCTTGTCCTGGGTGCTGGCCTATTGACTCATTTGGATGCTAGTCCTTCTTGGTGCTTTGGGTTTTCTCTTATGGGTCGATCAAGTTCTGATTGGGTTCTTTTTAGGGCTTTTTTTATTTAAATAGATTGGACTTGACCCAGTCAAATTTGAACTCATCACTTCCATTTCAACGAGTGCTTAGTTTGTTTGTTTAATAGTCTTTCTTCTATTGATTCAATTTGGGGGCAGCAATGAGATTGATAAATATTATAAATTCATGTAATTTTGAGTTTGGGAGAGAGCTGATTTTTATTGTCATGGTTGCCACTGAAAGAACCAGAGTAATTATGTGAAGGACGACGATTAGGCGTTTGGGTGAGAGAAAGAGTCGTTCATGATATTTGGGGAAAGTTTTGTCATATTTGTGAAAAGTTTTAAACACGCCTCATTGAGTGTGTTTAGTGATGCGCATTCAGTAAGGTCCCATTGACTTAAAATTGTTCAGACATTAAATAGACATCTTTCTTAACCCCATTAACTGATTTACTTTTTATTACCGTCTTGTTACCGCGCTAACTTGAGTAGTGAGGCATTTACCTTGCAATGGCGGTTTGTGCACCACATAACCCGTGATTTTTTGCTTAAAATTGCATGCAAGTTCAAATGAAATTCGGCGAGGAAGATAGGAATATGTCGTTTGCCAATTGCCTGAGCTCATTAATTTGGTTCCCTTGGATGATATGAAGGCCATTGAAGAGGACGCATTAAAAGTCTTAACACCCGCAACTTGGAGTTATTTATTTCAAACAATATTATCCAATTTCGATGTTTTTAAACTGTTCTTTTTGGAAGGTAAATGAAGTTTTTAAACTTATTTATCAAATTCTAGTATTTTTTAAAAGAGTAAAGCTACATGAACTTGAAAAATAGACTTGATAATTACAATCATTGATTTCACTATAGGTCTCAAAATTTATTAGGACTCACTACCTATTCAATGGTTGTTATTATCAAATCTAATTTTTAGTCCATATAACATTACTTTTTTTAAAAAGTAAGATCAACAACTCCACTATTTTTTTGTTTAGTGCTAACAACTCCACTTTTAAGGGTGAATTCATTGGGCTTAATATTCTCACTTTGTATTTGACTAAAACACTGAAATTGACTTATTCGACCAAAATTAAAAAACAATGCTATGCACACCAAAAGTGCGCATAAAATCATTTGCAACTGTCAAATTTCTGGGTCTCATCATTGATTTAACAACTACAGATAATTTGGTGTACACTTTTAAATTATAAATTCAAGTGTCTTGAGTTTATCATTTTTTTGGGTCATGTTATAAAAAAATTATTCTTTATAAATGTCTTAGTATCAACGTAGATGATCTGTCTTTAACCAAAACGAAAAAATAATTAATCAAAATATACATAAATTAATTTGAATACGCAGACCCTTTCACTAAAAAAAAGGCAAAATCTAATTTATCCCCGCGTGGTTTGTGCCTGGAGCAGATAACCCCCTATCATTTGGAAATATGCACATCACCCCATGTGGTTATGGACTAAACTGCAACTCTCACTCCATTAAACAGTGATTGTAAAAGTATTACAATACTCTCAAATATATATATCGTCTACCCAAGAATCTCAGCCCTCTCGTCTGCCTAGGAACGCACGAAATCTCTCTTTTCTCTCTTTTTCTCTACCGGTCCTTGAACCCACTAAATTTTATGGCTTTGATTTCCTTATGAATTGAAATTAGGGCTTTGATTTCTTGATGATTTGAAGTTAGAGCTTCGATTTCTTGATGATTTGAAGTTACAACTTTTATTGACCAGTTGAATAGCCAGAATATTTTGATTTTTTAAGAAGATTCAGAGCCAGAAATAAGGTTGGCTTATTTCCAGTTTTCCTTATATGCTAAGTTATGTGTGTGAAAATGTTTATCACTTTTTTATTTTTGTTTTGTATTTGTGGCATAAATTTGTTGTTTATTGGCTTAGTGATCCTACCACTAAGGATTTTCCTTTTAAATATTTGGTTTTTTTTTTTTTGGGTTTGTGGTCATAGCCAAACAGTTCCATCTGTGTTTTTTTTTCTAGTTTGTGGTCCTACCATTGTTTTGTTTATGGATGGGTAAAAGGGGATAGAGGTTTCACTTATTTTTGGCCTTCGAATCAACCACTTTGATTATCTCTTTACCTCTACTGTAGAGATCTGAAAAATGATGATAAATTTCTTTGTTTTGCCGGTAGGGCACTATTCATGTATTATTTGTCGGTGGAGCACTACATATGTATCATTTAAGCATAAGTTATGTTTAGGAACATAATTTAAGTATGTCATAGAAGAGAAACATGCTTAGAATATTAAAATACATCTACTGTGCGAATTTGAGCCTAAACAAAAACAGTTTCAAAAATTGGACGAAAAGGGCATTTCAGTTGGGCTAGGTGGGACTGTCCAAACCCGGCCACTAGCGAAAATATAAATTTTTGAAAATTTTTATTTAAAATAATTTTAAGAACTTTGGTTAAAATAGAATGTCGAATTGAGGCGTTTCGGGACGAGTTATAGTGTAACAGGGTCTCAGATTCATCAAGGGCAAAAGGGTCATTTTGTACTTTTGCCCTCCACTATAAATATAGACTTTTTGTGTAAAAACATCAGTTTTACAACTGAAAGGGATCAGTACACGTTTTTGGAGGAAAAGGGAAGAAAAACCCTAGGTTCTTGAAGCTTAAAGCCACCAAAACTCATTCTTAGGCCAAGATTTTTGCAAGACTTCCTTCTATGAACTTGTTCCTCTCAACAAGAGCTATATTCTCACCGATCGGTTCGTCAATAAAGTGAACACAACTTCCTTGGTTTGAGAAAAACCATTCTAGGTATGATATTTTACTAAGTTGGGAATAGATTTAAGTTTTCTTGCCTTCCTAGGTATTGATTAAATTATTTAGGTGTTTACTTGATGTTGGAAAATTATTTAGTTGATAGTTTATTTGAAAACCTAGAATTAGTGGTTTAAGTACTTTTGTGTTCTTTGAGTTTCTTGATAATTTGTTATTATGGTAAAAGTATATATTGCTTATGTGTTAGATTATTATATTATACCTTATGTTCATGTAGAGAAACTTTTATGGTTTGAGAGTTATGATGAATTATTTATTTGTGTATTTTTAGTTGCTTTGAGAAATTGTGAAAGTAATTAATGTGAAACTTAATTGTATGTTCAATCCATTGAATGGTGTTTTACATTCATGTAGACAAGGTGTTTGATAAAATGTTTCATACAATTCACATTGATAAAAATCAAGACATCTTGGTATACATGAATCCTTGGAACATAGTGTATGTTGAGCACTTGGTGCTATGTATTATGAAGGTGAAGATCTTGTGGTGAAAAACCCAAAATCTGGCCAATGATAGTACTCGCGGTCTGACAGGGGTGGACCGTGAAGCGAGACATGGATAGCATAAAGTTGGATGAGTGTCTCATGCATATTGACATTGCATAGCATTGAGGGATTATGGGGTTGTAGCTCTTAAAATGTACACTTGCACATGTCACACCTTAAATTTGTTCCTAGTCTTAGTATTTTGTCATACCAGCAGTTGAGCTTACCCATTCGTGAGATCTCATATTATAGATGAGGCTCCCGGTACTTGAGACTTGAGGAAGTCTTAAAGGAAGGAGAGAAAAGGGGCTTGAATGAATATTTGGCCCTTGGGACATATTTTGTATGTATGGGCATAAGCCCAAATGACTTGTATTTTAATTTGGAAAATTAATGGATTATATATCTTGGGTCATTTTAAAGTGTAAGGGTGTAAACCCAATTGACATTTGTGATGTTTTTATTTAATGAGCATCATATATGTATATTGGTACAATTATATGTATATGTTTAGAATAAGAGATGTATGTTTAATTTACATGGGTTGTGGCCACCGAGTGAGAGTGGATTGTGATAACTTGAAATATTGTGAATATTAGGTGGGAAAAGGGCTTGAAAAATAAAGGAGAATATGTCAAAATTTTATAAAAAAATAAAAGATGTGTTAAGTGTGGAAAACACCTTTCAAATAGGTGGGAAAGATGTCAAAAGGGGGGTTTAGAAACCTTGAAAGAATAGGTTAAGAATGGAAGAAAAATGACTTGAAAAGCTTTGAAAAAACGTGATAAATGAATGAGAAACTAATTTATCCAACCTAATAAACTTTCATTTACTTTTTTTATTCTTTTTCCCTCACTCCCCGGGTTTGTGGAAATTCGGGGCGTGACATCCACACCCACAAAATTGGGTACTGAACCTTAAATCCATAAGCTCCCCTCCCCATGAGTTGCTCGATTATGATATTTAATTATAACAAAATATTATTATGAAGTTGTTACACATATTTTAAATGAAAATAATTAAAATAAGAAAAGCATAATCTTTATCATCGTAATTTATTAGTCATTATATTACTCAAAAGACATGCTTAAATAATTTACTTTTTTATGGTAGATTCCTTCCTCCAGCTCCAGCAGAAAGGCAATACTCTAACCTTCCTAAGGAAATAAAAAGCTCAACCATTTATCATTGCATTAGAGGGTTATTTTTGACATTTGTGTAAATTTATTTTAGAGGAAAGCTGATTTCTTCTTTCATTAATCGCCAAATCAGTGCATCCACTCCACTGCCATCTTTTCTTACGAAAAATGTGAGAGTTACAGTTTAGTCCATAACCACAGAAAGTGATGTGTATATTTCCAAATGATAGGGGGTCATTTGCACCAGACACAAACCACGAGAGGATAAACTGAATTTTGCCAAAAAAAAAGAAAAGAAAAGAAAAGGGTTCACTGGCTCTGGATAGTGGATAGAAATTCTCTGCTGTTAGATTTTTGAGAATCTGTTGGTTTGTTCGAGGACACTGTACATTATCCTCATCTCCTTCCTAAGGAGGGCTAATCATTTGATAGCTTCATGTATGCCAAAAGCTACCCCAATTGTTTTACAGATCTCCAGGCATCGAAGAACAAAAAAAGGCAAAATTTTTTTATATAAAAAAAATATATAATATAAAACATCTTGAAATAAATTTATTTTACATTCTCAAATAGATTTATTCAATAGTTATTAACATTTCTCTTAAAATTATGCACATTACATTGTACTTTCAGACACGAATTATCTTTAAGACCCAAATAATAGAAGAAATCAAAAAAGATAATGATGAGAAAGAGCAGGGGCTTTCTCCTTAGATTGATGATGGGGCAATGCCTAGGATTTTTTATTTTAGTGGTCTTTCTTTATTTAATGTCATTCCATATGGGCCACAACTTGATTAAAGTGGGTTTGATCAAGTGATTAAACGAGTACGCAATACCAAGATTTTTTATTCTCTTTTTAGCTGTTTTTCGATCTTCTTTCTTTTTTTTACTTAGAAATTAATCAGATCGAAAGTTATATATATATAAATAATAATATTATTTGAACTTAATTTATTGACATAATTTATTAATTTAATTCATAATAATCATTGAATTAATTGTGAGTCCTAATAAATACTGAAATCTACCGTTAATCTAATAATTGTGAATGATTAGATTAACAAATTAGATTTAAATAACATTATTCATGTAAAAATGTACACATGACCGGCCCAACATTATAGTTGATAAAATCTAGGCATTAAGCCCCACAATTTGAGAAGATCCCATAATTTTAGTTAGGATTTTTTGGGTATGAGTACATTTTTTTAGACTTATTTGAGAGAAAGTTTATAAATAAGTTGTTTACCTTATTAAGTTAAATTTTAATAAAATATCTTGTGATTAGGTACAAAATTTTTATTTAATTAATTTATTTATTCTTTCTTAAATTATTCATAATTCTTATTTTTTCAATCTTTATTTCTTCTTGTCTATCCGTTACTCTCTCTCCCCCCCCAATACGAGTAAATATTCAATGCAATTGTGGCACTATATCATCACTGTCACGTGGTGTTATCATCCAATTAAAAAACTAGAAATATGTAAAGCGAACACACACTATTTTCATAACTATCGGTAAACACCACATCTAATCAGAAACCCACAGGATTAATGAGATCCACTTTACCTATTTGGTGTCTTTTAATTGGATTGTGACACCATATAGCGGTTATGATATGTTATCACCATTGCAATGAATATTTTCTCATTATTCTTTCTATCTCTTCCATATTTTCTCTATCTCTCTCTCTGCTATTGACAATTTAGTTTCTTTTCAAATATGTAAATATTTGATTTAATTTTTTATCTCTCTATCTCCCTTATTTTTTTTCTCTCTATCCCCATTTTTTTTTCTCACGATTACTCATTTTCTCTACTTATATCAACATTACAATAAATAATTATATCAATCAGTTACCAAAAGGTTACACCAATCTATTATCAAAGAGTTACATCAAATAGTGATCCAATTGCAAGCAAATAGTTACACAAATAAAGTTACCAAAGAGTTACATCAAATATGTACCAAAAGAGTTGTACCAAGCAGTTAACCATCTACAAAAGAACAGTTATATTTGTGTAACTATTTAATAATCGAATTTTAATATTTTTCTATTTCACAAACATGCATTAATCATAAAAAATTTCAGATCTTATTATTTTCATTTCACAAAACATGGGTTTTGATTTTATCAAAAAAAAATTTGAACTAAAAATAAATCAAAGAAAACTCGTACCGTTAGGCGATTAAAATAATGATTGTAACACCAAACAGTTACTCAAAATAGATATACGAATCAAATACCTTGAATCTCAAATAAAGTTACTCAACATTGTTAAAAATTAGTGTAATTGTTTTTAAAATTTGTGTTTTTTAAAATTTAACTTTTTATATATTCATTCAATATAAAATAATTCAACTTTGTTATTTTCATTTGGAATTGTTATTGGTTTTTAATTTTAGTTTGGGTTCTTCTAATCAGAAATTGCAAAAAAAAAAATGAAAACTAACCATTAAAAATCGAGGTTGAAACCTTGAAGGCGAACTTCAATGTCCGGAGAAAAGGATTCTGGAATGGAGAACAGTTACACCAAACCAAAATGCCTAACAGTTACACGAACAATTACAAAAAAATAGTGTCTCTTGTTCTTCCTCCTTTCTTTTTAAAAAAACCCCTTTTGATTTTCAACGATTATTTTTCGGTATTATCTTTAAAAAAAAATATGTTCATAAATCCATTTGAATCTCAAAAATGCCGAAGACGAAGGGACACTAGGTTTAATGCTTCTTTCTTGGCCACTTGATTCCTTATTGGAGCCAAGATTGTTGTTGGGAATTCAAATGAGGTTTGATCTTCTTTCCTTTTAATGAATGTCATTTTGGTCATTTTCTTAAAAGCTGCACTTTTACCCAAATAACTTTTCTTGTTGTAGTTTCGCTCAATTTAAGTCCAAAATTTTCTACTGGCTTCCATTTTACCTTTTAGTTATATAGTTAAACCACATCAAAAGTTTTTTTTTATAATTGAGACCATTCATTTTTAGCGAACTTATAATGAGTTAAATCTATCCATTAAACATATTTGATGTTAAGTCTCACTCTTATCTTTTTGGATAAATTGCATCAATAGTCCTTGAGGTTTAACGTTTATCATATTTTAGTACTCAAAGTTCAATCATTTTGCTAATCTGGTCCTTGACACTAACTGTCATTAAAAAAAGTGACGAAAAATGACATGAGCTTGGCACATGAGAGTATTGATGGACATTTTTGGTATTTTGTAACAATTCTTACATCCAAACACCATTATCTCTCATCTAGATTATAATAAATATGGTACCAAACACACATCTTCTCCTTCCTCTCTTTTTTTTCCCTTCCAGTCACATGGGAGAGATTGTCTCCGATTAGCTTTGTCTGTCTCCACTCTAATATTTCCCCCAATCTACAATCCAAAGTAAAATATATATGTATAGGATCAAAACACAAACCTCATCCATCCCTAAATCAACAACCCTCTCCTCAAGAGCACCCACTTCTTTCACATTGAACTTGTTAAGCACATTAATGCAAGAGATGGTAGGCATAGGTTGAATCACCAAGTCATCGACCACCATATACGCGACTAGCCCTTTGACAAACCCTCTCAGTTCTCCAGTTGTCACCTCTTCCTCCTTCGTGCACTTGTGGATCTTTTTCTTGGTCACTAGGATATCATCGAGCAACAAAATTTGAGCTTCAGCAAAGAAGATTTTGGGGTTTAACAGAGAGTTCTTGTCTTGCTTGAGTTCCCTAAAGATTTCGTTCAAATTTTCATTGCTTTCATAGAGATTATCGAGACTACCCACCATGGATTGCTTTGTGAGGAGCTTGACGACAGTCCCAACAAAGAGAGATGGGTTAGTCATTGAAGACTCTAAATAGATGCCAATGCTCAGGGATATTGAGGGGAAGACGAGGAAGATGGAATGTGGTCATGGGCATTGGGATTGTCAGAGTTTTCTTATGGTTATCGATGGCATTCAGGGGTGAAGGGGTATGCGAGAAGGAGTGCTTGTGCTTTTCCATTTGCACCCTATGATTTTAAAAGCTCAATGACAAAAATGGCCATCAATACTCTACTGTTAGGCACATGACATTTTCCGTCTTTTTTTTTTCACTGTAGTTAGTGTCAAGGACCACATTCACTGAAAGTTTGAACTATAAGGATTAAATTGACAAAATTAAAATTTTGAGGATCAAAGTGTGATAAACCTTAAACCTTAGGGATCATTGATGCAATTTATTCTATTTTTTTAGTAAGTAGTTAAGTCCAAAGTTTTTTTTATTGCAAAAAGTCCTTATTGTTCCCTATTGCTCTGTGTATATCACATTGAAAGTAGTTTACAAACTAGGAAAATCAATTACCCATAAGTCACGTTGAATGGAGATCTTTTAGTAAATTTTTTCCATAAAATTTGAAATTCATAAAGCAAAGACTAATAACTATAGAAAATTTTCCAATTAAGGAAGAAGACAAAAAAGAGTTAAACTCTTCTGGAAAATACTTAAATGTATTAGAAAATATAACTTATTAGAAATGGTATGTTAAAATTATATTAGTAATAAATTCTGACTTTACTGTCGAAACACTTTCTCTAATCGATAGCGAAGTAGATATAAACTGCATAAAAATAGGATTAATTCCTACAAAATATTTTGAAAAAATTACTCAGTCAGTAAGTATTACTGATGGTTCAAAATTAAATATAAACTTTAAACTTTCCAATGTTTATATATGTAATGAAGAAATTTGTTTCTCTACAACTTTTATGGCTATTGATAATCTAAATCAATTAGTAATTTTGGGTACACCATTCTTATCCATGATTGAACCCACAAAAAGAATTGACTGTAAAGGAATTTTGACTAGCATAAATAGTCAACAAATATTATTTGAGTTTATAACTTTGCCTCAAATAAAAATGATAAATCAACTAAAATCAAATTTGATGTATAAAGAGAATCAATTAAATTTTCTCAAAAAAGATATAAAAATCTTAAGTTTATCTAACAGATTTAATTCTTTTGAATCTAGACAAAAAATAAAATAAATTAGAAATAAAATAACCACAGAAATGTGTGATATTATTCCTACTTGTTTTTTGAATAGGAAAAAACATATGATAACTCTACCATATATTAAACAATTCAATGAAAAGAATATTCCTACTAAGGCTAGGCCAACT
>CM042202.1:9735140-9748854 GCA_023539305.1 Ilex asprella
TTATCATCATTTTTCAGATCTCTACACAAAATGGATTAATTCTTTCTGCTATTAAAATGAAACTATTTCAATTAAAAGTCAGATTTTTGGGATATTATATTGAACATTAAAATATAGTTCCATTTGAAAGAAGTATAAAATTTGCATCCAAATTTTTGGATGAAATCAAAGATAAAAGGCAGTTACAAAGATTTTTGAGAAATTTAAATTATTTTACAGATTTTAATCAAAATCTTGTACACGATATTGCTATTTTATATTCTAGACTTGAGAAAAATCCGTCTCCATGGAAAGATCTTCACATTGAAACAGTAAAAATAATTAAATTTAAAACTAAACATTTACCTTGCCTTTCATTGGTAAAACTTGAATGATATAAAATTGTTGAAACGGATGCCTCAGATAAAAGTTATGGAGGTATTCTTAAACAAAAGATCTCAATTCCACTAAAGAATTATTGGTTAGATTTACTTAAGGTAAATGGGGATCTACTTAGTTAAATTATTTTACTATTAAAAAAGAAATTTTATCTATTGTTAAATGTGTTAGATGATTTATTAAATCAAGAATTTTTATTAAAAATAGACTGCAGTTCTGCCAAAAATATTCTTAAACTAGATGTAAACAATATTGCAGATTTTTGCAAGATGGCAGGCTATTTTATCTGTCTTTGATTTTAAAATTGAATATGTCAAAGGAGAATTAAATTCTATTCCCGTCTTTTTAACTAGATAATTTTGGTAGGGGTCTCATGAATCGAGGCCAGAGTAATAATCATGGCCGAGGTCGATGTAGAGGAAAGTATGGTGGAAGAGCCCAGGTCAATGCTTATTACCCCCCTTTAATTGAATCTCAAAAGTTTAAAGTTGTTAATAATCAACTTCTTAAAGAAGGATTTTCATCTTCACATAGAAGTGATGATGAATATACTATTGTTCGATCTAAAAATCTATTAAAGAGGCTTTAGCAACCAAACGCCAACTAAACTATATAGGGTTAAATAATCTACCTGCTTATAGCAGTATAATGACTCTTGATTATGAATATATTAATTGGATGAAAGATCTATATTATATTTCAAAAAGATTTATGACGTTGGATAAAGCCTTCCTATTTTCTGGAAACAAAGGCAGCGAATACTATGAAAACATGCTGATAGAAACTGACTCTGTTAAGTTCCAGATATTTTTTAATTATAATTCAGATCGTAAAGATCCTCAATATAGTAAAACCCTCATATTAAGGGTAATATCTGCTAAAGACTGGAGTCTAAATCTTATTCTCCCCAGAACACTAACAATTTCTCCATATACAGAGTATAACTATTTTGATTTTATTGAAGCTTGGAATAATGTTTTCCTATATGAAGCTATAAATTTAAAGCACTCATGGTTCTTTCAATTCACTGAAACTTGTACGAAACTTGTTTACTGGTTTTATGATTGGTGGAAAACTCACGGTGCTATTGATAGGATATATCCTAAAAAAATGAAAAAAAAACTATATGACTTGTATAAAGACAAAAGTCCATTCTTAAAGGACAAAGATATTTTAGACAAATCTATTATTAATTTCTCAATGGAATTTTTTTTCCATTGATTTGGGTATGGACTTTGGCTAGTGGTTTTAATCATAACAAACACCCTAGATTAATCAGAGAATACCATGTTCGTTACTGGAATAATTATCTGACTGGCTCTAAATGTCAAATTATTGAAGAATGTCTCAAAGACATGGGAAAAGAGGGAGAATAACCTTCCACTTCAAACTCTATAATTTTCACTACCAGTTTAAATATTGGATTTAATCCCGTTGAAGTTCTTAAAGAACATATTAAAAGGGAAAAACCCCATTTAAAACTGAGCAACTTAAAGTAATAGTTATGGTGGAAGATAGGAAAACTCCTACACCTATTAACTCTAATGATGACTTTATGGATTCCCAGGGATATACCTTGTAAAACCCGGATAAATTTAAACTTTATCTGAAAAAGGGTAAAATGATAATTTTTTTCTATAATGTGGATTTAAAATACGTATTTTTCTAGAGCTTGGATGACGAAACGAACCTCACCATTGAATTCATCTTGCGAAATCTGGTTGTCTTGTCAATTTTTATCGAATTCTGAGACAGTCATATTTTTTACATTTTACGAAATGACTGTGTCGAATGACCTCACAAAGGTCCCCAAAAATAAAAATTATAAAATATCGTTATAATTGAATTAAATTTCAGATAAAAATAATTTAAACTTAAACCAGGATGAAATTAATCGTTTCGGGCGAAAACGGATCCGGACAAGGGGTCGTGTGGTGCGACATGGACTCAGTATTAAGGTTTATAAATATGAACAAATATCTGATTTTTAGGCAAAATACTTTGCATTTTTCAGTGGGCAAAACGTGTGAAGGAAGGGAGAGGGAAAGGAGAGAAAAAAAGAAAGTTTTCAAGGCTTCTTGCAACGATTTCTGCCTCTCTGTCGCTCGAATCAACTCGAGTCAAGAATCAAAGTTGATCTCCTCGACAAGGGCTACGCTTACGTACCAAAAATGAAGGATTTTATTGAAGATCCAAAGAGAAGATTTTGGAAAAATCAAAGGTTTGAGGTTGGGGTTGGTGTTCTTGAAGTTCTACACTTCATTTTATGCTCCAAGAGGTATGGTTCCCTCCTACTTTGGTTTCTTTCTAACCATGGGTCCATATGAAATGGGTAGGTATATGGAACTATACATGTCACTTGCCTCTTGTTATGGAAGTGAGGAATTGGGTATAGAAATGACTTAGACCAACTTTTAGCTTAAATTTGATATATGGAAGCTATTGATGTAAAGTCTTGGAAATTGGGTTTAAGTGGGCTATTTTGTGTATTTGAAAACTTCCCTACTATAGTTGGGTTAATGAAAAAGGGTAGGTACATAGAACTATGTATTTCAGTTGCCTATGGTTATGGTGTAGATGTATAAATGATTTAATTAATTTCTAATTTGAAATTGATATGTGAAGTTCCATGTGAAAATTCTTGGAGCTTGGTATTGTGTGGGCATCCTATGTGTTATATTGTGTCTTCTAAAAAAAATGAGTTATTTACATAGGTTATGTGATAACATGATTAGTGTTTTGAATGTATTTTGCTAAATGCATATGTGAGAATTGAGCTTGTTATGGCATAATTTATATATGACATGCTTGAGAAAAAGGTATTTGGTATATGTTGTTAATATATTAGCATCATGATGAATTGTGGTAATTATGTGCATTAGATATAAATTACCATGACATATGTTGAAGGATGTGGTTAAATTGATCCATGTGACATTCGTTACATATGTGACTTGACATTGACATGCAATAATTCATTACATTGCATTTGCACGGAAACATCACATTAGGTGGGTGTGTGTGCATGGTGTGATCAAACACAACACTTGGTGATTGATGGGTGGGCTCAGGAAAGTTGGGTTAAAAATCCGACTGAGTCGCATGGTTGCATGAATATGGAGTCGGGGTTAGCAAGAAGATCTAGAAAATTCCTCGAGTGAGAGACCCGGTGACTTGAATACGCACTCCAGTAATATAAGAGTCCATAAAGTGTGTTGGTGTATGCGGAACTGTTGGTGGAAGTCCATGAATTCTGTGTCGGCTGGGTGCCATTGGTGTAAGTCCATAAATACTCACACCACGAAAGACCCAGAGATTTTAAAAGAATCATTGGATGAAATTCATCAATGAAAAATTTTCTAGACATTGGCATTGCATTGTGTTGCGGGAATCGGTGAGGGCTCGGGCTAAAGTGCGTGAGTGAGTTTCATCTCATTTCATGACATGATATGGTAAAAGAATTCCAACATTGAATTGCATGTTCTTGTTTAGAATGATTGTTGTTTGTTACATGTGCACATTCTTATGCATCTAGGGTGAGAAGTAGCCTATGTAGCAGATACTCTATTGAGCGTTGCTCACCATATACAAAAAAATATTTTAGGTGCGGGATACACACCGGTGGACGGCTCTCATTTGGAGCCTCAAGGGTGAAGAGAGGCCGAATTGTGGCCTTTAACCTTGGTTTTTGTAAAACTTTTGATAAAACTATGTTTTGGACATGTAATATATGTAAAAGAATTATAATCGAATTTATATAGATTACTTTTAATATAACCTTGCAAGTTTTTGTATGAGTATAGATAAATGGACCCAGTGTGGTCAATGTTGTTTATTGGACTTCGGATGGATCATGTGATTGTATATTGCATAGGTTGTGTTTAAGGTAGAGCTTCTCATGCAAAGGAGACTCTGCCCGAATTTCGTTAAATTATGGACCCCGATAAATGGGCATAATGGCGTGATATTGAGTTATATGATATCCACAGGTATTCTGCGAGTTGATGGGTAATCAACGGACCATCGGATTTTTGGGGTGTCACATACCCCTCTTAAAGGTGACATTTATACTAATGAAGAATTACTAAATGATGATATGAAGATAAATCTTCATGATGACGGCAGTAATATGCTATATAATTTGATTTACAGGAAATAATCAAATAAAACTGAATTATCGGATAAAGCCGAATTATCGGATAAAGCCAAATTTGAAGGGGTGACGAATGCCATGACGTCACCATAAAATTATTGGAATAAGTGACAGAAGAAGTGACGTCACAAATAGTACTTTTACAATAATGATGACGTATGTACTAACGTCAATATAAATTATTAAAGTTGTGAACAGTATAAAGTTGTGAATAATATAAGTTAGTTTGAAATTTGAAATTCATGTCCGACTCCTATGTAAGGAGGTGCAGGCCTGACATGTGGAGCACCGCACCTTATCCCCCTCTTCTATCTACACTGCACCCTATCCACACCTTACACCCACTTACTTCTCTCTCTTCCTTTCTCTTACACCCTTTCTGAACTCTTCTCTCTTGTACAAAAGTCTTCGTCTTCTACCTCCCACATCACCTCTGTAAGTTCCTCTTGTACATATATCTGTATTAAATAAAAGCTTTCATATATATTTTGTGCTTTTATCGATCCTCCCCTTGTTGGTATCAGAGCCATATATGACAGCTTAAATATATTCTGTTGATTTATATGCAAATTTATTATTAATTCTTGTTGCTTATGTAATTGTGACGTTAGTACATACATTATCATTACTATACAAATAATGTTTGTGACGTCACTACTTCCGTCACTTATTCCAATAATTTTATGGTGATGTCATGGCGTTCAGCACCCCTTCAAATTTGGCTTTATCCGATAATTTAGCTTTAACTTTGATTATTTCCTGTAAATCAAATTATACAATATATTACCGCTGTCATCATGAAGATTTATCTTCATATCATCATTTAGGAATTCTTCATTAATAGAAATGTGACCATTAAGAGGGGTATATCCTTAGGAATCCATAAAGTCGTCATCAAAGTTAACAGGAGTAGGAATTTTCCTATCTTCCTCCTCAACTTTATCTTTTCTTTTGCTTTTCCTGGAAACTATTGGAGTGTTGGCAATGTCCATCTTCTCGGTTTTTCCCATGTCAAAGGTAGACATCACCTGAAGATGTCATTCCTCCATAACTGCTGCTTTAAACTACTTAGTATTTAAATGTGATTTTTCTTTTTAATTTGTTCTTTAAGAACTTCAACGGGATTAAATCCAGTATTTATACTGGTAGTGGGAATTATAGAGTTTGAGTTGGAAGATTCATCTTCTTTTTTTTTCAAGTCTTTAAGACATTCTTCAATAATCTAACATTTCGAGTCAGTTGGATAATTATTCTAATAACGAACATGATATTCCTTGATTAATCTAGAGTATCCGTTATGATTAAAATCACAAGCCAAAGTCCATACCCAAATCCATGGAATAAAGAATTCCATTGAGAAATTAATAATGGGTTTGGCTAAAATATCATTGTCCTTTAATGACAGACTTTTGTCTTTATACAAGTCAAATAATTTTTTTATTTTTTCAGGGTATATCCTGTAATTATTTAAAAAGACATTAAATCAGACAATATAATTCTCCTTATATGGAGAAAATGTTAAAGTTCTAAAATTGGTTAAAAGAGTTATGCTTATAATCTCTTGAGCTATGTTTATGCAAGGATATCCCATTATTCTCACTTTTATGTGACGAGTCTTCTTCACAAAATCTTTCACCTCTTTTATGTGAAGATTCTGAATCACCTTTATGTGATATATCTTTTTGATTAATAACAACTTTATGTTGTAGCTTACTAAAATGTGCTAAAGGTGGATAATATGCATTTTTATATACATTATAATTATTGACATCTTTATATGGATTAAAATAATATGTACTTTTATATGCATAATAAGTTGTTTTATATTCATCAGAATAATATTGTGACACCCCAAAATCCAGGGTTCCGTTGATTTTCTATCAACCCGCGGAATATCTGTGGATACCAAGTAACTCGATATCGCACCGTTATGCCCCATTTTTTGGGTCCATAATTTAACGAAATTCGGGCAGAGTCTCCTTTGTACGAAGAGCTCTACCCAAAACCCAACTTGTGCAATATATCTTCACATGACCCATCTGAGGCCAATATAAAACATTGACCACACCGGGTCCATTTATAAGTAAACATTGGTCACACTGAGTCCAATTATCCGTACTTATATCAAAACATACAAGGTTACTTTAACAATGGTTCATATAAGTTATATTACAATCATTTGCAAAGGATTACATGCCTAAAACATAATTTTCACAAGTGTTGTACATTAACACAAAATAAAATCACATTCGGCTTTCGTCAAACATGAGAGTCCAAATTAGAGCCATTCGCCAATGTATTTCCCCCACCTGAAATATTTTTCCGTATAAGGTAAGCAACGCCCAGCAGAGTAATTTCCTACAGAGACTACTCTCCACCTAAGTGCACATGCAATGTTTATATACAACATTTCATATTCACATCAATATTCCAAGTAAGAATAGACAATTCTAGGTTGGAATTTTACCATGTCATGCTATGAAATGAGATAAACCTCACTCATGCATCATGACCTGAGTTTTCACTGACTCCCACAACACAATGCAATGCACTCGTGCAGTGTAACCGTCATTCGACGAAAAATTCACCCAATGATCATTTAAAAATAAAAGTTATTTTATTATAAAACCAAATCATTAATGGGTGTTACTCATTGAATGAGTACTTTTATAAATCAAAATCTTGTGTCTTGTTGGGCAACGAATTTTGGATTTTATGCCACCGATTCCATATACTACACTTTTTCGAAATTTCACCACAGGGGAGTATATGACCAAGTCACCGGGTCTTGCACCCGCGGGGGGATCTATCCCTTCTTGCTATACCCGACACAAGTTTTACATGTGGCTCAATGAGATCTTCGATCTGACTTTACCGATTTCACATGTCAATCACCAAGAGTGGTGTTTGATTAACCATGCATACACACACTCACACTCACACTCATGCCTAAGCCTATGAATGTGATGTCATATGAACCAATTAAACCATATGGAATGAGTGTCATATGCACCAATTAAACCATACATTTTACTATGTATCATGGACAATTATATCATATGCATATAATTCATCACAATGTCAAAACATCAACTAGCATGTATTAACATTTATATCCAACACAATTCGCATGCATGTTATGACGTATTCTATGCCAATAACACACTTAAGTCACAAAGCACATTATAACACGTAATGACCCACAAAAATCAGCTCCAAATTAGACCACATAGCAGCCCCAACTTAGGCCACTAAAATAGCCCAAAAACAGTCCATTTGGACAGCCTTGGAACAACTCACATTTAACCTAATTTCAGCCCCTAAAATAGCCAAAAAAACAATCCCTTTTTAGTGCACAAAAATAGTCCATGAAAATACACAAATTCAGTCCATGAAAGTGCACAAATTCAGTCCATGCAAGTACAAAAAAAATAGTCCATTTTAGTCCATAAAAACAATCCAAAAACAGTCCATTTGGACAACCTATATGCAACCCCTTTTTAGCCACTAAAACAACCATATTTCAACCACAAAACAACCATATAACATTCACATTTCAGCCACAAAACAACCCTTTAAGGTAGGAGTAAAACTATATAGTAGGACAAACCTTATCTCTTGGAGCGTAAACTGAAGATAAAAGCTTCAAGAACACCCTCTAAGTCCCAAAAACTCTTGATTTCCCAAACTCCTCTTTTGAATTTTCGGTGAAATCTTTCGTTCTTGGTACATATGCTTAGCCCTCGTCGCGGTGATCGATTTTCTTTCTTGGTTCGAAGGAATCCGAGTGACGGAATTCCGAGAAATCGAAGAAGAAGCTTGAAGAATTATTTTTTTTTCTTTCTTTTCTCTCTATGGCTGGCCAAAGGTTGAAAATATGAGATATTTCTCGAATTTCAACAAAATTCGACAAGGAGACTAGGTTTCGCGACCTTATCCAAGGTCTAGAACATGAGTATTTTTAAATACACATTATAGTGACAAATTACCATTTTTTCCTTTTTCCGAAAAAATTCAAATTTACCAGGGTTTTACAAATATACTTTTTTATATTCATAGAATTGAGTTCTAACTAATATACCTCCAAGCCGTTTTACCATAAGACTGCAGAAATCTTTTGGAGTAAGATTCTCCATCCATTGCTTAGATTTTCAATCATAATATCAATCATTAATTTCAAGTATAATGCGAAATTTAGGAAAATTCTTAGTAGTTCGAGCAATTCTTAACAAAAAAAAATAGGAATATCATCAATTAATTGATCTTCCATGGCGTTGCAATAAAGACATCAAAGTGAGATTTAGCAACAATTATTTTGCCATGTGGAAGCAAAACTAAAAATATCTTCACTTGCGCAGTAACAAATACAGTTAAGAAATTCTGAAGATTTGGCAATAGGGCCAAGTGCTAATGAATCTTGGTTATGATTCATTTTTGGAACTTCTTCTTTTCCTGCAATAATAATACTTCCAGAAGGGTTAGTAATTAATAAGTCAAAATGATTATCTTTATGAATCAAGTTTTCTTTTAGTTTATTTATCATTTTTATTTGTGTTGGTGTTACAAACTCAAATAATATCTGTCGACCATTTATGGTAGTTAAAATTCCTTTAGAGTCAATTCACTCTATATGTTCAATTAAAGATAAAAATGGTGTACCAAAAATTACTAATTGATTTAAATTATCAATAAGCATAAAAGTTGTATAAATACAAATTCCTTCATTACATGTATAAACATTGAAAGTTTAAAATTTATATTTAATTTTAAACCATTAGCAGTACTTATTGACTAAATAATTTTTTCAAAATATTTTTTAGGAATTAATCATATTTTTATGCAATTCATATCTGCTCTGTTGTCAATTAAAGTAATTGTTTCATTAGTAAATTCAGAATTTATTACTAATATAATTTTAACATACTATTTCTGATAAGTTATCTTTTTTAATATATTTAAGTATTCTCCGGAAGAGTTTAACTCTTTTTTGTCTTCTTCCTTAATTGGCATTTTTTCTAAAGTTATTAGTCTCTACTTTATGACTTTTATGTCATTTTTAATATAATGGATTTCTCTTTTTAAGTCTTGTAATGTAGTGGGAGAGACTTCCTTTATTGGTGGATTATCAATTATCATAATTTATATCCTATTAAGGACTTCTTTTAGTGAATAAGACTGAGACATTGATAGTCTGTTTTCTCCTAAATTTATCTACAAATATTGTTCAATAGCTCTTTTCTTAGAATCTGGATCTTGAATTTTATCTATAAAATTAAGAATTAATGTTTGTGACTAAGTCAAAATATTTATACTTAATTCATTCATAGCTAAAATAATTTTATAATAATTGGTTTCTGCCTGACAATAGATAGAACAAGCTTTATTGAGTATAGTGATTTTAAAGCACAACTTTTATGTTTATGTGAGCAAATTGACAAATATATGTCTACGTCGAATGGTACCCAACTAAGTTGGACTGCCAGAAACCCAACCATTCCAAGCCATTATTTCTCACTAACATGCCCTACACATTGCTAAAAATAAGTGTCAATCCTATTGAATCTGAGTAGTTATCATCTCTTAACCAAATCTCTAACAATTATATTGCATTCGTCTCCTCGCACTTTCCACTGCTGAATGATTTTAGATTTTGTTTATATGAGTTGTCAGTTGAATTATGAATTTGGGTACTGGAATTGCTTTGTAAGGAATTATGTTGTTTGCTAGGGTTGTTTTTCAACGTACATATTGTACTTGCCCCATTCCATTCGGTTATTTTTATTATGCGGTCTTTTTTTTTTTTTTGGGTATGAAGATCTAGTTTTTTTCAGTCCTTTTTCTTATAATTCTTCTTCTTCTTCTATTTTGTGGTTTTTAAATTTCCCAATTTTGTTTAATGTTCCAATGTTACTATTTTTTTTTGTGAGCATGTTTACTGTTTTCTCTCCTATGTATCATCAGTTACCCATGTCGCTTAAAAATGCTTAGTATGTTACTTGTCTGACCCCTTATTTTAATCAACATTCCATGTTACTACTTTTTTTTTAGTTAGCATGTTATTGTTTTCTTGTCTATGCATCATTAGTTATCGATGTTGATTAAAAATGCTAAGTGTGTTATTGGTTTGACCCCTACTTTTATTCAATTTTCCATGTTACTATTTTTTTTTTTGGTACGCATGTTACCATTTTCTCGTTTATGCATTATCAACTGTCCATGTTGCTTTATCGTTCTCCATAATGTTCAATGTTACTATTTTTTGTTTTGAATGTTAATATTAAATGTTACTATTTTTTTGTGTTTGAATGTTACTACTTAATCATAATCTATATATGTATATAGATAGATATGAGAGAGAGAGTGAGAGAGAATGAGAGAATTTTAATGTTAGTAAAACTCTTAAATTTACTTTTCATATTTTCAATATAATTACTAGAGTATTTTAGATAATGGAGATTGAAATTGACTTACTCTCAAGCAAAATTTTTAACTGGACTTGTTCTCAAATAAGTCTTAAAAAGTAGACCAGCCATCAAATTTTTCAAAGTTTAACTCTCTGAAAATGTTAAACCCTATCAAGATTTCCCAAAAAATTTAAGACCAATCAAAAAATTTAATTTCAATAATTTAGGTCCATGATCCAACTCATAACATTTTTTTGATAAGACACAACAGAATAATATTAATTCATCAACAAGGTGGAACATCCTTATGAAGGAGAGGATACAAAAACTCTGGACATAGACCTCTCAAGCTCTTAGATTCATTATAATTCAAAGCAAACTTTGCTAGACAATCTGCAACAGAATTACCATCTCTTCTAATCCATCTTGTGGAGAAAGCCACTAGTGAACTAGCATATTCATGGACTTGGTTCATAAACATCTCAATACCACAGAAATTTGATCCCTTCGTTCAATGGCATTTTTTGAATCACCTTCCAATATTACTTTGTCAAAACCCAATTCGATGGCAAACTTGATTCCCGAGAGAGCAGCCGCTGCTTCAACATACTCCGGATGAAGATTGCCTTTAACCCTTTCAAGTAAACCCGCCACAAAGTTTTCAAAATGATCTCTAATAACCACCCCAATTCCAACCAGTTTTTCTGAAAAGAAAGTAGCACTATCAAAATAAGACCAGTTTCTAGCACTGCTATCGTAGTGTACACCAGAAGAATGTTGGTTCTGACTTGGGTTTTTACATAATTGGATAAATATGCAACAGAGAAATCAATAATTTTCTGGGGGGGATTGAACCTCTTCTTTCAGCAGAGCTTTGTTCCTATTATACCATACTGACCATGCTAGAGTCCACAACATATTCACATCGTGAAAAAGGGCGATTATTAGCCACAAAGATCAGCCACTCCTGAATGGTATGTATCTCATGATGGAGAATGTTCCTATTCGAACTGAGCCACACTTCCAACATAAAAGGACACTTTAGGAAGAGGTGTGAAACTATTTCTGGAGCTGATCCACACAAAAAAAAAAAACACAAGTCGTCCACTAGAACTTTCCTCCTTTGAAGATTATAGATGGTTGACAGAATATCAAGAAACACTCTCCAAATAAAATGTTTAATTTTATTAGGAATTGAAGGGGCTCACCCCGTTATTACACGTGTCAGGGCATTAAATGAACTCACGTGAAGATAACGAGACAAGGCACGTGACAGAGACAGTTGTCATTGATTCAGTACATTTAGCCGAACTTATAAATCTGTTCGGCAAGGCACAGTAATCTATTCGGCAAAGCAGTGTAAGAATTTGATTTGTACCAAACCGAGTTTATCAATCTGTTCGATAAACCTTAAGTCCAAGCTTATCACTACAAAAAATAAAGATAAGGATCCGCCTAAAACATAGGCATTCAGATAAGTGAATCAATAAAATTGAAAATATCAGGAGGAATTGTTGGAGTAATATCATTAGTTTCCCAAACTGAATCACTGAATTGAATGAAGATGCCACCTTGAACCAAAAATCACGGAAGCCGTAAAAGGATAATGATCTATAAAAGGAAGAAGAGACTAAGGTGAAAGGTACGCTGAACTCTCCTTGTCTTCTTTCATTCATTCCTGCACCATTACTGACTTAAGCATTGGAGTGCCTTCGATCAAAACACTTTGATCTTGGGTAATTTGTTCATTTTGCAGGAAGGAGTTTGGGAGATCCAAGTTCAGAATTCAGCCAATACCACATATCCATTCGTTTTTCCAGTAAGAGGTATCGTAAATTTTTCACCTCCTACAGGAATATTCCCCGACCAAACGAATTGCCCATCCCATAAAACTTTACTACTACTAGCCTCATCGATCCTCTTATTATCCATGATCATATGATATACACTACATGAAGGTTCCAGCTCCATCAGGCTACCCAGTAGCCTCCTCTAGCAGCCACATGCAGCCCACTCTAGCAACCATTTTTGTGGACTGTTTTGGCAGTGGACGGTGGAAGCTTTGACAAAGGATGCCAAAGCTTTTAATTGTGTGCCCTCTTTCTTGACTATTTTAGCCAAAAACTTCCTATAAATAGGAAGCTTAGTGAAGGTTAGATACATGCTCAAGGCAGTGAGGAAGAAACAGAGAGAGATAGAGATTCGGGAGATATCTCATTTGAGAGAATTTTGTATAAGTTCTTGTAATTTTATTTCCATAGAGAAATAAAGAGTTCCTCTTTGTTTATATTTTGTTTTGTGGAGTTTTTCTGGCCCTGGGTAACCAACAAGTGGTATCAAAGCTTTGGTTGGGTCGTCGAAAAAATTTCAGCTCACTATTTTTTAGCTGGAACGGATTCTAAACGAACTCGAAATTAAATTCTAAGCGCACCATTGGATTCCTCTCGTCGAAACGAGTCGAACCCCATTGGCCTCGCATCAATCCGACGTCGGACGCGCTCTCACGGTCCTCACCGGAAGTTTGCCAAAAAGTTCACCGGCCGTTGGAGTTGGTGTCGGAAGCTCGCCGGAGCTAGCTGGAATTTCTGCCGGAAAAATTCGCCGGACCAATGACAGGAGGAAGGTTGAAGACGTCGGAATATTCCACTCCGTCAAAGAATATTCCATCTCAGAGAATATTCCCATAGCATATTCTTTCCAAAGAATATTCTGAAAGCATATTCCATCTACAAAATATTCTTAGAGAATATTCCATCCAGAGCATATTCCGTCAAGTTTA
>CM042202.1:9748864-9780878 GCA_023539305.1 Ilex asprella
AATATTCTTAGAGAATATTCCATCCAGAGCATATTCCGTCAAGTTTAATGGAATATTTCGTTAAGTTACCAAAAAAAATTCGAATCAATTCTGAGCTTATTTTAGCTCCGTTTTTGGTGAACCGGGACTCTTTCCCAGCTATTTCAACCATTATGGACGCAACGGTGCATTCCGTTTTTCAAAATTCATCCCCAAATTTTTTGATCGAGACATTTAGAGCCTAAAAATTCAATATGTCCACAGAGGATTCAACGTCGGGAGTCATGATCAAACTCACTGCTTCTAATTATACACTTTGGAGACCTCGGATGGAAGATCTCCTAAGTTGTAATGACTGGTACGATCCATTAGAAGTAGAAGGTGTAAATCCAGATCCGACAAAAGAAACGGAGTGAAAGAAACTGAACAGAAAAACCATTGGTCAAATCGGGCAATGGATTGACCATAGTGTATTCCACCATGTTGCACAAGAGACTGATGCACATGTCCTTTGGAAGAAGCTGGAAGACATGCACCAGGCCAAAACTACTCAAATAAAGCCCTTTTGATGAGGCGGTTTGTGAATCTAAAGTTAAAAAGTGGAACTTCAATTGCTGAGCACACTAGTGAGTTTCAGAGTCTGGTAAATCAATTATCATCGATAGAGTTGAATTTGGGGGATGAAGTACAAGCTCTTTTGCTTCTCAGTTCTCTACCAGACAGTTGGGAGACGTTGGTAGTCTCTCTTAGCAATTCGGCTCCAGGAGGCAAACTTACTATGTCAATGGTTAAGGATGCCCTATTCAACGAGGAGACCAGGAGGAAGGATGTTGGCATTGACCAGTCAAATGCCCTCATCATTGAGAGCAGAGGTAGACAACAAGGAGGTAACAGAGGCAGGGGAAAAGGAAGGAGTCAGAATAGAGGAAGGCCACAAGATCCACGGAGATCAAATGACAGAGGAAGACCTACATACAAGTGTTACCATTGTGGCATGCAAGGCCACATGAAGAAAAACTGTTGAAGTTACTATGAGAGCAAGGCCAATGTAGTAATCAGCCGAAGAAATAGGACGGAAAGACACTAGTCACTCTCACAGAGGACGTGGCCATTCTTTCAGTTAATGAGGAGACATGCCTTCATTTTTCAAACCATGACGCTAAGTGGGTGGTAGATACTACAGCTTCTTACCATGCCACTTCTCAAAGCGATTTCTTCTCGACGTACAAAACCGAAGATTTTGGTATGGTGAGGATGGAAAACACCAGTTCTTCCAAGATCATGGGAATTGGTGATATTTAGATAAAAATAAATGTTGGTTGTACATTGGTATTGAAGGATGTCCGACACGTGCCCGACCTTCGGTTAAATCTACTTTCTGGGATAGCCTTCGACAGACATGGCTACGATAATCACTTTAGCAATGGCACTTGGAAGCTCACAAAAAGTGCTATGGTTGTCTCCCAAGGACATATTTGTGGCACGTTTTACAAGACCAATGTGAAGGTTTTCTCAGACAGCCTCAATGCAGTTGAAAATGAGGCTTCACCAAATCTGTGGCACCAGAGACTCGGTCACATGGGAGAGAAGGGATTGTTTACCTTGGCAAAAAAGAATCTCATCACGGTTGCCAAGGATGTTGCACTAAATCCTTATGATCATTGTTTGTTTGTTAAACAACATTGAGTCTCGTTCAGTTCCTCTAAGAAGAGAAGATCAGAGTTGTTAAGTCTGGTACACTCTGATGATTGCGATCCCTTAGAGGTGGAATCATTGGGCGGTAACAGATATTTTTTAACCTTTATTGATGATGCTTCACGAAAGGTATGTGTGTACTTCCTAAAAACGAAGGATTAAGTACTCGAATACTTTAAAAGATTTCATGCCATGGTAGACCGGAAAATAAGAGCGAAGCTAAAGTGTTTCCGAACAGACAATGGAGGCAAATATACTTTTAGAGAATTTGAAGCATACTGTGGAAATTATGGTATCAGACATGAGAAGACTGTTCCACGTACCCCACAGCACAATAGAGTAGCGGAGAGGATGAATCGAACCATTGTGGAAAGAGCCCGATGCATGCTCAGTATGACAAAGCTACCGAAGCCATTCTAGGGTGAAGCTGTTCGTGCCGCCTGTTATCTAATAAACAGATCACCATCAGTATCGTTGAATTTTGATATTCCGGAGAAAGTGTAGTATGGTAAAAATCCTTCTTATTCTCACTTAAGAATATTTGGGTGCAAAACATTTGCACATGTATCCAAGGAGCAGAGGCAGAAACTTGATATCAAGACCACTCTGTGCATTCTTATTGGCTACAGAAATGAAGAATTTGGATATAGATTATGGGACTCAAAGACCAAAAAGATCATCAGGAGTAGAGACGTGGTGTTCCATGAAAATCAGGCATATGAGGACTTTGAAAATCCCATAAAGTCCAGCAGTTCTAGTTCTAGTGCACAGGATATTGTTCCAGACCTTGCACCATTACAGTTTACCACAGATAATGATGAAGTGCAGGATGAAGCTACAGAAACAAAAGAAGATGATGAAGAAGGTGTTGAGCAGGGGGAACAACAACCCCTTTCACCAGATGCTGCAGGACCATCACAACAACCAGAGGATGGTGTACCTCATATAGCTGACGAGCCTCAATCACAAAGATCCGAAAGAGGACGCATTCCGTCGAGTAGATATCCAGAGTCAGACTATATTTTGCTTACTAATAAGGGGGAGCCGGAGAGCTTCCAGGAGGCACAAGATCATACGGAAAAAGACAATTGGATACAAGTCATGCAGGATGAGATAGATTCCCTACAGAAAAATCAAACCTATGAGCTTGTGAAACTTCCAAAAGGCAAGAAAGCACAAAAGAATAAATGAGTGTTCAAGCTGAAGAAAGACGGCAGTGGAAAATTGGTGAAGTATAAGGCTCGATTGGTCGTTAAAGGATTCCAACAGAAGAAAGGAATTGACTTTGACGAGATTTTCTCACCAGCTGTTAAGATGACTTCAATTCGAGCCATTCTCGAATTAGTAGCAAGTTTAAACTTGGAGCTTGAACAAATGGACGTGAAAACTGCATTTCTTCATGGAGATCTGAATGAAAAAATCTATATGGAGCAACCAGAAGGTTTCGAGGTTCCAAGAAAGGGAAATTTGGTTTATAAGTTGAAGAAGAGGCTATACGACCTCAAGCAAGCGTCCAGACAGTGGTATAAGAAATTTGACTCATTCATGGTGGGTCAAGACTACAAGAGGACTGTTGTAGATCAATGTGTTTACATTCAGAGATTCTCAGATGGCAATTTCATTGCACTTCTACTTTATGTTGACGACTTGTTGATCGTCGGAAAAGATGAAATAAAGATTAGCCAATTGAAGAAAGAACTGTCCAAGCCCTTTGATATGAAGGACTTAGGCCCAACTCAATAGATACTAGGCATGCAGATTGTTCGTGATAATAAAACCAAGAAATTGTGGTTATCACAGGAGAAATACGTTGAACGAGTGATCCAAAGGTTCAACATAGATACTGCCAAGCTAGTCAGCATCCCACTGGCTAATCATTTCAAGTTGAGTAAGAATTCATATCCCACGTCAAAGAAGGAGATAGAAGATAAGTCAATGATTCCTTACTCTTCAGCAGTTGGGAGTCTAATGTATGCAATGGTATGTACAAGGCCAAATATTGCCCATGCAGTGGGCATGGTGAGCAAATTTCTTTCAAATCCAGGGAAAGAACACTGGGAGGCGGTCAAGTGGATTTTCAGATACCTTAAGGGTATATCGAAGATATGCTTATGCTACGGGAAAGTTGATTGGAAGGCTATACAGATTCAGATATGGCAGGAGATCTTGTATAAAATCTACATCAGGATTTCTTTACACTTTTGCAGGGGGAACTGTGTCATGGCAGTCAAGGTTATAGAAGTGCATAGCTTTATCCACGATAGAGGCAGAGTATATTGCAGTAGCGGAAACTGGTAAGAAAATGTTGTGGTTAAAGTGGTTTCTCCAAGAACTAGGTATTCAGCAGAAAGAATACAAGGTGCATTGAAATAGTCAAAGTGCTCTGGACTTGAGCAAGAACGCAATGTACCATTCCCGGACGAAGCATATTGATATTCGCTATCATTGGATACACAAAGTGATGGAGCAACAGTTACTGAAGCTAGTGAAGATCCACACAAAAGAGAATCCAACAGACATGTTGACAAAGGTCGTTACTCGGGATAAGCTTGAGCTGTGCAGAGACATAGCCGGGATGAATGTCTGATTACATTTTCTTCTGATGGTTCTGGAGGAGGAGATTTGAAGGTTCCAGCTCCATCAGGCAACCCAGTAGCCTCTTCTAGCAGCCACCTGCAGCCCACTTTAGCAACCATTTTTGTGGACTGTTTTGGCAGTGGACGGTGGAAGGTTTGGCAAAGGATGCCAAAGCTTTTAATTGTGTACCCTCTTTCTTGACTATTTTAGCCAGAAACTTCCTATAAATAGGAAGCTTAGTGAAGGTTAGATACATGCTCAAGGCAGTAAGGAAGAAACAGAGAGATAGAGATTCGAGAGAGATCTCATTTGAGAGAATTTTGTATAAATTCTTGTAATTTTATTTGCAGAAAGAAATAAAGAGTTCCTCTTTGTTTATATTTTGTTTTGTAGTGTTTTTCTGGTCCTGGGTAACCAACACTACGAACATTGAACTGCCCTGAATTTGTGTAGTGCCATACCAGACAATCACTGGGTAAGTCTTGCCAAACAGGAACCGAAAAAATATCTTCTACCTCAAAGCTCAAAAAAGATCACCAAGCACATCTACATTCCAACTCCTAGAAATGGGATCTATTAAATGGCTAACCTGTATATCATCTCCAGATGGTTAAGAGAGTTGATAGGTTTCAAAATCTACTCTTGGGTATCCAATTGTCACCCATTATGCGAACACTTGTCCCATTCCCAATTCTGCAATGTGTACCAAAAGCTATAACATTTTGTAGCATAAATGCCCCTCCAAGCGAATGACGGGTTATTAGTTACTACCCAAACATGCTTCCATAATAGAAATGTTTGGGTAAACTTGGCCTTATAAACATGACCAATCAGGGACGAGGGATTCGGCAATAAACTCCAAACTTGCTTGGCTAGAAGAGCTTGATTGAACACCTCAATATTTCTAAAACTCATTCCACCATGTGAGATAGGACGACACTGTTTCTCCCAACTCATTCAGTGTATCTTCCTCGTTGTGTCAGTGCCTCCCCACCAAAAGTTTGCCATAAGGCTACTTAGTTCAGACATAAAGTTGTTGGAAATTTGAAACATGACATGGCGTAGGAGGGAATGGCTTGGACAACAGATTTGATGAGGATTTCTTTACCTGCCTTTGAGAGCATCTTCACTTGCTAGCATTGGATGTTATGCCACACTCTTTCACGAATAGAACCAAAAATAGCCCTCTTAGTTCTACCAATAACAGAAGATAATCCCAAATATTTACCGCGTCTCTCAACCACTGATATCTATAATAAATTTGACAGCTCATCAATTAACTCTGGAGGAGTATTCTTACTGAAGACCAAAGCCGACTTAGAATAGTTTATAACTTGCCCATGCTCGCTCATAAATCTGGAGACAATCCTTAATCACCTGACCATTCTCGTTGCTGGCTCTAGCATACAAGAGGCTATCATCGGCGAAGAACAGATGAGTGAAAGCAGTGCAATTTCTGCTGGAAGCCAACCCTTGTAAAGTACTAAATTTTCCTTGTTGCTCAACAGTCCAGACAAACCTTCAAAGCAAAGCAGGAAGAGATGAGGTGAAGAGGATCTCCTTGCCACAAACCCCTCGATGGCTTGATGAATCCCATTTACTCACGTTAATAACAAATGAAAATGAAACTGACCTTACACACCTCATAACCATATGGAGCCATTTACCATCAAATCCCAATTTGAACATGATAGCCTCTAGAAAAATCCATTCCACCCTATGGTAAGCTTTACTCATGTCAATAAGAGACACAAATGCTTTACCACCTCTTCTCTTCATCTTCAGCTGCTGGTTCAACTCGGTACGCTATTAGGACATTATCTGTGATGAGCCTACCTGGGACAAACGCACTCTGAAACTTTGAAATAACCTTGGATAGAATAACTTTCAACCTGTTGGCAAGGACTTTAGCAATTAACTTGTACACGATGTTACAAAGACTGATTGGCCTGAATTGAGACATATTCTCTGGATGTTTGACCTTCGGAACCAAAACAATGTTTGTCTAAAGTCTCGGGACAAGGGTTATCTGAATTCAAAAAATTCAAAACCACATTTGCAACATCACTCCTCACAATGTGCTAAAACTTCTGGAAAAAAACAACTCCCATGCCATCTGGGCCTGGCGCCTTATTAAGATGCATCTGATTGAGAGCATTAGCAACTTTCAGAGCATGAAATGGCTGAAGGAGGACATTGTTCACCAGAGATGTAGTCTTCGGATCCACACACTAAAGAACTCTCGCAAAATCCTGTTGTAACGGATGGTTTATGATGGCATAAACCACTTTTGAGTTTTGTGCTAACGATGCCATTGCATAAAAATTAAATTTAATAATTTTTTTTTAAAAAAAAATTATCATTAACAATGATTGTTAAATAAACCAACTAAATTAAAGTTTTTGTCTATGTTGTTGTTGGCCCCCTCAAAATTAAATTTTGATGCTATCCCTGGCGATGAATGAAGTCCATGCCTGTGCTTGATTGCTTGCATGCTTAAACAAGCATCTCCCCCGATGCCGGAAACAGCAGACGGTTGTAAACTAGCTAGCATCCAAACAGCAATTGACATAATCCCAAACGGTCCATACCTTTTCTTGGGAAACTAAATTGTCCTTAGCCACCAATTGGTTGTAGGATAGGGCAATCCAAAATTATAAATAAAAAAAATGTACTCGTGTCAGGTTCTCATTGAACGAAACAGAAGGTATGATATCGTAAAATATTTTTTAAGTACTACGGGTTTAAACCTTTGGTTGCATAAAAAGAGAGATAGGGTGTGCCCAATCCAATGCACAGGCACAGGACATCTTCTTAAGAGAGAGAGAGATGGCAGCTGCAGTTGGTAGAGGATCACAGACCTTGAGTTCCTTTGGTTTCAAGTAAGTTGCTCATCTCACAGAAATTAGACTATTCTTAAGCATAAACACTAGGGTTGTTAATCAAGTCGAGCTTGAACACTATTTTAGGTTCGTTTATGAATAAATAGTTAAACGAGTCAGCTCGTTTAACTGTAAATTAAGCTCGGCAAAGGCTCAATTAACACCCCTAATAAACACCAAAAGAATTTTATATCACAATGCGCATACATCTATTTATCCATTCATTAGATATCCCATCAGTAGATATCCTTAATATATTTGTACGTGCTTGATTCATAACTACAACGCATAAAGGGTCATGTTGATCTATAAAATATTTATGATATGCTTTAAAAAAATAATTTTAAAAAACGTTATCAAACGGATGGTTAACCTTTTAGATGATTTGATTGTACCTGTCTTAGAATGACCCATTGCAAAGTTTTAATTTAAGGAGCCCTTACAACTCAGTTGCCTTTTACATCTGCCCGGAATGATCATATAAGAGAAATGAAACCGTTTCTTGAAATTCTACTACATCCCTAGGTCATGTTTGGATGGTAAGTTTAGGTGGAAAAGATGAGAATGATTATTTAGATTATTTCTAAGCTTGTCAATCGTGTCGGATAAGGTGAGTTTATATCAAAAAGTACTCTACTTATACTTGATTTATTTGTTAATGCATGTCTAACGAATTGTGTCATATCGGATTCGTATCATGTGTAACTCATATATAAACGAGTCATGTCGTATTTTTTTTTTATTAGTTTCACCTATACTTAATTTGTCAGCAGGATTACTAAGCAGATAATTTAAAGAAGACTTAAACCCTCTAATTTTGTGTCGTGTTATATTTAGACACCTTTAATTACTCAGATAGTCTCACACTTTCTTCGTTAATTTGAAGGTTTTATGGCCTAATAATTGAGATAGTAAAGCGTGACAAATTGGGTTCAAGGTTGAGATATAATGGTCTTATTCTAAAAAAGAAAATCAAAAAAAAAAAAAAAAATTCAACCACTAGTTTTAGAACATCACGTTACTAGTTTATCACAAAAGGGTGCATTGCACTGCTAAAAGGGCAGAAAATTCAAACTAACAAATCAATTTGGAATCGAGAAGACAATTTCAGGTCAATTCTTTCAATTCAATAGGGTCCCACTTGCCAAACACACCCATCAACCAAGCATAAGATGACCTCAATATTATCTTATAATCTATCCTCCTTATCCGGTGCATGTGGATTAATTTCTCCAATCCAATCAAGTCCTTGTCAATCTATAAATCCAAACATGCCCTCCCTGGCAAGTTTTATTACGAAGCGGCACTAAAAATTTTCTTTGCATTTTTGAAAATATTGAGTGATTTTAATGTCCTAGCAATAACATTGTATCTGAAGATACTTTGCAATACAAAAAATTAAGCATTGATTGTGTAACATTTATACTTTAAACAGATTTTTAAAAAATTTAAATGCACAGTGAAAATAAGAGAGATAAGGGAGAGAGAAGAGAGAATTAGTTGTGGATTAGTGGAATTATCTGGTATTGGGGATTATGCTGATTGAACACAGAGGGACCATGTGGAGAAAATGATGATTTAGGTAAGACTTTTTTAAAAAAATGAATCCTGTACTGTTAAATAAAACTGAATAAAAGTTGAATTAATCTAAACAGTTCTTGTGTTTTTATAAATGTAAAATTCAAATTGTTAATTGTAATATTAGGTAGATATTACCCTTTAATGTCTTCATTGTAAAATATCTATATTACCCTTTAACCAAACATCCATAACTTGTCATCTTTGTTGGTCTTTCTATATTCTTATATCTATCTTTCATCGTATCTCACTCTTTTCTACTTACGCACACGAATATGTGTGCAAGTGCCCCTAGTCAGAAGAATGATCAGGACTAAAAACTTTATTTCATTTAAGTAATTCTTTAGTAATTTAGATGGAGCGAGGAACGCATTTTTAATATGCTACTTGTCATATACTTGTTATGTTATCTTGCCAAGTTGACATTTAAAAAACAGATTAGTTCACAAATCACACTCAAATTCTATTTCCTGCATTAGTTTTGCTATTAATCTTTAATCATTCATGGTCAGCTCTTTTTTTGTTAACAAACAGGCCAATGCTGAGAAAAGCCTACCATAGAAAAAGCAATTCCACGGATATGATCAGTGACACTGTCAAAGTGAACGGAGAGGAGGTGAAGACCAAAACCGCAGCTGGAGATCACGGTGGCAGTTGGTGGATTCCGGACGACCGCACCGGAATTTACTATCCGAAGGGCCAAAGGAAAGTTCTGGCAGATGTTCCTCTCTGTGCGGGGAAGGATTCCGGAGTCCACTATTTTTCCAACAATTTAAATCGTGGTTAACCAATTTAATTGGTGTGCGTGGCAAAAAATCTCGACTAAAATGTTCGTCAACCATTGTTAAAAGTGCTGATTGTTCCAAGCAAATATTCTGGTGATTTATTTAATAATCGGGGTTATGTCCTTTATAATGATGTTATGTTGTCAATGTTTTTTTTTAAAAAAAAAACACCTCTATGCCTAAGCATGATTTGGGATCGAATCTCATCAGGTATGAGGACTCTCTTCTTCCCACCATACAAAATAGGCTAGAGACATGGATTGCGGATGAGCAACTTGAGGGATGGTTGATGGGATATAAATGTTAGGAGATAATGAAAATATGAAACCCGTCCATCGTAGTAATCTAGTATTTGAATCTGTTGGGAAATTTGAACAGCGGTTCGACACGCTTTGATACCACTTGTTGAGAAATATTAGTGGAAATTTGGTCAATACAATGACAAGGACACAAATAAATCAATCAAAGCATATAAAGAAAGAATACCAATATTTTTTACATGGTTCAGCAAAATTATTGTCTATGTCCACGAGGTGCAATCCGATCACCTTCTTTACTATTGAGAGAAATTGAGAACATAGTACAAGCCTCACTACTCAAGATTACACTCCTTGTACACCACTCACTCAATTTTACCACTCTCACTTTCGAAGTAAAGAAACATCTCTCACTCAAAAAGAAAAATTACACCAAATGTAAAAAACCTCAATCCCAAATTCTTAAACCAAAACTCAGGTTTCTCGAATGACTTATGAATTGATCTGAAATGTGGACATTTAAGTACAGGCGGTCAAGTTATAATAATAATCTGATTAAATTTGAAGTCGAATCTATAGGGAAATAATGTTGGTGTTCGAAGTTAAGATCAATATCGATAATGGTGAATGAAAGTCCTAAATTTAGGAGTTGTGATGGTGATGAAATTTTTTAAACAAAATATAAGATTATTTAAATGGAAATAAAAGCTACTCTTTTTTTCGAGGATCTGGACATGGGTAGATATGTTCGGGTGCTATATTTGTACAATATTGATTACTTAATTAACCCCTATGTTTATAGCAAGTTAATCGGATGATAAAGATTAAATGTGTGAATTAAGAGCATAACTCTGATGCCTTTGTAGAAAATCATAAGAATTACTTATACTGAGACTTAACCTGTCTATAAACAATCATGTAGCTCTATCAAGCATCCAACATTAGTTAAGCTCATATTAAAGTACAATGTAAGTGAAGATTGAATGATTGTCATAAAGACCTAACTTGAGTACTTGTAGGGAATCATTAGAATCACTTATATCAAGACTTATCTTATCAATAAGTGATCAAATAATTATACAGAGTACTGTAGTTTTGCTAGATACATTCAATCATTCAATATGTAAAAGAAATGATAACACAATAAGCATAAATGAAATGACAACTTGCGAACAATATTTTACATGTTCATCACCTCTTACTAAAGAGTAAATGGAAAACTACTCACTCTTCAATGCTAGAAGAAAGCTAGAAAAGTGAAGGAATCTCATTCCTTTAAGTAGAAAAGTTTAGAATTACAAAGATAGAAATATAAAGACAATACAATGCTTATCTCCAGCAAATGATGAGTGAAATAATATCTACTTAGAAAGATGAGAGAAGTCCTCTAGGTGAAATAGAAAGCTACACAAAATGAAAGCTAATGAGAGTAATACAAAGAAAGTAGAAGAAAACTAGTTGCTTTGGAGGGGTATTTCCTCTTCCAAAAGTTGCTCTCATGTAATAATCAAGGGGTGGTATTTATACGCCAAGGGGTGGAGACAAAGAGCAACGTTGGTGGTTGAAAATCCAAGCATGGGGCGCAAAATCCGATTGAAAAATTAGGACTAGAGGTTGTTTGATTTCTGTTGGCATTCGAACGTGGGTCCTTATTCTGTCTGCAGATTCAGTGCCTTCTCGAGATGTTAGGGCTGAAACTCGTTCGAACTTGGATGTTGTTCGAACGTTGAATTGTATTTGAACGTGGTAATCAATACAACCATCAACATTCAACAGTCCAACAGCCAACAGACTATGGCCTAGAAGCCATTGTAGATTCTGCCTGGTCTGCAGGTGCGTTCGAATGTGAAGTGGTGTTTGAACGTGGACCCAAAGTCCATTTTTGTGTGTTTTAGCCTCCGTAGCTACTTTCTCCCATCAATGCTTGGTCCTAGTGTCTTTAAATCATCCTTTTAAGACTTGGATACATGACATCACATTTGTACAAACCTTACATATCATTCACCATTAAATTATGCAACTTAAATGCAATTAAAGTGGAATTATCCCTTCAAATGCATCATGCACCTTTTAGTAGGAAATCACCTCACATCTCTAGGATGCCCTCCACCTAACACTTAGCTCGAATGTTGAGATCAGCTTGTAGAAACTAAAAGAATCAATGCCTATTAATGGGCAAACCTCAATGGCATAACCGTTAATAAGTGAAACTTCAAGGCTAATGCTTTAGGCCCAAAAATTAGATTTTTCGAAGCTATCTTTTGATCAAATCCTAACCACTGAACCTAAGAGGTTCAGGAGGCTATCTTATTCTTCATCATTTTAGATGTTTCTTCACAAAAGACTTCCAAACCAGCTCCTTGTCTTCTAGCGCCGGTGGTTTTGACAAAACAAACTTCTTCATCATTTTCGAATCAAATCTGCCTTAAAGTACTTGGATTTTTAGCTCAGATATGACATCTTCCATAATAGTCCACCACAAGCATGCCGATAGCCCATACCAGTGCCACTCCCACCTCGAATTCTTGACCAGTGGAACTAAAGATGCTGAATTCGAGCCACTGAAGCTTCTAATGTCAAAAATCTCCACCTTAGCGAGAATTCAATGACCTCCATCTAAAATATAAGGTTCGTATCTTGGTACAAATTCCCATCCCTGCACCTTGGGATATCAATCAATCTTTAACAGTGTGTAAAGATTGATCAAGTCCAAGTCATGCTCGAACTCCTTCGTAGTAAATGACTTTGTAACATATTAGCTACATAACCTCTGCAAAATAAATAACACTTTAACCATCACAATACAATTCCAAACTTTAAATGCTTCAATCCCAGTTGACTCAATTTTTCAACCACAATTGAAGCGGCACCCAATTGAAGCATACTTTTTCAACTGATAGATCCACTAAACCTGTAGTAGATCTTTGTTTCCGTCCAGATCACCTACATAACTTGCAGCTTCGTAGCCCACAACCTGCCCTTTTGTCATCGTGTTTCTCATACAAGATACTGAAATTCACCATACCTCCTGAGTACTTAAATATCCATTCTAATGCTCCATTCCCTAGATTATCCATGTACTTGCCTACTAATTGTCTGGACGTGAGATATTTGGCCAACTGAAAACCATGGCTTATATAAAACTTCTCACTACATTTGTACAGCACATGGGACATTTCCTCTACTCCATCATCTTTAGAAGGACACAATCTAATAGATAATATAAAGTTGTTAGCTAGAGTAGTAAGGACCGATTTGGAATTACCCACGTTAAACGTCTGTAGCTCTTTCTTCACAAATTTATTTTTGCGACTCCCATGGTTTGCCTTTTTCCCTGTCCCTCCAAATTCCTGTTCCAAGGATCATAATAGCAACGCCTAGATCCTTTAATATCAAAATTTCTTTGTGATCCAAACTTCAAAAACCTCAACTCATTTGTGTTATTAAACAATTAACATATCATCAACATAAACATCAAAATAACGAACAAACCATCATTAAGCATTTTTAATATACACCCAAGTATAATAGTTGCTCCCCACATAGCCAACATGAACCATAATGGAATTAAATCTCCTTTTGGATGTTACACAAATTTCCTCCTCCAATTCCCATGAAGGAATAGTTTCTTGACGTCAAGCTACTGCAACTCGAGGTCAAGCATTTCTACTACAACATAACTGCTTAATAACAGGAGAAAATTTCCATAAATTCCTTCCACTTGATTGTTCCCATTGGTGACAAAGTTGTACCTCAATTTTTTCTCCTTCAATTTTTCTAATGTTGATTCATGTTTTCCTAACATTACCACCAGATGTAGCTTCCTAAGAAGATGGGTGCATCATCCTCACAATTGTGCATCTATATTCCACCTGGTTTTACTTGGACTAATAATTTTAGTTCATGAGCCTCTACCTATTTATCGGTTTTAACAACTTCCCGTGCCATTGAATCCCAAATTTCATACTTTTCCATGCCTTTTTTCATAACCAACAAATGTGCACTGGTTGAACTTTTGGTCCAACGTAAATCGCTTCTACTTCTGCACGTGAACATAGGTTGGACAACCACATATTCTCAATTAAGAAAATGAACTGGTTTACCTATTCAAACCTCCTCATTTATAGCCAAAACGATAATCTTGTTAACAATACACATCATGTTAATAGTCTTAGTCCAAAATTTTGCAAACATGTATAGACTCTCATACGTCTTTCTCCTTTAGATGATACTATTCATTGTTTTCTCTACACCATTTTGTTGTGGTCCACCTGGTGTAGTATAATATATATCGATCACTTTCATCTCGCAATTCCTGGAGTACAACTCTATTCCATTGTCCATCCATAAGTACCTGACCTATTTTCCTATTTGTTTTTACTTTTTCTTTCCACTGCTTGAATTTTAAATACTCCACTTTTGTGTTTCATGAAGTATACTCGTATTTTATGAGAGAAGTAATTGATAAACTCTCATTGGTCCCTATACATCACATCCCTAAGCAATACTTGCAAAAAAATAAATTAAAAAGTTTTTATCATTTGAAGCAAACTTTGTATGTGAAATTCCTACAGACCTTCCTCACTCGTATGACCAAGGCGTAAATGTCATAGAATAGTGTGATGAGTACCCGGATCTAAGAGAGTGGTCATAGGTGCTTCACTTGTAACAATACTCCTTGCCCTGTCCATTCCAATTTCCTTGATATTTCCCTTCATTGCAACCATGACCCATGGGACAATTTTTTAGGACCTAAATCGTTGTTGTGAAGTTGAAACCATTTGAAATTGACAGTAGCCACGGAAATTAAAACTTTCAAATTTTAGGGACATACTGCACATCACCAAGTGTTCCCACTATACATTCAATCATTCCTTATAAGAACAAATATGATAATAACATCATGACTCCATTCAACAAGATAATCCGTACGTCTGGTGGCTGACGATAGATCACAAATTTTCATCTAAACCATTTTATGCAATGCTCGCTTGATCTGAATTGGGGGATTTTCCTTTTCCTTTCAGACCTCGCTTTCTGTGATTGTAGTCCCTTTTGAAGTGCTCCACCTTATGGTCATAGTGATACTTGCATTTTCCACTTTTGCTTGAGAACTATGTCTTGGCTTCCTAAGTGCCTCAGTCTCGTAAAGAGTGGTTGTCAATCTATCAAAAACTAAGAGTGTTTTTCCAACAAAAAATGAAGTCACAAGTGCATCAAAATTTGGAAGAGAAGCCAAGAGATTCTACACCAAATTCATGACTAGTGGAGATGAAGATATTGAATTTGAGCCATTGAAACTTCCAGCGTCAACGGAATCTATACTTAATATTACGACAAAAAAATTATATAGAAAAGACTTTGGGAAGTTTTCATTCTCTACTTTTTAATTCGAAACTAAACGTTTCTATCAAGCATATAATGCCACGTATTTTTTTTTTGTTCAACAATTAGGGGTGTATGGCCTAGTTTACGCGCACCTCGATTAATCCCCTCTCCGATCTTATCAAAGGCATGGACCTCTCGAATCATATCAAAGGTAGGTCATCCACGCTGGGAATAAGATATTTATGAAAGATAAATCTCTAACTACTCACCATTAATTAATTTATTTTAAACTTATTTTTATTATATTGTACCTTTTCATAATTCTTTCTCATCTCAATATCTCCAGTGATAAGAGTAAAAAAGTTAAGGACAATAAAATAAAAAAAATTGAATTTTAATTTTTGTGCATTGCACGGATAGAAGAATATAAATTATTGATATCTTGATTTTTTTAGTTGGTTGAGTTATGGACTACAAGCCCACAAGAACGGAAGCCTCCTTCGACGTGTGTAATATAGCCTCATAGAAAGGCCAGCATTGCAAGTTGCAACTATGGTAGGTGATGAGCCTAAATCCAACTAGGTCAAGCCCAATTAATTAAGCAAGTACAAATTAGCTCAAAAGGCAGGTCAAGCCTAGTTCATGGATTTGGCTCAGTCCAAAGTTCAAGGAGTCTAGGGTTATTAGCTTACGTGGGAAATAATTATCAGGATAGTCATTCTTAAATATCAAGACTGTCTCTAATTGTACCTATCCTAGTTGTACTTATCCTCCCGAAAAGCTAGTAGCTTACCCATCACGTCACCGCCTCAACTACAGCTCTGTGTCTATAAATTATAAGCCCTCTCCACATGAGAGGGGCATCTCCCTATACACCTTGTACCTTTCTCATAGCTACTCTGAGCTTACCATTGCTCTCTCTCTCTATTACACCTTCTACTTTATTAATAAAGTTCTCCGACCACCGTTGTCGCCTTCGAAGTAGAGTAAACTACCTTGACCAAACTACTATACATTTGTGTGTTGACCCAATCTTTGTCTCCTTTATTAATTGTTCTCTTGATTGTGTCATTAATTTTTTTTAAATCATACACTCGACTGTTGATTGTGCATAAATTCACTTTTGTTTATCATCAGTTTAACGTTGTCTGTGGAAAACGACTGAGTTTTCTACTACCTCGTTACTTTCTTACGAGTCAATGGCAATTACAACCAAATCGATAAGCCAACAACCCGAAGACAACGACTGAGCTTGTCGGGAAAAGGCCCCACCTCCACCAGAAGAATTGTTCATTACGGCGAATCCTATGGTCGACCAACAACTGTTGGAGAGATGCAATTGCTGGTGTCAAAACCAACAAATTCTCCCACTGATGCTCGCCTAAGGAGGTGTCGCCCCTCAACTTGCAGGAGGATCACCATTCCCTCTAATAAGAGAGGTACCACAACTTCCTAACTCAAAGCGCCAAGGTATCCCCCAGCATGACATCCAACGCTAGGGCACCCCCATGCAACGCTAGGGCCCCCTCGCCAAGGAGTCCCCCCTCAGCGTACAGACGCCTCATATGCTCCCCCTTTTCATGTACCTGCTCCACAAGCTGTCGACCATAATGGACAGGAGGATGAGGGGGTGAACTAGTATATGGATCACAAAAGCTACTATAATGATCCAACATATGATGTCCCTAACCAATGGAACGAGAATTAAGGAGGTGTAAAACCAACTTGTCGATGCCCTTAATGCCATCAAAGCATAAACATCAGAGATAGTGGATTATTTGGTCAGGCATACTGACACTCCGTTTATGGCGGATGTTGTCAACTCCCTTTTGCCTTTAAAGTTCAAGATGCATGTAATTGAGATCTTGGATGACACTAAAGACTCATTCGACCATCTTGACATGTATAAGTCTCTCATGCAACTCCACAATGTGCCTGATGAGATCATATACAGGGTCTTCTCTACTACTCTTAAGGGATCTGCACGACAATGATTTGTAAAGCTTAAGCCTTATTTTATCCACTCCTTTGCGGAGTTGAGCAAATCCTTCGTCTCCCACTTCATTAGGGGATGTCGTCACCAAAAGTTAGTTACCCACCTACTAACCATCAAGCAGGACTAGGATGAAAGCCTTATGGGCTAGACGATAAGGTAATCATGGTTGTCTTTATTTCAGGTTTGTGCTCTTCCAATTTTATGTTCTCTATCCTAAAAAAATTACTCTCCAACATACCTAAGCTGCTATCAAGGACACTGAAGTACATGAATGCCGAGAATGTCACCAAGGCCAGATGAGGTGAGTCTTCTAGAAAAGGTGAGAAAAGAAAAGACACCCGCGAAGACAAGCGGGAAATAGAGAACAAGAAGAAGAGGACAATAGGGATCTTTATCAAGGACCGCCTCTGTCCCGTACCACAGAGGTAGCAACAAGCCTCTACACTGCTTAATACCTCAATAGAGCCCAACCTGTTCCAGCTACAAGATGATCATACACTACGGTGGGCCAAAATATATGAAGTTTGGACCAAACCATAGGATTCCTAACAAATAGTGTTGCATCCACCATGACCATGGCCACGACACTTACGACTACTTCGAGTTGAAGAGGTAGATCAATGAGCTTATTCAGCATGGTCAGTTATGGTAGTATTTTGCTAGCAGAGGACAAGCTCAGTTGCCTGATAGGAATTAGGACAGAGAGCGTTAGTAACCCCTTAGAGAAATTCGGACGATCTCCGGAGGTTTAGGAGGAGGGAATGACTCCAAATCCACCAAGAAAGCCGAACAGGCAAAGTCACATGATTCTCGCCTGATGAAGACACCCTGGCACAGACGAGGACCTCGAGGCAATCCAAGTCCCTCATAATGATCCTCTAATCTTAACCATGATGGTAGTCAACTACCAGGTTAAGAGAATTTTGGTTGACAACGGCAACTTAGTCGGTATCCTATTCGCACCAGCTTATGACAGCCTCCACCTTGACAGGGAAAGATTATAACCCATCAGGACTCCCCTTGTTGGCTTTTCATGGGAGAGGGTTTATCCCTTGGGTACCATCACCCTACCAGTTATAGTGGGGACAGTGCCAAGAAGTTCCACCATCATAGTGAACTTCATAGTACTCGATTGTCCCTCTGCCTAAAATATTATTCTTAGACGCCCTGCACTCAATACCCTAAGGGCAGTACCGTCCACCTACCACACTCTCCTTCGTTTCCTAACTCCCAGTGGGATCAGAGAAGTCAGAGGAAGCCAAGTCTCTGCCAGGGAAAGCTATGTGGCCTCTATGAGGGCTAAAAGGTCACAGGAGACTCTCCAAGTTGAAGTACTTGACCTGCGGGATGACAGAACCTTGGAAAGAGAAGAGCTTCAGCTAGTAGAGTTGGACAACAACATTCCAGAGAGGAGAATCTATATTGGCTCCTTACTTTTTTAGGAGCATGCATCACATCTGGTAGACTTCCTCAGGCAAAATATAGATGTCTTCACCTAGTCCCATGAAGAACTAGAGAGTATCAATCCCGAAGTGACCACCCACCGACTTAATATGGATCCCAGGTACAAACTTGTCCACCAAAAGCAAAGGAATATAAGTGCTAAGAGAGGCTAAACCATGGAGAAAGAAGTGGAGAAGTTGTTGCCAAACGGATCCATAAGGGAGACAGCCTACCTAGATTGGTTATCTAACATGGTGATGGTAGCAAAAGTCAATGAAAAGTGGCGCCTCTTTGTGAACTTCATGGATCTCAATAAAGTCTGTCTCAAAGATAGTTATCTTCTCCCACGCATCGATCTCCTTACTGATGCCACTGCAGGACATGAGCTCCTGAGTTTTTTGGATGCTTACTCTAGGAACAACCAGATTAGCATGTTCCCATCAGACCAAGAGAAAACCTTCTTCATCACCTCGAAGGGCACATACTACTATAGGGTGATGCACTTCGGACTCAAGAATGCCAGAGCCATATACCAACGCCTCGTGAATAAGATGTTTGAGGCAAAGATTGGGAAGACCATGGAAGTCTACGTGGAGGATATGTTGGTGAAGAGTATGGTTATGCCAGACCACGTGACATATCTCTAAAAGACCTTTGACATCTTAAGGCCTACAAGAAGAAACTGACCCTATATATCTATCTTTTTTCCTCAACCTATGTCGTGAGCTCCATCCTTGTCAGGGAGGTTGGAGGAGTTCAGAGGCCAATATACTATGTAAGAAGGGCATATCAAGGAGTAGAGGTGAAATATTCAGAGCTGGAGAAGTTGGCCCTTACTCTTGTCATCGACGTCAGGCGCCTACGCCACTACTTTTAGAGTCACACTATCATGATGGTCATAGATCAACCACTCAAAAGAATCTTGAGAAAATCATATGGGTCCGACCGACTCCTTAAATGGATTGTTGAGTTAAGCGAGTTCGATGTGCAGAACTAGCCGAGAGCGGTCATAAAGACACAAGCAATTACAGACTTTGTACTGAATTGTCTAAGTTTACACTACAACAATCACCGGAAGAACCACCATGTTCCCCTATGCTCACCAGCCTGATACACTTTATCTCAAGTCACAATGAGGTAAACTCAAACATTATCCCTAGAAAGCCTAACGTCTTAGAGATAGCCCCTGGAGACCATACTCCAGGGCCAGAGGTGCCCAGCTCTCTTACATCTACTCTTCCGGAGCCCACAACACCCTCGCTACCCATACCTCAATCTACTACACCATGTTGGAGACTGTACACAGATAGATCCTCCATCAGCAAGTGCAGGGCGCAAGAATAGTACTGATCAGCCCCCATGGCTCCCCACTCATATACGATGTATCCCTCTACTTTGCAGCATCAAACAATCAAATAGGGTACGAGACTCTCATATCAGGTTTGAAACTTGCCATGAAGATAGAAGCCCTCTTCCTGACAGCTTATAGTGATTCCCAGCTTATAGTAAATCAGGTGAAAGGAGACTTTGAAGTGAAGGAGGAAAAAATGCATTAGTACCTGTTAGTAGTCTAGGCTTTGTTAAAAAAGTTTACCCTCTTTCAAATTCACCATGTACATAGAGAGGAGAATGTCATGACAGATGCCTTTGCCAAGTTCGCATCTACAAACATAGTCATGGGCTCAGCACTGACAAGCCACCAGTTTGAGCCAAACAGGCTTAAGGCAGAGGAGGATGATGTTAACTATGCATCATTTGAAGCTAATTGGATGACACCAAACTGAGTCTATCTAGAGGAAGACGTTCTCCTAGACAAACTATTGGAAACCAAAAAGTTAAGAATGAGAGCATCCATGTATGTCATCATGCTTGATACTCTCTACAAGGAAAGCTACTCACGTCCCTTACTCCTCTGTCTCTTCCCCGAGGAAGCCGATTATGCTATGACAGAAATCCATGACGAGATATGTAAAAACCACTCAGGTGGGAGTACACTAGCTCATAAGGCAATATGGTAGGGCTATTGGCCTAGCATGATCAGAGACGCTTATGAGTTCGTAATGAAATGTGACAAGTGTCAGCGCTTCACAATAATGCCTAGGCAGCCACCAAAAGAGCTCACCACCATCTTGAGCTTATGGCCTTTCTCTATATAGGGGATCAACATTTTAGGCCCCTTATCCATGAGTCGGGGCTAGTGTAAATTTATGGTGGTAGCCATTGACTACGTCACTAAATGGGCAGAAGCCGAAGCCAAGATAACAAACTAGAAGGTGAAAGACTTCATCTAAGGAGCATAGTTTGTCGTTTCAAAGTAACTCATGCCATAGTACGTGATAATGTTAAACAGTTTAACAACAAACTTCTTAACAGCTTCTATGCCAACCTACAGATCAAATAACTCCACTTCATTTCAACCCATCCACATGTGGAGTTACCGTCAGGACCATCCTCCGCAGCCTGAAGACTAGACTGGAAACCACGAATGGACAGTGAGTGGACGAGCTCCCAAGGGTACTATGGGTCTACCAAACAACTCCAAGAAGCCCCACTGGTGAAACCCCTTTCTCCTTAGCTTATACAATAGAGGCAATCATACCAGTCGAAATTGGGGTATACTCTCTTAGGGTCCAACACCACGACCCTACCACTAATGAATAAGGCATCCGCATCAACCTCGACTTAGTCTAGGAGGAAAAGAAAATAGTCATGCTCAGGAGTACAGAGTACAAGTGTCGCATGACCAAGAACTTCAACTTGAGGATGAAGCCTCACTCCTTCTTGCATTGGGACCTAGTCCTAAAAAATGTCATCCTATCTACCAAGGATTCTCAGGAAGGAAAGTTAGGCCCAAACTGGGAAGAACCCTATATGATCACAGAAGTTGTAAGACCAAGCACCTACAAAATCCAGAACTCTAAGGGAAAAGCACTGGTCCATCTGTGGAACGCAAAGCACCTGAAGAAATATTATCAGTAGTTGGGGCAAGTTAGTGGGTGCATAAGTCAATAGCCATCATTTAAACTATCTCTTGTGGTTTTAGTTAATTTTTGTTGTTATCTATTTCAAATTATGAAATAAATTTTGTAAGATTTTGTCTTTTTCAAAATTTGTCTCTTATTCCATCGAAGTTCATAAACTATTTTAAAAAAAAATAGAACATGACCTAGCAAAAAAAAAAAGAGAAACATGTAAATAAAAGTATCGTACTCCTGATTAGGGGTGTCAAACATGTCGGGTTAAACGGTTACGTATCGGGTTAAACGAGTGACGGGTAAAAAATGTGTAAACTCGTACACGACACGTTTAATAAACGGGTGAAAAATCTCAACACAAACACGACCCGTTTAATAAACGAGTAACACGACACGACTCGTTTAACCCATTTAATTTCAAAATAATTATATCAATAAATTTTAATACTCACTCTTTTTTTCATTTTCAAGTGTACTTACCTCAAAAAGAGGAATTTTTAACCAAATCTCATAAACAATAATCTTTGAAGGCTTTAAGAAAAAAGTAAGAGGTCATTGCTTTTTTATAGGCAACTCAACCTTCTCCATCTTCTCTCATTTTCTAATGTGGGACAAAACAAAAGGCATTGGTTTGCCTTTGTCTTGGAAATGCTTCACATCTCCCCTCCTTTGTTTTTGAACTACTACTTTACTTCTTTTTCTTTTCTTTTCTCTTTTGTATTGATTTCTTTACTTCTTTTTCTTGCTAATTTTTTCAAAATAATTATTAATTTATTATTATATTAATTTTATTTAAACGGGTAAACGTGTGATAAACGGTTTGATAGGTTTTACCCGAACACGACCCGTTTATTAAACCTGTTTGGCGTGTCAACCCGTTTATCACCCAAACCCGTTAAGGTCTCACCCAAACCCACTTAATTCATGTCGATTCGTGTCGGTTAATCGTGTCGTGTCAAATTTTGACAACCCTACTCCTGACATCACTCATTGTTCCCTGAACAACTCTCATCAAAGCTCTCCTCCTCACCATCAGTCTTTGGGGTCTCATAAGGGACGAAGCCAAAAAAATCAAAGGCCGAAAAAGCTGTTGAGACCTTCCCCTTAAGTTCCTCATAACCATCAATAAAGGCGTCTGCAACAGCCCTATCAACAGTCTCCCTCCTCTTCTCCATCTCAATAGAGTGAGCCTCTACCCTGGTAGCTCTCCCAAAAGTTTCTCGAAGGTCAATGTCTGCTACGACAGCCCTCTCCCAAGCTACCTATAACTTGGCCTCTACTCCTGCTGCCCTCTTGTAGGATGCTCGTAGCTCTATCTCTGCTCGCACGTAGACAGCCTCTCTGTCAGCCTCCAGCTGGGCGACTCTCTCGCAGGACGCCAAAAGCTCAATCTCAAGGGGTGCAACTCTCTCGTAGGCTAGCCTTAACTGTTCTTCCGTGGCCTATCGTGCCTACCTCTCCAGCCTCAATTGCTCCTCAGCAGCCCTTCTTGTCTGCCTCTCTACTGCCAGATCTTTTAATGTCTCTCGAGCGTTCATCGTCCTTGAGAACAAGCAAGGAAAAGCGACAGCCATCTACAAGCATACAAAGAGTAGAACATGAGAAAAAAAAGGTGGGTACAAAATCAAAGATGAGTAAAAGGCATATCATAGCAAAACCCTTCATAGTAGTGTCAATGATGCCATCTGGACCTCGAGAGCTAACCTCATGGATCTCTGTAGTAGTCATAAACCCCCCAAAGTCACTTCTTGCCCAGATTCGCGTCCTACAACATAGATACCAAACCACTACTTGAAACAGGGCATCAAAGTGGAGCTCCGATCCTCGTATGAGACCGCACTGGAGCCTCAATCTCTATAGTCGTACTAGGGCTAGCTATGGAATACAATGGAGTCACAACTGGGGAATTAGTGGGGACATCAGTGGGTCCTACCTCCTAGGAACTAACTTGGTCGATGGACCTCAGCTGGGAAGCACTGAGGGTATCAGACTTCGTCCTCTTAGAGGAATGAGGGGAAGATGCCACCTTGGAAGCATAAAGAGCCTCCACCATCGCTCTATTAATAGTGAAACCTGTAGAATTGGTATAAGACAAAGAAGCTACAAAGTTATAATCACCAAAAATAGATTGGAATGATGAAATACATTTCCTCTTCTGCCTAGGAGAGGCTTTGGCACGACCTGAGGCGGACATGATGGCTGAAAACTCCTTAAAATGATGATCTCGCATAACCTGGATCCTACTCTCTTGCTCTAGAGATAACATAGGGGGAGCTACAAAGGAACCAATCACAGAGTAAGTACAGATACATGACAATCAAACATAAATACAAAGAAAAACCTTTACCTAGCTTGGTCCGTGGAGTAGGTCCCACCTCGAAGGCACTAGGTCACAATCTCCCTCGATGACCCACTCACGTCCAAGAAAGAAGAACCTAGATTTCCATCTGTGACTATTCGAGGGTAGTCTAGTAATAAGCTTGCCCGACCTCGGGGTATAGCAGTACCACCCTTGATAAGGAGTAGGGTTATCTAAAAGTACGTATGAAGTAAAAAATTCCTCGAAAGGGGAAGGAACATCAACACCATGGACCAACCGTCATAGCGAGAAGAACGCCAAAATTACCCTCTAACCATTCGGGCTCAGTCTCCCCGCAATGAGTGACAGGTGTCCTAGAATTTGACAGATGGGTCTGGGTATTGGAAGCCTCAAACCCTCCTCTAATTCATCCTTGTAAAAAATGATCTCTCCTGAGAATTCAAAACATGTCGGCTTATCCCTCTCGGCCCCGCAACACATAACAATAGGAGGAATACGGTACGAAGATATAATGCGAGCGATATCGTCATCACAATCTATGGAACTAAATAAAGAGGTTACCTTCGAATTTTCATACTCAAAAACGCATTTGCTTCACCGTGAAGCCTGGCTAATCTCCACTGTACCACCTTAGTCGGCTTGGGCACCTAACAAAATAGCAAAAGACAATGACAGTGAGCGGGCATCAGAATTAACAAAGATTTTGACGACCATGTTGAAGTTGAAAGATAGTACCTCGCTGCTTTCCAAGCCCCACCACGCCAACGGATGACGCCCCTACACCTATTCCTCGCCACCTTACTCATGCAACTAGCTCACCAGGACTATAGCCTGTGGCGCAGCCTAGCGCGTTGGTGGGGTCACTAAGTCATCCTCTGCCTTTGCCAGCTTTGCCAAGCTCGCGCATGTTGCCTAGTTCGTTGCCACCAACACTAGTGACCTCCAGTTTGTCATGAGGATAGAAGCCAAGTGTGCCCACCTTGTTGGAGTTGCCCGTGTCTCTCCTAGTGTCGCCAACACCAACAAATACCTCGTTGAGGCCTTTGTCCACTCCAGCGTTGTCCAAGTCTTCCGACTCGAAGACGTCCAGCGTAGTCGCAGCATCGCCCAAAACGTTGGCACCACCTAGCAGCTCATTGGTGTCGCCTAACTCTAAGGCCGACACGTCTGACCCACTTGGCCTATGCTCACCATCATCTAGACTATCGGCACCGCCGCTTGGCCTGTACCCACCATCGCCTAGGTCGCCGGAGCCACCTGGTTTACGTCTGTCGTCGCACCCGTTTGCCTTGTGCTCAGCGCCGCCTCACGACTGGCTAGCGCTGCCCAGCGTTCCAATCAAAACGTCATCTCCCAACTCGGCGTCTCCTTCATGCACGCCTCTTCTCCCAACCTCTTGGTCACTACCGATGTCATCTTTGTGGGCACCGCCATGTGGGTATGGGGCGTCGCCCTTAGCTTCGCTTAGCATGGGTAGACGACCACCACCTGACCTCGATCTCGCTGCAGTGTGCTTTGTTGTTGAAGTTTCCATCTCTTTCCTCTTGTGAAGCTCCTTGTGCTAGAAAATTGTTCAAAAGAGAGAGGTGAAGGAAAGAGATAGAGGAATAAGGAATTCTCTCAAGGTTTTATATGTACCCTGGCCAATAAGCAGTGCCCTAGGGAAAAAAAAGAGGTTTTGATTGCTAGACCTTATGGGAGATTCCAAGCATGAGATTATCTGCTATTACGATTGTTGCCCAACTGTGGAGTTACCAAATGAAGAAGATGAGTTTCATAAGAACAGAAGGATGAAGGAATGAAATGAGGGGCACAAGATACCTATTTGCCTAGATGAAGAGCTCACTCATGCCCTCAATCTCCTTGACACTGCAAGGACTTGGGGCATGGGGCAAATGATAAGCCTAAATTCAATTGGGTCAAGCTCAATTAATTAAGTAAGCCTAAATTAGCTCTAAAGCAGGTCAAGTCCAGCTCATGGATTCGACCTAGTCCAAAGTTCAAGGAGTTTAGGAATATTAGTGCACGTGGGGAATAATTGTCAGGATAGTCATTCTTGAAGATCAAGACTATCTCTAATTATACCTATCCTTGTTGAATTTATCCTCCAAAAAAACTAGCAGCCTACTCATCACGTCACCACCTCAACTAAGGTTCTATGCTTATGAATTGTAAGCTCTCTCCACATGAGAGGGACATCTCTCTACACACCCTATACACGACAATCTCTCTCTCATAGCTACTTTGAACTTACTATTACTCTCTCTTTCTTATACCTTCTACTTTATTAAAAAAAATTTTGGCAACCGTTGTCACCTTCGGAGTGGAGTAGGTTATCTTGACCGAATTATTATATATTTGTATGTTGACTCAATCTTTGTCTCATTTATTAATTGCTCTCTTGATTGTTTCATCAATTTTTCTAAATCATACACTCGAATGTCGATTGTGCATAACTTCACGCTTTCGGAGTAGAGTATGTCACTTTTATCGAACTATTATATATTTGTGTGTTTACTCAATCTTTGTCTCATTTTATTAATTGCTCTCTTGATTATTTCATTAATTTTTTTAAATCATACACTCAACTGTTGATTATGCATTAATTCACTTTCGTACATCATTAGTAGGTGACACTTCACCGTCCGACGACTGGCCATCGGCAACAACTCATCTGGCCTGCATGAAAAAGTCTCATTTTCTAAAGTCAACTTCACACCTCAACACCAAACCCTGGACCCCATCCCCCCAAACCCATCCTCACCAACCACAACTTATCAGATTCTCCAATCATCAATATCACTTTCCCCACTTTTACCCCTTAACAACTCAAAATCCCCATCTACTCCCCCTCACCAACCAATCTTGTATTCGGAAGACCCCCTTTTTATATTTTTTTACACCTTTATTTTTTAATTTTTTTAAAAAAAATTATTTTAAGTCGGTGGTGGGTTCTATTAACATTTTTTGGACCAACTTCACTTTAACTGCTCGTAGTTTAATCTATTTACACATTATCTCCTTAAAGTTTGAAAATAACACATAACTCCCTTATGATTGTCAAAACAAAATGCACTGTTAGATTTTTCATTAATATTAACGGTTAGTAGATATCACGTGCCTATTTTGCAATTTGAAAAAAAAATGCCAAATAGACAAAAATACCCCTAACACTTGTGTCTCCTCTCTATCACTATCTCTATGTTCTCCTCTCCCTCAAGCATCTCATCTTCAATGGTAACAATTGCGTTCACCAACCTCCCTATGACAATAAGTAATAACCACGACTATCACCCACCTCTTCGATCACTAATCAATCACCACCATCCACCTCCTCTTTCCACATATTAACCATGGCCCACATCCTCTTCTCCTTTCGCAACATAAGCAATGAGCATTTCATTCTTGTATAATGTTGTCATCAAGACTTCGATTTTCATTCACTGTACATTCATCTCTCCTCTAATTTTTAATTTGAATATGAATTCCTATCTTTCTTTCAATTTTGATTTTTTTTCATGTCAATTTTTAATTTAATTTCCAATTTGATTCTATTATCATGTGTCAAATTTTTATTCATGTTTCGTGAGCTCCCATGGTGGCTGATGGCGCAGTGGATTGTCGGATTTAATGGTGATGACTAGTTGTCGGAGTTGTGTTAGGGTAATTTTGTTTTCTCAATTAAAAGATAAATTAATGGGCGTTAAGGTCATTTTATTGTAACACTTAACAGAGTAAAGTGTGTATTTTCTAACCTCAAGGAGGTGATGTGCAAATGTGTTAAACTATAAGGGAGTAAAATAAAGTTTGTCCAACTTTATTTTTTAACAGTATCAATTCATTCAATCATTCTAATTCATTTGGAATTCAAAACTTAGAATTTCTAATGGGATAATAATCAATTATACAAAACATATTCATTGGAAGAGATCTGGATCCCGACACCCACACCTACCCTGTTCCAATATATATACTTCACATATCTTGAAGGCTTATACAATCCACAAATCTCCCACCCAAAAAAAATAAAAAAATCATACCCGTCACTCATCGTCACCTACTTTCTTATCAAACTCTTCTTCAATGGAGCCCAAAACAACAGAAGAAATAATTGTCCGATCAAAACTCCCCGATATTTACATTCCAAAACACCTCCCTCTACATTCATATTGCTTTGAGAACATTTCAAAGTTCAGTTCTCGACCATGCTTAATAAATGGAGCTACCGGAGAAGAATACACCTACACCGAGGTAGAGCTCACCTCCCGGAGAGTCGCCGCCGGTCTCAACAAGCTCGGTGTTCAACAAGGAGACACGATCATGATTCTGCTACCCAACTCGCCGGAGTTCGTGTTCGCCTTTCTCGGAGCATCATATCGTGGAGCCATATCTACCATGGCGAACCCCTTTTTCACTCCGGCAGAGGTTATAAAGCAAGCGAAGGCGTCAAATTCAAAGATGATAATCACACAGTCAAGTTACGTGGAGAAAGTGAAGGACTTTGCGAGTCAAAACGGAGTGAAAATCATCTGTATAGACTCACCACCTGAGGGTTGTTTGCCGTTGTCGGAGTTAACTCAGACCGACGAACTCTCCCTACCGGAGGTGAAAATCAACCCGGACGATGTGGTGTCTCTGCCGTACTCCTCCGGAACAACTGGGTTACCGAAAGGAGTGATGCTGACCCACAAAAGCCTCGTAACAAGCGTGGCCCAGCAGGTCGACGGAGAGAACCCAAACTTATATATGCACAGCGACGACGTTATGCTCTGTGTTTTGCCATTGTTTCACATATATTCTCTGAACTCGATCTTGCTATGTGGGTTAAGGGTTGGTGTGGCCATTGTTGTTATGCAGAAGTTTGAGATTGTTCCATTTTTGGAGCTGATACAGAAATACAAAGTAACTATCGGACTTTTTGTGCCGCCGATCGTTTTGGCGATTGCAAAGAGTCCTGTGGTTGAGAATTATGATCTGTCGTCGATAAGGACGGTGATGTCCGGCGCGGCACCGTTGGGAAAGGAGCTTGAAGATGCTGTCAGAGCTAAGTTCCCCAATGCTAAACTTGGTCAGGTTAGTGAAATTTTCTTCCTACTTTGCTTTCGTTACCTTTGACTATTTTGTGGTGGAATTTTATTTTTGTAGTTTTCTTTTTTTTTTTGGTATTTCTTAATAATATAAACATGGTTAATTGGAAATATAATAAAATTTGGGGTTAAGATTCCATTGTAAAAATTATTTATTTTCATGTTTTTTTAAGACAAAACCAGGTTCCTAGAACATTTGGCAGGGCAACTCTCTTTTCTTTTCTAAATCTCTAAACCAGTTTACACTTATTTTAATTAATCTCTTTCGTGGTCGGTCAAAGTCAAGTCAGAGAACTATGATATTCATGAAATATAAATTTTTCATATACTAACCCCAAAAAAATTGATAAAATTCAAACTCAAGATATTTGAATTTATATTTCGTCTTATTACCATTTGAGATTTTTTTTTATTGGTGAAAAAAAAGGACGAGGGCAAATAAGGGCACTCAAAAACCATCCCGATAAACTCTCACTAGTAGAATTATAAGACCCCTGACCACATTCATTACTCTTTTCGGGAACGAACCTAACTACGCTAATAGAGCGATCAACCAGTGAACCTCAATATAAACTTTAAGACTGAAACCTCCAACCTCAAATAAAAACAAAGTCCGAAATATTGTAGTATTGGCATGGCGATGTTTTTAGTTTCACTTTTACTTATTTAAAATTAAATTTTATTAACCGCCACTTCTTGTAGTTCTTATTTCTGGTTAATCTAGCACTACCCCAGACTTAATCCGGTATTGTTATTAGATCAATACTGTGTCTCTATATTAAAGTGAGTTCACTGCTAATTCAATAACAACAGTAAAATAGATTAGTAAATTAGGTTGGATGATGATTAGTCTCGCCAGATATGACTACCACTAAATGATTCTCAAATTTTTAGATAGAGTAATGTTACACTGATCAAATTTTAGAATCAAATTTAGAGTCCAAATAACATGGTAACATATTATTTGGAGTCTTCATTGGGGCCCAAATGACATGACACCTAAAAAAGAAGCCTAAGTCAGCTGTTATATCATTTGGACTCTAAATTTAATCTCAAAATTTGATCAGTATAATATTATTGTTTTAGATGTTAGTTACATGACATTTTGATAAAGACAAGCAACATCTCACCACTCACTGTCATTTCAAAATGTTAAGATCAACTTTAATTGAATAGTTGATTTTGGTCACATTCACCAACCTTCTCAAAACTTTTTTTTTTTTTATGCATTATGTTAATGAATGTATGAGCCACTTTACACACTTTTTAACTAATTTCTTATTCAATCGGATCATACCCAGACTGTCACGACACAACCGCTTCAACTAACTTGTGGTAGTAATAGATAAAAAGTTCAATCCGAGTAATAATGGGGGTTTTTTTTTTTTTGGATTAATAGTTAGGGGTGTCTAGATTAGCTGCACCTCCACCAATTTTTTTTTTAATCTAGTCAAAAGTAAATCATTTACTTTAAAATTAAAATATTTATGAATAATAAATTTCTTATCCTATGAAATTGTAAAGATGGAGACTAATTGTGAATATGGTTTAATAAATGTACAGGGTTATGGAATGACTGAGGCAGGGCCAGTGCTGGCAATGTGCTTGGCCTTTGCAAAGGAACCATATGAGATAAAATCTGGGGCATGTGGGACTGTTGTCAGAAACGCCGACATGAAAATTGTTGACCCTGAAACAGGTGCTTCTCTTCCTCGCAACCAGCCTGGAGAAATATGCATCAGAGGTGACCAAATCATGAAAGGTAAGCTCCTCCTTTTCTTAAACAGTAATTTTATTGCTATTTTTTTATTTGTATCAAATCACCGCATCTTATTTTTATGTGCAATGTATGAATAGGATTATTAATCGAATCCATTTAATCATTTTAAACGAGTTTAAAATAATTTGATTATTTTAAATATAAACGAGTCAAATTCTGTTCGTTTAAAAAACGAATCAAGTTCAAAATAAGCTGAGTTTGAATAGTTTGGTTCAATTATCAGTCTTATGTATGAGATTCAATGTTCTCCTTTTTTATTTTTGTTTTTTTTTCTCTTCACCCCACTCTCACTCCCACTCGGAAAGTTTAAAAAATTATCATGAACTATATTGGATAAAAAAAATAAAAGTTTAAATGAGTGATGATTAGTTGTTCAGCGAGTGAAAATTATAAGAATTTCTCAAATGATCATATCCTTCCTAATTTGTTTATTGTATATAAATAAAAGATTTAATCTAATTTATTGTTTTAATTTAATTTTCAACGAACTTTATTCTAATTGGTTAGATGTTTAGATCTGATTGACGTTGTTTGATTCTCACTCATCTCTTTGTTTTGTCGTACCTTACCAAACTCACACCTTCACATGGTGGTGGTGCGTTGGTATCTGAGTCCTGTCATGTGTAGTTTTGTCTTGTTTGTCTACTGAATTTTTGGTACTTTCCAAAAAAAAGGGAAAAAAAATGCATTTTGGGCCTATCAACTATTTTTTTTGTGTTATAAATTGTTTAGGCTTGTACCTACTAATCTATCGAATTTTAAAATCGATTATTGTAGTGCTATCTGTTGAAGCTGAATCAAACATGTGATAATCATTATGACCCTTCCACCAACAACAATTGAGAACATATTCAATGACAAATTATTACTTACCAACCCCCAATAACATTAAAAAAATAAACAAATGATAAGAAAATAAACAAAGTAACTTCTATGTAGATACAATGATTCAATTAGAATCTATTTGGATCTGTAGTACAACCTGTTAGCTACATTTTTAATTACACCCAATTGTTGCTTTTAGATCTGTAATACAATCTGTTAACTCCGCCCCATTTGATAACATTTAAGTTTTTCGTTTCGTTTTTATTTTGATATTTAAAAAAAATAAGAAAAAAAAATCCGTTGGTAACAGTTTATGTTTTTCGTTTCTGTCATCGTTTGATAAACGAGGAAGAGTTTTGAAAAACAAAAAAAATCCGTTTTTGATTTTTGTTTTTTATTTTTTATTTTTGAAAAACAAAAATACTACCAAACAGGACTTACATTTTTAATTATTATATAAAACAATGATAACGATTTAACGTATACATTAAAACTTAGTTGATAATG
>CM042202.1:9815878-9874660 GCA_023539305.1 Ilex asprella
TCGTGCTCGCATTAGTAGAGGGATGACACATGATTTGAATGATTTATAGTACCAATAATGGTGAAGAAGGTCCTAAATATGAAGGAACCAGTTCCAATGCTACAGTACGAGGGAGGAGAATTGAGAAATGTTGTATGATGCCTAACATTAGACGTCGGTTCACTCATAGACCCCCAAAAATTCTATTTTGTGGTACAATATCAAAAAAAAAAAAATAATACTTTGGTGCCATAAACATATCCTATGTTTATTTGTCAATGATTTAAGTCATGCCTTCTATGATCTTTCTTTTTGTCTTCTGAATTTTCATATACTTTAACAATGCTAACTAAGGCCTCATTAGGCCCCTTTTTTTAGAGTAAATATTGGATGTAATGGTGATACAACATCAATGGGTCTTTGCTCCAATAGTACTTCTTGTTTTGTAAAGGTTTTACTTTGAGTTCAAAGGTTCAAATTTCTCTCCCTCTTCTCCTTTCCCCTCCTTAAAAAAAATGGTGACACCACATTATCATTGTCACATTATGTCACCAATCAATTATAAAACAACAAATAATATTGATGAACCTCAACCGTACATTACTGGATAAATCAATCCAAACATTGGTTTCTTCGCTTTCCTTCTTTCTTACGCTTGTTTTTCTTCTTTTGCTTCTTTTCATCTTCCCTTGATTTTTTCCTCTCCTTTTTGATTTTTTTATCCTTCCCTTTTTTCTTTTTTCCATCATCTTTTTAAAATTTTCATTTCCACTTTCTTTTTGTCCATCATCGAAGAAAAAAGGAGGCTGAAAATTAATGTGTAAGAACTAGTTTAGGGCGTAGCTATAAAGGGTGAGTAATCAACTTAAATGAAAATTTGCAATCATAGATGAGCTGCCTTTAATTAAATTAAAAAAAATTAATTAAAGTACATACAAACTGTCTCGACCATCACTAACTACAATCACGACCAACTCAAATAGTAAGCAAGTTAAATGCTCACTCAGCCCCCAAGAAGCCCCAAAGTGTAATTCTAGTTATTAAGGGATAGAGTTATCGCCAAAATATTTGGTCACAACGAAGTCCAATACATAATAGATTTTTTGGACTAGATAACGAAAATCATGGATAACCTGACCCATAGACACCCATAAGGCCACCCCTCACTATAATAAAAAAATAAAAAATAAAAAATCGTCATTACTTATATTAATCTCGCTCAGACCTCTAAGGGCTTGTTTGATATGTTTTTTGGGAGGGGTATGGATTGGATTGTCCAAACCCGGGTTTAACCCAAAAATAGAATTCAAATATGAGATTCAACATTCAATGCTATCCATACTCATCTTTAGTATGCGCAGGAATATATGATTATTATGATAATATATTTGTATATAAATGACTATTTTGCTCCTTGACCAATTTGTATATATGAGGTATATAGGATGTATAGGGGTATAAATATTATGTGTATGTTAAACCTCCAAACCCACATATGAAACCCACTCACTCCTTGGATTTCATGAAACTCAAGTATGAGGGTTTCATGACCGGGCCGGGTTTGAAATTCTATCCATACTTTATATTTGTCAAATATGGAATTAAGGGGGTTTACTCTCCAACTCATGTTTCTAAACCCTTCCCCAAACTAACATACCAAACAAGGGCTAAGGGCTTGTTTATTTGATGGGTTTGGGAGAATATGTAAGGGTGAGTTTAAGTATAATTGTCTAAGGGAAATATTTTTTTGACTTAAAATATAAATTTGATCAATCACAACCATTGAACAGATAATAAGTCTCAATAAATAATGAAACTCATAATAAAATCAATGATTGTGATTCATCAAGTCTGTATTTTAAGTTTACATTTTAAGTTTATATAGCAGTGCTCATAATTTAATAAATCACTTAATCCAATATTTGGTTAAAATTTTTAGACATAAGATTAAAACTTAAGAGTCGAGACCTAATTCGTAGCCAACCTGAAGGTTAAACTCATTAATATATAAGTATGAAATCAATAACTTAGGACATAATAATAATAAAAAGACCTTTATATTCCTAATTTGTCCAATTAAAGAATGAATATGATAATTTAGTGAATTACATTTTTTATTACAACTATGATTAATCCGTGAATTCCACGTTTATGCTATTATCAAACCAAAAATTGGATATGATTTATGTACTGATGATACCAAGAAAATATTCTAAGTATGAGCTCAGACAAAGAGGTCAGCCTAGGAGGGAGGTCGGATGGGGTATCCTGAACTCAGTGGTACTGACCTAGAACTCACCCCAGGCAAGATGATAGAGAAAACACGGAGTGAACAGCTGGCTAATAGCAAGTGCACCCAAAGCAGTAGGAAACTACAATCAAGACATGAAATCTCAACTAACCAAGATCCTCTCCTAAAATCAAGGAAAATTCCACGGGTGAAGGGCACAGATCTCGTTGGATATTCCTTAGAGATTAGGAATTGCATTATAAATATTGTATGATGCCCCCATCGAAAAAGATATATGACCCTACGTGTATCAAAAGCGTCTGGAAAAACAAAAAAAACATTCTTGAGAGGAATATAGATCCTAGGAGCAAGAGCCTCTATTAAAGAGTGAACTAGCCGAGCTCCCCAGCCGGTGAATCACTATATTTTCACTGTATCACATACACCCCATCTCAGATAACCAACACATTGACCGATCATTCTCACGAGCTTTGTAGCTCAGTTCCATACGAAATAGCTTCACTCACGCCTTCTGCTCACACCCGTGGTTCAACACCATCATGTACAAATCCCACCAAGAAAAAGGGGTTGGAATTTGAAAAAGTTTGCTTAAAGCAATCCAATACCCCCATTCCAAAACCAACCAAAAAGGTGAAGAGAAGAGACCTCCGAGCTGAGTTTCTCTCTCTGTAAAGCTAAATCCCTTCATTTCATTTGCATGATAATAATCTAGATCAGTATAGACAAGAACAAACTGATCCATTCGAAGCTTTGCAAATATGGGGGCGTCAGCATCAGGCCATGATCTTGTCTGTGATGATGATTTTGCCTTCTCACCATTCTTGAGTGAAAAGAATGATCAGACCCTTCCCAGAGATGAAGATGATCAAGTCCTTCCAAAATCAAATGCCAAGTATGTTGAACAAAGGAAAAAGAAACGCCGAAAAAAGCTCTGGCCTATAAGGATCCGACCAAAATGCCGGAGATTCTCCGGCAAGAACAAGCGTAGGCCTCCTTTAGCGACTTCATCAAACAGTCCTCTTGTTTCATCATCGACGAGCATAGAAACTGGTGAATCATCACAGAGCTTCTGTGAGATTTGTGCGGAAACGAAAGGAAGTGATGATATGTTCAAAATAGAGAAATGTAGTCACTCCTTTTGTACTGATTGCATAAGCAAACATGTGGCGTGCAAGATCCAAGACAACATAGTTACTGTGCAGTGCCCAGGTTTGGATTGCAAAAGTGTCCTTGAACTCGATTCTTGCAGGTGGGATTGTTTAATGGTATTATTTTGTGTTCGAGGCATGTTTCTTATTATTAATTGGTCGTGTCAATTGGTTTTGTTGTGTCGGATGGGCATAAAATACTTGCAGGTCAATGATACCCAATGAGGTGCTTGTTCGGTGGAATGAGTTGCTATGTGAGTCACTGATTCTTTCTGCCCAGAAGTTCTACTGTCCATTTAAGGACTGTTCAGCCTTGTTGGTTAATGACACTGATGAAGTGATTAGGGAGTCCGAGTGTCCCATATGCCGGCGATTGTTCTGTGCGCAGTGTTCCGTGCCTTGGCATTCAGGGATTAGGTGTGAGGAGTTTCAGAGACTGAATGAGGATGAAAGAGGGAGGGAAGATCTCATGGTGAGAGAGCTTGCAAGAGACAGAAACTGGATGAGATGTCCTTGCTGCAAATTCTATGTGGAGAAGAACGAGGGCTGTTTACATATGACTTGCAGGTTAGTTTGTTTTAGTTCATGTTGAGAATTGAATTGGTCATTTTGATGGGCTAGATTCCTAATAGTTAAGCTTCCAAAGATCTGAGTTTATATGCTAATTGGCTCATTATAATACATGAAGGGTCATTACTCAATAGAGTAGTTCAAGTCTGACATGATCTTCAATGGTTTTCTAGTTTTAGGACAGGCTTCTGGATTCAATTCATCAAATTAAGTTACAATCAAATTCCTATTCAAATCTTTTATGCTTTGGTAAATCTAATCAACAATTGTCTCCAGCACAAGAAGATCAATCAGCTGCTCAAATTGAGAAAATAAAAAATGGGTATCTTGATTGCTCTGGCTCACATTTGGAAGTCTGCTGGTTTGCTGACTGTGGTGTTTCTGGTTGCAGGTGTAAATTCCAATTCTGCTATGCATGTGGTTCAAAATGGAGCGACACTCATGGTGGTTGCCAGAGACAATGATGCCATCCCAGGAAGTTATCAGTTCATGGAGCTAAAATAACTCTTAGGATCATTGCAGGGCCTCTTCCGGGCAGCTCTGTTGATCTATTTAGTGTTGTCCAGACTGTTGAAAGTGCATGTTGAAGTGTTGACACTGTCAATTTGTGTAGCCATGGATTTGTTTGTGTTGGTCATGAAGTGCACATGCAACAATATTTAGTCTTCTAGTTCTAGCCATCATTGGCCTAGGGTTAGGGGTGCAAGTCCGGCAGGTTGAGGGGTTAGTACCGTCCAAGTTAAATTCGGCAGAATCGGGTTGAATTTGGATTAAGCCCAAGTTATTAAATCGGGTTCACTTTTGGGTTGAATTTGGGTTCAATTTTGGCTTCAATTCGGGTTCAATTTTGGCAGCAACTTACTCAATTAATACAGAAAAATTGAACAAGAGAAATAAGTAGAAATCCAAACAACAAAATGCAAATCCAGAGTGGAGTTCTTCTCCAGATTTATGGTAGCCTTCTTCAGATTTGCCACCACAACCATTGCCTATAGCCACCACCATTACCGACACAACCACAGCCCATCGCCACCACAACCACCATGTCGCTACCCACACAACCACCACACCACAGACATTTCCCAAACAGCCATCACACCACAGCCACCAGATCTGACCATCGTTGTGGTCTTCGGCGCCATAGCCACCAGATCTGGCCACTAGATCTGAGATGCAAAAGCCTCCAAATAGGAGATGCATCGTAGTGGTCTTTGGCACATAGAGGGAGTTAGAGGGAGGTTAAGAGAAAGATCCAGAGAGGGTGAGAACGAGAGAGACGCTGTGTTTTGAGAGATAGAGGGTCTTGAGGGAGGAATATTGAGAGAGTGAGGCACTGTGCTTTTGTATTTATATAGTATTATAGTACTAATTCGGGTTGAACTCGATTATTGTATCAGGTTGAGCCTGATTTTAATATTTGAGTTCAACCTGTGAATCCGATATCTCAACTCAAGGCTCTATCACACCACAAAGAATTTTAAGTGGGAATTGTACTTGATATAACCTCATCTTGATTGTCCTCTACAGGTTAGTTCCACATTTAAATTTACAGTCAATTTATGAGCCGTCAACCTGTGTTTTTTTGGATCAACGGTTAAGGATGTTCGGACTAATTTACATGTATATCAACTAATTCTCTCTCCAGTCTAGTTAAATATAGACCATCCACATTAAGACTAGAGTATTCATGAGATTTAGATCTGTTTGTGTCAGGTTTTAGGTGCAAAATCATCAATTTTGTGGTCTATTTCTAGCTAAAGTTGGCCCGCTCAATCCATCTGCAGTCACTGGTTGATTGAGCCATTAGTTTGGCCGAACAGGCCCTTTGCCCTTTTCTGTTTACCAACTCTGTGTTCTCTAGTGTTTCTGCTTCTTTTGCTCCAGACTACGCTTTATTTTGCTTATAGTTTTGTTTCTGGTATCAAGATGTAGACCACTATTGATCAAATAAAGTCACTCTAAATGAGGCAATCCACTATTTGAGATTCCCTCACTGCGAGGTATTTAAAAGGTTAAATGTATGACGTGGCCACTAAAAATATTCAATGACTATGATATAGATCGAGATAACATCCCACATTTAATAACGGAATTTGACCCTTAGACCTCAATCTAATTTTTCACCACATTATTATTTGGCTCATTAATAGGTGGTCCACCCACAATTCTTTTATTGTTTAGGAGAGAGACAGAGACAGAGACAGAGAATCAAATTCTTTTGTCTCAATCAAATTCTTTTGGACCAAGTATCACCACCAGCTCATATTTTTGCTGGATTTTAGGTATGAGAATGGGTATTTAGTTTAGTTTATGTCATACTGTGGTATATTTACGACTACTTTAGGAATTCGTGGCTAGTGAGATCATAAAGAAGTATTAACACAATGGGACACTTAAAGCTACCTTGGATTTTACAATAAGATATGGCCACCCAACACCAAGAGGTGGTGATTATTGTAATGGGGAGGAATCCGAGGCTTCCAGACTCCCAAGCGTCAAGGTGCACTTCACAGATTTTGTGTAGGGGTACGACCAAATCGAGTCGAGACGGAATTGAGCAGAACTTTGAAAAAATAATAACTCGAAAGAAGGTAAAAGAGTTTCAACTTTTCAAAATACAATTTTTATGATGGTTCCAATTGTATTTTTGTTTTACAAGGCCACTATTTTTTTTTCTTTTCTTATTAATCATGTGTAATTTGGTTCGTTGGAGTGCTACATTAATCTTTTTTAGTTACAAAATGTTCGTATTTTTTTATCGACTATTCTTCTGAACGGGTTTAAGACATATTCTTTGATAAACAAGAATTATTGATTTTTAACAGATATAAAATAAATATTGAACTTAATACCTCTAAATTATGAGAGAGACCAGACTTAGTTGCAAGAGTTGAGTATTATTAGAGTTAGGTAGTGTGTTATGTTGCTAAAATTTGTTTATTTGGTTGTACGCAAGGGCATGAAAGAGACCGAAAAACAGACCTCTTTTAGAAATCGGAGGAGAGAGAATGAGATTAGAGTGAAAAAGACAAAAGCATCCTTTGAACCATCAACCGTCGTCATGTAATTGGCCGACAGTCGCTTCCAAATCGACGATGACTTTTGAAGTTTGTCAGATAACAAATCTTTTTCATCCCATAATCTCTCCCTGCGTGACCACATGGAAACTACCGACACTCCGCACAGCCACTAATATATATAAATATATATATTTAAAAAAAAAAAAAAACCACTCATATCAAAATAGACATAATTATTGAGAAGAAGACTAAGATCAATAAAAAATATTACGATACACAAAAATAAAACTTTAAAATCGACCTCAAAAAAATAGCAAGTTATTATCTTAAAAAATTATAAACTCTACCCTAAAAATAATAAATGAACTCCAAAAGTTTGTCAGTATTCAATCTTAACATGTTTGGATTTAAAGTCCGTCTCTATCATCACTTGAATTACTCCTTAAGATTAGGTCATGAAAAATATATCTCTCATAAATACCTTAATTTTAGTATAAATGACTTATTTTTGACTGAATCAAGAAAGAAATTAGTCAATACAAGTATAGGATGAGTTGGACACCATCACCGTTAAATCAAAAATAAAATAATAAATGAACCCAAAAAAAGAGTATAACTTAAAAATTAACAAGTTTTACCTAAAATGTGTTATAAATACCTAAAAATACAATAAATGATAAGATACCAATTTTTTTTTATTTTTTGGATATGGTAATCAAAACCATGATCAATTGGATCAAATCGAGCTTTAGTATTGATTTTAACAAATTTTTGTGAGTTAAGAGAAGTAGCGAATTTGCCTATTTAACAAGAAAAAAACAAATTTATGTATAAAATCAAAAGTTTATCTTGACAATTTCTTAGGATCAAACCACACAATATTTGTCTCTCATAAATAAATTAATTTCAGTGTGGATGACCTGTTTTTATCCAGATCGAGGAGAAGATTAATCGAATTGTGTATAAATTGGTCTAAATATCCCTAACTGTCAAACCAAAAAATATATATATACATAATACATATACACCTAGGAGTACTTACAAAACCATAGCGTATCAAAGTGCAACAAATTACAACTAAATCAACACTCAGTGTTCAAATTCTAGTTTAACCACCCAAAATTTGACACATAAGTAATAGTGTTCTTAAGGTTCAAAATTTCGTTCTATTATGTTGCTTTGATTACTTGAGAAATGAAAACGTTACAGAAACATAATAAAAAATATTCAAGAATTTATTTTTAACATATTGATCAAAATATATTGGGATAATTTAGAGCACATTGAAATATTAGTAAAAATATGTCAAAATATTTTGAAACATCATTTTAAAAGTAAATTTTAATCCTAGTCTATTTTTGTTCGTTACTCTTCAAAAGTCATGAACAGCACCCAAGGTTCTAAATGTTTAAATTTCAAACCACCCGAAAACTCGTGAGTCATTTCGATCTCTTTAAAAACGAAAACAATTTTAACTGTTTCAATCCTTTTAAATTAAAATTTTGATCTTGATCCATTTTTAATTGATATTCTCCAAACTCGTAGACATGTTTTTGGTTTTTAATTTTTTTTTTAGTTTAACGCACATGAGTGTTTAAACCAGTTTACATGCACCTCGACTAATCTCTATTCAAATCCAGTTAAATGTAAGCTATCTATGTTAAGACTAGAAAATTCTTGAAAGACAAATATTTCATAGTCTAACCCTAAAAAATTACTAAAATTCAAAATTAAAATATCTCAATTTACAACTCGATTGGATTTTAATCAAGAGTAATGTTATGTATTCCAAATTTTTATCTCAAATCTCTATCCCAAATCAATGAAGACCATTGGATCAGTAGATCCCATTTAAAAAATTTGATAGAACTCACTCATCCAATAATTTATTTTAAAAATTTAGGATACACAGCATTTTACTTTAATCAGACCAGCTGAGAACATTAAAACTGAAGAGTCAAACAGCCCATTAACAACACGTGTCGCATTGCAATTTATTAATCGAAAAAGTTCCAAAAGGCCACCGCTCACCGTCACGTGTCGGTGACTCTCAAATCATATATTGAAATCCCACCCAAGTTTGGAACAACCGTTAGACGTTCTGTGTCACTGACATCTCTCTCTCTCTATCTCCCCTTACCTCATGCCTCATGTGCATATAGAGGTGGGTTTAGATTAAAAGGACAGCTCTGGCCGGGTTAAGGGCGATTTTGTGTCGACTCGGTGGGAGTGGAAGGAGGAAGGTCAAGATAAAGGTGATGGATTGGTGGCACAAGATGGTCTTCCCTGTTAGAAGAGTTTGGATTTCTCTTTCTGCCCGTGTTAAGTCTCGCAAGAACGGTAATCAACTCTCTCTCTCTCTCTCTCCACACACATATTATATGTATGTGTGTGTGATAGTTTTTGCAATTGTTTCTCTCTGTTTCTTGCCGGATGAAGGATTAATTAGAATTTTTTTTGGCAAGGAGGAGAGAAATTTTGGTGACAATTGTTTGGTGAGAAATGAGTTGGTTTAGCTGAATAATAATAAATAAATAAACCCATTAAGATTAATTAACATGCCAGAAACAATGAATTTAACTCATTTCTCTATTGGAAATACTTGGAATTTTCTTCATTCAATAGAAAATCGATCACCAACAAGTCTTTAGTATAATGGTACTCCTTACTTTGAAGTCAAGGGTTCAACCCCCTCCCCCTCCCCCTCCCAGAAAAAAAAAACAGAAAATCGATCTATAATTGTTTCCCTTTTTTCTATCTATTGTTAACATTACACAGTGGGACCTTTAAATGCATATAAGTTTATCAGGGGAATTATGGAAAATAAAAGTACTCCAAATGGTATTGGGTGTTTTCTTTTGGGTTTTTCTTTTTGGTTTTGTGTGGTGTGGGAGAGAGAGAGATGGGGGGGTTCACTATTTGCTTTGAAAAGAAACATGTATATCCAAATGGTAAGGGCGTAAATCGAGCCTTTGTCAAGTTTAATTTACACATAAACGAGCTGGCTCGTTTAACTATTTATTCATAAACGAGCATAAAATAGTGTTCAAGCTCGGCTTGATTAACAGTTCTACTAAATGGTATTAGGTGTTTTCTTTTGGTTTTTAGTTTGAGGGGTGGGAGAGAGAGAGAGAGTCACTATTTGCTTTGAAAAGAAGCATGTATTTGGGCTTTCGAAAAAAGGACACAAACTCTAGCGAGAGATTCTTTAATTAGTGACCAATGAAAAGGGATTCTTTCCACCTTCTGACTTAGCGTAGATGCCTTAACTCGAGATGGTTTGGAATTTTAGTTCACCGAAAGAATGATTCCTTCATTCCATGAAACATGTTCTTGATCATGTTTATCTAGAATCAATGGAATATTGCACAAAATTAATCTTCTCTGGTAGCTTTGATAGAGTCATCAATCAATAATTCTTGTTCTCAGCGACAGAAAAAAGGGTCATTTTCATTAGTAGGAGAGTTGATATAAAGGGTTCTTAACCAAATTGATGCGGCAAAGGGTATTGATAACTTATAATCACTTGATTATTAAACTACTTAGGCTCGTATTATTTAGATATAATACGAAAACTTTCATACCTTTTTTACCACAATTTCTACAGTAGTAAGATTTGTGTGAATATTACGTTTTATAGCTGTGAAGCAGAAGTAATTTGAGGCATAAAACAATATCTATAAATGAGGTTTTCTATGTTTAGTATAAATTTATTTTTCTTACCTTTGAAATGAAAAAATACTAATTAAATTTTATATTCAAGTTTTGTTACCATATTTTTTTATTAATTAATAGTATCGTTAATCCAACTAATCTCTTTTGTGACATAGTTGATTTTTTTTTATTGGGTGTTGGCCAACTTGACTTCTTAAAAGAAAGAGAGAGAGATTTGTAAGTAATAATTTGATTTGATAATTTTCTTTTTACCATTAATTTTTTAATTTTTAATTTTTTAGGTTTTTAATATTTGGGTTGGATTATGAGCCTAAATGATTGAATTTAAATTATTTTTGATTGGGTGTGTGCTTTTATAATGTCTTTTTTCAAAGCTTAAAATATTTATGAATTTAATTTTTTTTTCAATGGTTTATTTAAGGTATTTAAAAATTTGGGGCATTCCATAAGACCGGGGCCTAAAACCCAAGCTTTTTTTATTTGTACTGTTGAGCCGCCCCTGCTGTGAAGTTATTTCAAGGCCGTGTTACTCTGTATTTTCATTGAAAAATATTTTGAAACATCGACTAAAAGATTCCATTGGTGATATTAACGTCCACTAGGATTAATGAGTAACAGGTCATACTTGGTTCCTAAACAAAGGGACCTACTAAATTGGTAACCACACAAATGAATACTCGGCGAATACTTAAACTGAATATCTATTAATGGATAAAAAAATTTAAAAGCTCAAAGAAGAGAAGAAGAAGAAGAAGAAGAAGAAGATTATGGTTGGTAATAGCAACTGTTTCAAGAAGATTCGTGTTAGTTTATGATGTCGCTATGATGGGTTCTGATTTATATTCATTTTCGTTTGTAAATATAATACAGCAAGCATATTATCGAAGGTTCAACTAAGTTGAAGATAATTCTAGCCACTAACAAATAAAATATGGATCTTCAGTGGCCAGTGGGTCAGTGTTGATACATTTTTTATATGAATACCCTGTCAATTTCACTTGTCAGCAAATAAAAGGCCAAGGTGTTAAAAAAATACCATTCGTTCTTTTATATTAATCTGGAATAGGATGTAATGATCTACGAACATGCTTTCTTGCAGCAGAATTCTGGAGATAGGATTTGCTATGGGAATGCCTTGGTTTGTTGCACTGGTGCTAATCTACGAACCATAGCAATCTTGATTGTGCCAACTATTGTTAGGATGTTTCTATTTATGATCGATCTTCTTTTGTCCTCTGTAACTATTTGTCATAGACGGATCATTTACATATACTCTCCATTGGTTTTGTATTGTTTTGTTTTGTTTTGTTCAGGCGCTGGGCTTTTGATGCTTCGGGATGATATACAAACGTGTGGATACGAGGACGTTCAGGTGATGTGGGAAATGCTTAGGAGAACAGAATCACAGTCGATTCAACCTAAACGCAAGCAACGACCATTTTGGAGGATATTTGTATGGTCTAATCACACTGCTGCCTCATCTTTATCCAGAAATCAAGCCTGATATGTACTTGTCTCAAGTTCCAAACTTGAATAAAGCACCAAGACAAACATAAGACGGCCTCATTATTCACTCCCCTCTGGCTAACTTTTCAGTGATATGAGAGCTGTTGCAAGTGTAATACCATTCCAGTTTAATTTGCAATATATGTATTTCTACTTACCTGTCTGTATTCCCAGCAAAGCCTACAGGAACTATGAGCGATGAATTCATCTGTAAATACGTCGTGTTTTGCTATGATCCACAGTCAAGTCATACTTGGTGATCTTTGTCAAGGTTTGGGAAATTTGTGGATAAAAGATCTAGTAATGGTGGTGTCACTGAAAAGAAAATGCATGTAAATACGAGATATCGGGCTTGTTATAACGGGTTTTTTAATCCTCAAGTCATCATCCTTCCTAAATGAACGAATCCCACATGATTAATAAATTAATTTGGCATGGGTAAAGGCAACCAAAGGGAATATATGAGACGATTCGGTTATATATATCAGTTATATATGATTCATACACAACACGAACTCAATACGACACTACTTAGGGTGAAGGCAACTAAACATAATATATAAGATGACTCGGTTATATACCAGTTATACATGATTTATATACAATACGAATTGAATATGGCATGAATTAATCCGATATACCACTTAATTTCATTTTTGATTAGGACTTTTAAACCTGAAATTCATATTTTTAGCCTGCAATGCATAGTTTATTAAAAGTCAAGTATGGGGATTTGACGAAACCTATAGGGGGTGGGTTTCAAAAAGGAACGATTGAATTTGAAGACAAAAAGATTATTTTACCTAAAAAATTATGAATTTGAAGACAAAAAGAATTTGAAGTGACATAAATATATATAGGGCTCATGGATTCATGTCAAATCATATTACTCAATTTACTAAAATGTTCATTACTAAGTGAATAGAAGTGAAATTAGAGTGGGTTTTTGATTCAATCCCATATAAAAATGTTTTGGGTTAGGTTTAAAGGGTTTTCCTAAAACCAATCCAATCTCTCTCCATGTCGATCATCCAAACATGTCTATTACTTGTTAGACATAAATTAATAAATGAATCAGATATGCATGAATTTTTTTTGTGAAAATTGAGACCGAGTCCTCCGTAATGGACTTATAATGAGTTTAATCTGCCAAAGAAACATATTTGTAGATAAGTCTATTTTTAATCTTACTAATAAGTAGTTAAGACTACTATTTTTTTAAAACTCTAAAATACCCTTCTAATGACTTAAAAAATAATTTTCAACATTAAATCAGTTTTCTAAATAGTCATCCTTGATTCACATTTAATGGAAGATTTTTTCTATAAAATCTAAAATTCAAATTTAAATTTGACATCACTACAATTTCTCGCTCTCTCTCTCTCTCTCTCTCATTTTTTTCTAAGACAACTATGGTTAATTTAATATTGAATGTAACTATGTTTGTTACTATTTTTTTTCCATGTTATTATTTTTTTGTTGTGCATATTATTATTTGTTGTTGAGCATGCTATTATTTTTTGTTGGACCAAAACAGTTTTTTGGTCGACTTTGAGCCAAAATTAAAGTGGGACCCAATTGTTATTTCGAATAAATTTTTGTGGGTTCATATTCTACTCCGTGAGGAGTATAATATAGTATATTCACTTGCTCAAATCGAGTAAGAAATGAATGAGAAAATAGGCTCCAAAGTGACCCTCTTGAAAAGATGAAAATAAAGGAAGTGCAATGTGGGATGTGATACCAATCCCACATTGGTTAAGGAAGAAGCTCAACATGGGCATATATAGTCCAAGTTTGTTCTATGGGTTGGGCCTCAAGGGGTACCACAGTTTTGTGAGCGGAGCGAGCGCCTACATGCCGTTTGTTCGACCACACGCGCGTGCGCCGCCCGTCCGCCTTGCCACGACCCGGCCGGGCCGGGCTTGCCCTATTTTTTTGGAGAAAATTCATTTAAATGAATTAATTAAAACGATTTTTGCTTCCTTCCAAACCGAAAGGTTGTGTCTGTTCATACGAGAACAGTTAATTCAATGGTGTCCACTGGCTGTTGCATTTTGTTTTCTGGATTGTGTCTTTTAGTATGACAGAAATGAAATTCAACATATAACAAATTCGGTCAGGCATTAAGACAGACATTTTGTGCATTACATTCTGCATTAAGTCAGTCAGCGTTTAGAGAGTACACAACAAATCTTAGTTCGCTGGACGGGGAGATTGGAGTGTTACTTCTGCCCGTGTAAAGATCATTGTATCCTGGGAGACAGACGCTCGTGATTCCATAAGCACCGTGTGTGGGGGCGAAATCTGTCTTAAGGACATAATGTCAAACACTAGCCTTGATGTAATTGAAGTTCAATCACAGTCCCTGGTCTGCAAACGGGTCAGTGTTTATTTATTTAGACAGTCTGTTACGTGTAACTGTGTGCTGTAACTCTTTCGTGAAAGTCTGTCATTGTTACTCTTTACTGAAACTCTTTGCTGTAGCTGTTTCATCATACTGCCATAAAACTGTGTAACTCCTTTGTGTAACTGTTTCTCCTGTGTAATTATTGTCTATATCACTGTTGCTGTTTTGTTTTACTTTAAGTTACATAATATCATAAATATCAATAGGTGATTTTACTATTTTGGAACACATTTTTCCAACATTTTTTTGATGAGTATGTTTTATTATTAATATTGAATATTACTATTTTTTTGAAATATCAATATTTAATATTACTTTTTTTGTTGATCATGTTATTATCGTTATTCTTTTCAAATATTAATATTCAATGTTACTATTTTTTAATTTTAAATACTATTATTTTTTTGTGTTTAAATGGTACTATTTTTTATGTTTGAATATTACTATTTTTTATTTTTAATAAATAGTCCTATTGTATTTATGGATATTGATAGATATGAGAGAGAAAAAATTAATGTTAGTAAAATTTATAAGTTATTAATTTTTAATTTTTTTGTAATTAAATATAACTAATGATGGTATTTTAGACAATAGATATCAAAATGGACTTAATATTAAACAAGTTTCCTCGATAAACTTATCACCAAAAAAGTCTACAAAGAAGAATCGACCTCTAAATTTCTCAATTTTTTTTCACACGAACCCTCTAAAATTCAATTGGCATGCTCATCATGCTGCTGAGATTATTCGCTCCGTTTTCACAAGTCCAAAGAGGAGAGGGTGGAGTTTGTTGTTTGGGATCATAAAGAGTGAATAGAGAGATTTGAATTCAGAAATTCCAAGGAATGATTGAGCAATACCCATTGTGCCTGTGTCTCCTACAAGGCATATGTATCCAAAGATTAAATTTCCTTCTTACCACTTCCCCCCACCCCCCAAAAAAAGGAGAATAAATGGAAAGAAAATGAGGCAATTGTATTTGATGGATATGGATTAGCTTTGCTCAAAATAAGAAAGCTCCAAGGACATGTATTATAATACCTCTATTGAAGTATACTAAAAAATTAAAAAATAATTATAAATACTAATAAATAGGCTAAAAAATCATAATAATTATAAAAATAACACCAAACATATATAGTTAAGTAGAAAAAAATCATCTAACATGTATCCAATTTCAATGTATTCAATTTCAATACAACTTGTAAAGTTAAGTAGAGAAAAATACCTCTATTGAAGTTCAACTGAATTCAAGTCTCCAAGTCTAAGTCCAACTCTTCGACAATGCATCAATCTAAACATAATTCATGTAATTTGCACTCTTCAAAGTTCAAACTTCAAATTCAAACTGTAACAAGACACATGAAAATAAATTATTCAACCACTGCTTAGTTCCACTTGAATATACATATTATCAATTAAGTGATTAAGTAATCTACAACTCAATTATATGTAATGAACAATAAGAATCCCAAACAAGTCACAAGTTCAATAGTACAATTCATAATGCTCTTACCGCAATAAACATTTCACAAGTTCAAAATCTTTAACAAACATAAAACACACAAATGAAAAGTTAAATACCACAATTCATAAGTTACAAGTATAAAATCCCAAATATTGGGAGCAAGAATAACAAATTTGGGGATTGAAATCCAAAATTGTTATGGATGTAGTCAAATATTGACAATCCTTCTATTGACAGTATGGTCAGGGGAATAGTTGTTATCAACAACAAAACATTAGGTGTGGAAATTATTATTATTGTGAAATCTAGGGACCCAAGAGAAAAACACATAACTTAGGAAATCTAGAAGTAATAAACCAAAGAGGAAAAAGCTGCATTCCTTGTTTGAAATATCTGCATACTTTGGTGTACATATGTAGTTTCCAGGGAAGTCACTTTTGGGTCTCATTTGATTTTCTGTCCATTTACCTTATTTTGAAAGCAATTTAGCCGCGATTGATGATTCGTGGCGATTGCAGTTGGTGGAGGACTCGATGGTCACTCAGTCGAGTCTGATTTGATGGATAGAGGACACGATTGGACCACTACTGGCTGGAGGGTGGACTAGAGTTGATGCTGTCTGCGTGCTGCTAGAGGCTGGAATGGGTCGCTGCTGCCTGCTGGGAGTGGAGGCTGGAGGCTGGACTGGACACTGGAGTCGCCGGTGGGAGGCAGCCGCTGATCTGGTCTGGTCTGTTGGAGGGATTTAGGTCAAAAAAAAAGGGCAAAAACACAAAATGCAAAAAAAAGTACAAAAAATCAGATATTTATTCAAATTTCATTAAACCGCCCGATTTTGTTCAACTCTTCCGGTTCTCACGGTTTCACCGATTTTTTTACCGGTTCATCTGTTTGACTCCGGTTTTCATGCACAAACGGTCTTTTGTTAGAACCTGACCGACTTGAGCACCGGTTCACCGGGTCAACCAGTCAGTCCGGTCCGGTTCGGGTTTTAAAACACTGTTTCACACACTAGCAAAAGTGGGAGGATTTAGTTGGTTTTACTTAATAGTTCACAAATCAAATATAAATTGGATTAATTACAGTTGTGGTCCCTAAAATTTGTACTTCGTCTCATTTTGATCTCTAATATTACAATTATATTACATTGGTACTTGATGTATTAAATTTATTTTAAGTGGTCTCCAAATATAATGCATTCTAAATTTTTAACAGTTTTTATTCATGTGCTTCGGACATGCTCCCAAATGAAGGGTACTTTAAACAAATCAATGACTACTTGACCCAAATTTTACAACAATAGTCATCAAAGTATACTCTTCGTTTTATTTTGGTTCCCTAATATTATAATAGTATCATATTAGTCTCCAATGTATTTTTATGTTGGGGACCAAATTGTACTTTGAGATTACTATTGTAATTTTTGGATCAAGTAGACATCGATTTATCTAAAATACCCTTCAAGTGGGAAGCATATGAGATCTTTAAAAATTTGGAAGACGTTATACATGAGGATCACTTAAATGTAAATTCAATACATTAGAAACTAATGTGATACAATTTTAAACATTAGAGATCAAAATGAGATAAAGTCCAAACTTTGGAGACTACCGTTGCAATTAACTCATAAATTTGATAAAACTTTAGGGGTATCAAATATAATTTCTCCTAAAGGCTAATTTCACTTTATACCTTGAAACATAAAATAATTCTCAATTTGTACACTTTTAAAGAATTAGATTATCAAACTGTCCTCTCAATGTTATAAACAAGATGCAATGTTAATGCAGCCCAATTCAAGGGTGAAATGTAACATTTATGAATTGGGCTGCACTAACATTGCATCTGTTTTATAACATTGAGGGTACAATTTGATAATCTAATTCTTTAAGGGCTCAAATTAAGAATTAGAGTATCTTTTAGGTCACAAAATGAGATTAACCCTTCTCGTATTTTGCTTTCTGTTTGTTTATATAAAATGAACCTTTTTTTTTCCCTGAAAAAATCAGTCGCCATTTTAAATCAGAATCGAAAAACGCAGTTAGAACGTGTGTGTGTTCGTCTCTCTGTTCAGATCTGTGTCTCCTCGTACCTTCAGAAAAGAGATCAAAACCCTAAATCCAATTGAGATTTGAGCTGTTGATTCAGTATCGAGTTATGACAATGGAGTCCGAAACTCCGGCAGATGATACAGCAACAATGGCAGGTCTCCTCCCACTGGCTTCCATCTCTCAACAGCCTTACGTCTCGGAACTCCTTTCCTTCACTCTCGATCGCCTTCACAAGGTGCCCCCAATCCGTGTCTCTCGCTACAGACAAACATAGTTACCTATATTTGTATAATTGCCTTTGTATATTGATCTGCTGTAGTTTTGTAGGAACCAGAGCTTTTGCGGGTCGATGCGGAGAGAATTCGGAGGCAGATGCAAGAGGTGGCGGTGGGAAACTACCGGGCTTTCATTTCGGCATCCGATGCGTTACTTGCGGTCGGGGATGAAATTTCTTCTATCGATAAACACCTTGAATCTCTGGTAATTTATTTGTTTTGTAGGTTGTAATTTCAATTCTCTATGTACAATGTCATTTCATTTGTACTGTTGTCAATTTGTAAGTTTCGGTTTGAGCTTAAGAACTTAAATTCTGACATTGGAATATCCTTGCTACAAATAACTTAACTAGACAATAGCCTCTGATTTGGAGAAACGTATTTTGCGTACCATTTCTAATACTGTTTAGGTTGTTTCACAACATTATATCAAAACCGGTTTAAGAGATCTGCCACCAGCAATGGGTTCTTTTTTGTTGTTTGAATTATATTTAGGGTGTCTTTTCTCTATTAGAATGTGCAAGTATAGAGAGAATTTAGATGTAGAGAGATAAAGTCAGGAATAGAGAGAAAGTGACAGAATCTAGTGGAAGTTATGCAGACTTGGGTCCATTCATTGGTAAATCTTTTGCTATATATTCAAATTCCCATTTCAAAGTCAGAACAGAAACAATTAAGAGTGATTGCTCTCTTGAAAAAATAGAAGTCAATGTAAATTGCATCATAAAAGGACGTTGTAGATGAAAATCCAAGGTGATTTTGGATTAGGTGTTGGAAGACCACAATATAGACACTCCAAGCTAGATATTGTAAGTTAACTGTCCCAAGTCCCAACATCTCCAATTTGCTTTGGCGATGTTTCGGATGTTAGTCTCAAGCCAGAAATTGCTTTAAAAGAAATTTCATTGCTATGATGTAGTAGTCCTTTTACTATGATTATTGGTGTTGTGGGGTGTAATGATGCATTGTCTTTTTTCACTTATATATATATATATATGTAAGAAATTTCACTTGACATAAACTGATGCTTGCCATTTTTCCTCTGCAGATAGCTGAAATCCCGAAGGTAACATCTGGATGCACCGAGTTTGTTGACTCTGCAGAGCAGATTTTGGAGAAGAGAAAGATGAACCAAACCTTGCTAGCCAATCATAGTACTTTGCTTGACTTGCTTGAAATTCCTCAGCTCATGGACACGTATGTGTTTGACAAGTTGTGAAGATCACATGTTAAATTAGATCAATGTCCAATTTACTGACGGCTGAAATGGCCAATAAGTTTGCTAAATTTTTTGTAGATTTACTTTGTGGGATGCCATTCATGCATGTAATTGTCAGCAATGTTAGGAAAATTTCGGAAGTTCACTTTGTTGTCGTGTTTGAAAATAGTTGATCATGCTTGAAGATCCATAATCTATTTAGGTTGTGCACTTGGTCAAGCCATCATAGTTACCGAGTTTGGGGATATACTTAGTTTTTGATGTCATTTTTGAGAATTTGACAGTACTATCATCCATCACTATACTATATATGGCAATTAAAGTGCCTTTTCCACCATAAGTGTTGTACTACCTACGTTATATGTTTCAACATGTCTGTACATATTGGGAACATAACGGAAAGCATAACTTAATTTCATCTATTTGTAGATGTGTGAGGAATGGAAATTATGATGAAGCTCTTGACTTAGAAGCATTTGTTTCCAAACTTTTAACAATGCACCCAAAGTGAGTCATCTTTTAGACTTATTCTTTTTCACATTAGTTTCAGCTGTCAACCTCACTAAGGCATCTTACTGAAGGCATTCTGTATTTTTTTCCATTTCTTTGATTTTCTTCCCTTTGAAAGATTACCTGTTATTCAAGCACTCGCTGCAGAAACTCGGCAGACCACCCAGTCTCTTCTTTCTCAGCTTCTTCAGAAACTCAGATCAAACATTCAGGTACTTTGAAATAGCCCAAAATAATAGGATAAGAATATATATTTAGTGCAAATTTACTTGTGTAGAAATATGGTTCTCAAGTTTCAACCCATTCCTGCATATATCCTTGTGTATTGCAGTTGCCAGAATGCCTCCGCATTATTGGATATCTACGTCGAATAGGCGTATTCAGCGAATATGAAATGCGTCTTCAGGTAGCTTTATACAAGCTTTATGCAAAAAGCATTTGGTTTTACATGGTTCCCATGTTTTCCGTTTTGATGAGTATATTTATGTTCTTCCCTTTTACACCTGTTACTGACCTAGATTATCCTGTGCAACAGTTTCTAAGATGCCGAGAGGCATGGCTTACTGGGATTCTTGATGATTTAGACCAGAGAAACGCTTATGAATACTTAAAAGGAATGGTAAACTGTCAGAGGGCACATCTTTTTGATGTTGTTAACCAATACCGGGCCATATTTGCTGATGATACGTCAGGAAGTGAAGAAAACTATGATGGTGGGCTTCTGTTCAGCTGGGCCATGCATCAAATTGCTTCTCACCTTAAAACTCTCAAAGTCATGCTCCCCAAGATAACTGAAGGCGGGTCTTTGTCAAATATCCTGGATCAGTGCATGGTGAGAACCTACTGTTATGCAGCATAAATTGCATGTCTTCTGCAACTGCAACTTTGACACCTATAATAGATATGTGTAATCAGGCCATTTATTGCAATACTAAATGGTCTGCATCTTCACTCTTTGCTTGAACTTTTATTTTGAAAAGATGTCTTTTGTCACAGAGAACTTGTACGGTGTGCCTATTCCAAAACAACTCGTTGGCATTTAGTGGCTATTACATTAGGATCAGACATGATAATGACATTCCATTCTTTTTTCATGTGGGTGGATATGAATGAGGAATAGTCTTTGATCTACATAGAATCCATGCCCTGTGAGTTGTGTAAACTCATACCTGTGCATGCATGGGGTTGAGTCGCTTATCAGCAGGAGCTTAATTTTGTGTCAAATTATGCTCTTCAGAGAGAATCTCAAATTCTGAACTATAACTTTAATAGTTAACCTATATGGAGCTAATTTCTGATGAACAATGGGTTGCCTGTTTCTTGTATAACTAAAGTTAAAGAGGTCAGTTATCACAGAAAAAAGAAGATATTACCTCCAAGCATATTTGTTTGGAACTTGGTAACTACCCTGGGGTGGAATGTGACCACATCTTCGAAGCTTATGACATAAGCTGGAAATTATCATCAGAGATTAACTCATTACAGTGGTAACTACCCTGTTTTACATTGAGATAATTATATTCATTGTAAGTGATGCCTTTGTGATGCAAATGTAATCAGTTTGTAGCTTTTTGTGCCCTTTATATGCAATTCTTTTGGGGGCTTGCACTATGAATTTTTTTAAGGTGCAACACTTCTTGGAACATAATCCATTGAGTGGAATCGTGAATTTGACAAGATTCACTTTCTTTGTGGTTGGCAGTATTGTGCTATGGGGCTTGGTTGGGTTGGATTGGACTTCAGGGGCTTACTTCCCCCACTTTTTGAAGAGTAAATGCATGCATAATTTGATTCATTTATTTAGTTGCTTTTTCATTCTGCCATGAGTCCCCACTCTTAACTCTCTTATTCATTTCGATTCTGTCACTTACACAGAGCGGTCCTTAATTTATTCTCAAAGAATATGAGCACAGCTGTTGGGAATTTCCAGGTATACTTGCAAGTGGTTGAAATTTCTTGTTTGCTTTCTGTTACTTTCGCAAGAGTTTTCCTTTTTCCAAAATGAAGAAAATTGTAGTTATTTGTTGACTTTAGTTTTGCAAGCAAATGAGCACTTTAGGCTTCAATTTTGTCTTGAAGTTAGCAACCTTTACTCCTCTTGTGAAGATTGTTAATATATGTATTTTAATTCACTCCAGTTAGTCTTGGATTCTCATCGCTGGGTCCCGTTACCAGCAGTTGGCTTTCCGGCCCACAGTTTAGGTGAAGAAACTAAGGAAGATGTTACCCCTCCGTCACATTTAATGGAGCATCCACCTCTTGCTGTATTTGTTAATGGTAAGCTTAAATGTCTTCTTGTCTGATATTTCTGCAATGGACAAGTTGTTGCTTGCATAGAACATAAATTTGGTGGTTGTTTTTCGAGACGGTATGCTGGTGAATTGATTTATGAACTACAGTTTAAAGGGTTAAATTTGTAGGTTAAAGCTAATGTAAGAATGGGCAAGGATGAAAATTTCGTTTCAACGTTTCGGAAACATTTCTGAAATATAATGGAAACTGGAAAAAATGAAAATATTTCTAAAACATTTGAAATACCTCGAAACGTGTTTAAACACCTTGAAATAGGAAATTTGATATTCAATCGCTGATTCGGTTTGGTTTGTTTGGAAATGAAGCATTTTGACTATCTTGAAACGAAATTTCGTTCATTGAGGATGAGAAACTATGGCAAATGTCTGGACATGTAATTAAGTCCACGCTCGTTGAAGCAAGTTTGCCCCAGTATTATTCTTGCATAGACCAAGACAACAAATTTGGTGTGCTGGGCCGAGAAATGAAGTGCAATAATAAGAGAGAGTTGAAAGGAACCATCACTTGGCTGGTTCAATTGTGTGAAATAGCAGTAAGTTTGGGTGTCGTGAAAAATCTTATATCTTTGAAGATTAATTATTAGGACTAGTAGTTCTTATGCTTTATAAGGGCATGATTTTTTCCGAAGTTCTATTTATGGTATTTTTGTGGAACTATTGTTCATCTCTGTTAGGAATGTGAGACTACAATCTCCTGGGTGGAATGAAATATCCATTCTCTGAAAATGTCGTTCAGGGAAGTCTAATATAGAATAGGAAAGCGACTACCATTTCTGTACTTGTTACCTGCCATCCAAATCCGGCCTTGATGAAAAAATGGTGTCAGTTTTCGAGGCCTCCATTCTTTGTTTGTTTGGATTTCAATTCGTCTGGTGTTGAGTGAGAATTGATAGAAGCCAAACTTTTTTCAAGGGCAGTGCTTGTTGAGGTTGGAGAGTATTGTATAACAGAAATGCATTCAGATTAGATTTTTCCACTATTTATAATGGCTTAGATTCATAATCTTGTTGAACATGTACACTAGAATTGATTCTACCACCCAAACATGGTTCAAGGTCGTGGTATCGACGATCGACTTGGAGAGCTCTGAGACATATTGGTCGTGGCGTCGCGACGCGATATCAGGCGATACGACCTAACAAAAAATGTTGAATATGACGAAAAATTCAAGTCATACCGTAGCGTCGCAGAATCGTGTCGGCTGATTGGGTGATGATAACTTGACAATTCGGGATTGACTCGGATACAACTCGGTCAACTAGGGATTGACTCGAATACAAGTCGGTCAAGTCATGTGAGACTCAAGATTTATATGTTTCGTGTAACAGTATCATCTCAGAAGGTGTCGAGCCAGATACGACTCGGCCGACTTGTATCGGTATCGGCCAATACTTTGATCCATGCGCCCAAAAAGAGAAGGGGAGGGGTTTGGGTGGCACCTCATGATCTATCATTAATTGCAAGGCGTCATCATTATCAGTTTTTTTTTTTTTAAATGGAAGTCGACCTGCCGGCTTATAATATACAGTCTATACTAGGAGCGAAGGAAATCTCTCGGTTACTCCCTACCATTGAAAAAAGGATAAAATTCTCCTTCTGGCAGCACAGATCTTGCACATGTAAATGTAGAAATCATTAGCTGAGATTTGTGATGGAATATCTATATCAAGTGTTGTCTGAGTTTTGATCTTGCATCAAGTTTGGCCCGCCAGTGTGAAGCATGTTCTTTAATAATCGATGACTTTTGACTTGATACTTGGGTATTGCTAAACATATTTGAGTGGTAAAATGGATTTGTGCAACACCTAATCCCTCTGTTTCTGGTGGTTGTAGGTGTATCTGCAGCAATGAATGAATTACGCCCCTGTGCCCCATTTAGTTTGAAGCATGTGCTTGCTCAAGAATTAGTTAAGGGATTGCACGCTGTTTCAGATTCTTTATTGAGATACAATACTACTCGGATGCTCAGAGCAAACGAGTCTGTACTTTTTCTTTCACTTTGCCGAGCATTCATTGAGGTGAACTTCAACAAACTTGTGTTGATTTTATCTTACAATTTGTTCTTGTGCATCAAATAACATTTTTGTCTTTTTTTTTATGTTTTTCAGGTGGCTTTCCCACATTGTGTTACATGCTTTGGTCGTTGTTACCCTGGTGGAGCTGCTCTTATAATGGATGCCAAAAATTTATTCCATGGAATTGGCCTTCTTCTAGCAACCTCCCGTCCTAGGGAACTGCCAAAACCAGTCCAAAATGCAGACGAAAAGCGCATAACAGAGAATGGCGATTCACCTGTGGTGGAAGATGGAGTAATGCCTAGTGTTGAACAAACAGATAGTTCCAATGTGCAGGAAAAGGAGGCCAATATCACTGTTCAGACAGAGGAAAAGCCCCATGATGTGTGAAGATGCATGAGAACACGAGTCTTATACAAAAAGCTGATTGTGTAACGTTGCAGGATGATGTACCCTTAATTCCTTGCCTTACACCAATCGGAATTTTGTAGCGAGAATGCTTAAGAAAAGCTCATAGGTTTCCTAAGATGGGATGAAAATATGGTTATACTCTGAAGTCCAAACGATGTCAATGAACAAATTCTTTTTGTAACTAAGCGACAGCAAGGCAATAAACTCTGTTTCAGGTGACAAATTGCTTGTAACAGTTACTTGTCATAGTGAAGTGCAGATAAATTTGGTATACTCAATGTAGGGGTAGTGCTAATTGAGGGATTGAAATCTCGTCCAATGCTTTTAGCCTCCATTTTCTTACAGAAAAAAAACCCATATATATACAATGAGTCCCGTTTAATTCATGATAGGCGATCTACCAAGGAGGAAAATAGAGGGAAAAAAAATAGTGTAGGGGATCTAAATCCCTAGTCTGAGGGAGGAGAATATTGGTGAAAAGTAATTGCTCTAAGGCAAGATGTTCTTGCAATGTTTTTTTTTTTGGTAAGAAATCTTGCAATGTGAAAATGTAGAAATCATAAGCTGAGGTTTCTAACAATGTTCCAGCCGAAAATAACTTTCTGGATTGTCTATATCAAGTACTGTATTGAGGTTGGATTAAGTTTGGCAACCCAGTGTGAAGCGAATTCCCTGATAAATGATCTTTTGTCCAATCTACAATTCTATTTTGCAGGCTTCCCGGATAGCAGCAAAACTAATATCTTCTTTTTTTGAACTGACTCGTATATCATTCTAGGCATCATCTGTAACTGTCAGCCGATAGAATAGAAGTTCAATTCATTTCCTAGTTATTGCACACTGAAATGAAAAGTTCTGCTCTTTAAGGTGTCAGAGATCTTGTTACAGGAGAAACCATAGCTTCTGGCATGAAGTAATGCTGGCACAACAAAGCTTATGGCTTTGAATTAGTAGAGCATAATGCGCTTTCCAGATGCTTAAAAAGGAATAACTACAAAAAGAAACGAGATAATGTAATAACCTGTCAAGAATTTCAGATGTTCCAAATCGGTGACAGGAAGGAACCCCAACACCTTCAATCCCAGGCCTGTCATAGGATAAAATTCAGATCAGATATAAGTTATTCCAAAGCTCATTGCTAACAAAATATTACACTAAATGTGCAAGTTTGATTCCTGCTGGATTCCAGATACAAAAAACTGTGTCCATGTATCAAATTTGGGTTAGGATCCTAGATGATTGAATACATTTACATATTGAAGTTCTATTCAAGAGAGAACAATACAAATTATTTTCATGCGTTTTTTTTTTCAGATTGAGATTGGATGACCTTGGTACATTTTAACCATGTAGGGTCTATGTAACATGAAGAAGAATAACCCAATTTGCAATTTCAGCAGTTTAACCAACAAAAACCTTTATGACTCCATGATAAAGAAAGCGACTGCAATATGATTGCTTTGCAAAGGTAAAGCATAATTTGTTACATCATCTGGAGTCTCTGATATTTTCACTCAATCCGAACCAGAGTACCAAATGATCCAGAGCATTAAGTACTTACTAGAACTTCCAGGAAGGATTACAGGCAGCTTCTGGTTCCACATAAAAAGGAACGCCGCAGGCGGTGTTTCCATGGGAAGACTTCTGCTTAAGTAGTCAAAGCATATGATGTCCTGAATTTAAATTTACAAAGGCTCAGCAACATCATGCAGGTTACAGGAACATATCCAAGATGCAAATCAGCTAAACCTCTTCTTTTGGGAAAAAGGTTATGTAGTTCCTAGAACAATCTATTGTGGCTGATGATACCTTACTAATAAAGCCTATTGCAAATTACCAGAAATCTGCAATTTGAATACCCTGTATCATTCAGCTCTATTGACAATCTGAGGATCTTCACATTGTCTCAACCTACGTTTTTCTTTTGCCTTCCCCTTGCTTTTCTGGCATTGTTGACATCGAAAATAATCCACTCCATAGCCAGTAATGGTGCATTTACTAGTCTTCCTTGCGCATGGTCAAATCCTTTCAGACAACATTCCCTCTTCTCTTGTTCTTATAGGTCCCACCTTAACTGCTGCTAACAATTGCCTACAGCAATATGAGAAATATTTGGTCGGTACATGTACAAAGAGAAATGTCTTTATAAGAAAACTAACCTGAGACAACACTTGAGATATGCTAAGCTGTTATGGCCATACCACGTTATCGTCTGAAATCCTTCTAAACAATTGAAGAAAGAGAAGTGCGGCATCAAAAGAGACTGTTGTAGGCTAGTTTAGGAGCAACCTTACCTGACTTTTCTAAATATGGAAAGAATTGTGTGTGAAATATGCAATATCACATTTTTCTTCAAGCCGTAATATTTCAAGGGGTAAAAGTTACCGAAAAACATAATTTCCAATGCACAGCAGAAGTTGAAATATTCCTTTAATTTTGATATATATAACATGATGGATCATGGCTAGGAATGGATATCCTAGCTTACAGCTGTACACTAGTTTGAAGCCTTCTTTTGTCGCATGAGCGAGTTTGGGGGGTCTGTGCAGCATGCTACAACCAAAGTAATAAAGAGATTGAAAATTATCATTTCATGCACTTGCTTGTCAAAAAGTTGGTGAAATTCAGGATATCAGTTAACTCAGTTAACATAGTCCACTTCTTCACCTCTTGTTTTCTGAAGGACTTCATGGCCCAACTTCAAATAAGTATCCCTATAAGTTCTATGGTGGTAATTTGGAATCTACCGTTTTATCCTAAAGATTTAAATCAGATGGAAATCTTGCAAAGAAATGAAAAACTTGGCAGATATTTCAACAACACTAACATTCGAACAAACTTTAGCATGTTCAGTAAAAAAATCATACTGAAGCAAAATCTACATCTAACACTCCACTAAACCAATGATAAGCTCATCAGAAACCTTCTAAATTTTGTTTACTTAGTTGGTTAAAAGAAATGAAGTACCACTCTTGATAAAATAGTAGGTATAATGACATCCAGTCAGTCAACAAATGCTAGATTTATGTCCAATTTTATACAATATCAATTTTGAACAAGACTTTACAGGTACTAACTGCTTTTACCATCCTTACAGCTGTTCCTAGTGGTACCATGACAGAAGATAAGTATTTCCAAGTCACAACTTTCATGCATTAATAATGATAATGCAAGAATCATACAAAGTTTGACCTAGAGAAAAAAAAATGCATAGAAAAACACAGTGGCAGTAGCAGGAGTAAACCGAAGAATGAGGTAGAGTGAAGATTTGAAGTGAAATGAACTCAAAGAGACCTTGTTTTCATAACAAAGCTCCAAGCATGGCTGTTGCGACAATAATATGCCAACCAATCTTAACATAGACGAAGATGTGAGCTTGCAAACAATCAATCTGGAGATCATAAAATTCATGTCACACATTTGTATACAAGAATGCTGCATTTTTTCTGTTATTAGGAGCCAAGACATTATTAAAGCTTACAAATTTGAACATACAAATGAATAGTCACCTTTTCATTTTGCCATCTTAAAAAGCTGCCTAGTCTTTCGTTGTAAGAGGGCATGATTGCATGATAATCCTAAGAAAAAAAGCTTTTCTTCCTTTCTTCTTTCTTTTGTATCCCTCTATTCTGTTGTACACCAACCATTTTTAACTTCTTGTTTTTTAAGATTTTTGAGTGCCAGAATTTTGTAACCTAGTTTTCCTCATCAAATAACTTATGCGCCAATTTAATCTACAGATCTCCAAATTTTTTTATTTGCATCGTAACCATTATCCAACGTTGATGCAATAATAATAGAAAATCACACAGTAACCATTCGAAAACACTATCAAGTTGACAAAAATATTCTTACTAAGCCTTCACAGGGGCAGGAGTTAGCTAAAAAATAAACATTAATGAACCAACTATGGTGACATTTCCAATCAACAGCTCCTCACCACCCTGCTCAAAAGCAAGTTGACCTGTATTTGCATACTGCTGAGGCTAAAGACTGGAAAAATGGGAATTAAAGTAGATCAACTGCTAGATTTTATGATATCTTCCTGGGGATATATTTAGCCTGTTTGAAGTAAAGAACAGAATAAATGGAGATAGTAGAAGGAAGAAATGAGCGATATGATACAGCAGAAATTATAAGCCAACAAACTGCAAACTTGAAGGATTGCTAGTAAATCTTGATATTGGTTGTCCACCAACTTACTGCAAGAAAATTATCAGTATTACTTGTATTTGTGGAGAGGTGGCAAGAAGGGTGTATCTACAGCCATTCCATCGAAACTGGTTGTGGAACCCATTTGGGCCCCACACAGCTAACTCTAATGTACTGCGGGTATAAATATACATACATTGCTAACCATCCTAGAAGCACTGATACTGACATGGGTATCGTATCCAATACGATACGAATACGAGGATATGATAAAATTCAAAAATATAGGACACAAGTATGACAAGAATACGTCTATTAAAATAATAGAATATATTTGTTAGATAATAATAGAGTTATAATATATTAACAATAAAGCTATATTATAACAATATTAATAAGACTTAGCAAATATTAACTTTTTAATTAAAATTGAAATAGAAATATCTACCATTTTCATTAAAGATCATTACATCCATTAATATTCATAATACATAAATTACATAACAAAAAATATATTTAAAAAAAATTGCACCTCTTTTAATAGTTAACAGTCATTTTTTTTTTATAAAAAGAAGTATCCTAACCGTGTCCTAACCGTATCCTGGTTGTGTCCAATTAATTTCATTATTCAAGACTCTTCTAGCCATGTCTAAAGTTGGACGCAGCCTGTTTCCATATGGACTACAGATGTTATAGACTGTACTGATGATAGACTTCACACATTTAAAATTATTTCAATGTCGATATGTGCAAAGTAGACCGGCGAATCTATTAAGACATAACGGGCTTGAGAAGGGGTTCACAAGCCCTCAACACACTCCTCCACCCCGAGATGTTCTCGTTTTCCACCTGTGGGGCCCTCGTTCACATTCCGAACAACGAACCCCCGCATGATCGGTGCCAAAAATGTAAATAATAGCACAACAGCAAAACAAGATTCATGTAGCTGACCCCAAAAATGTCGGGACACAGCTTTCTTGAGTTAAGTATTTAAGGACAAGTGTTTTTCTATTTGCTACAAAAACAACTAGTGGTTAGTGTTTTACAAAAGAAATACTCATATGGACATTCTTTGCTCCTAAACAGGTATAATTTGAAGGTTTCTAATAATCATGTAGCAATTTTGTGAGAAACACCAACCAAAATCCAAGTACACAATTGAAATTTAAAGAAGATATAGCAAGTTCAATCCACTGACCAGTAGAGAAATAAACACAACTTCACAGAAAAATACAGTAGCATACTCAAGATTCATTAACTGGTGAATGGTGTCATTAATTTTGAGATTCCGATGAACACTTAGAAATGTAAATTCAAAAGAACTCTTGCATCATGCATATTCAACTTCATACTAAGTACCAAACTTCACAATTATTCCTGCAAAACTGTCTAAATTTTCTCATTAACTGTAACTTACAGAAAAAGCAGAAAATGTGCAAGTGAGACATATGCTAATTGTACAACAGTGCAACCCATAGGGGCATTCTTGCCTTCATGTCCCTCAATTTCATTGCTGATAAATGTGGTTTCTTTGACTGAGGACGAGCTCTGCAGCTGAAGAATACGGAGATATCATGCTCTAGTCCCCATCATCTTGTCAGGGACACTGCTTTCCTTCAAGGGCTGTAGACTGGTTCAAAAGGCCTTTAAGGAGAAATCAGAAAGTTCCAAAAAGACAACATGCCCTTTGATCCAGTAGAGACCAACCCAAGCCCATCTGAATGACAACATAGTTTGGTCCCATTTTTATTCCTGAAATGCATGTATACATATTTTTTCCAGCAGTAACGGCCAGTCTTCACCAAGCTGTTGTGGGTTCAGCTCCATTGCAACCCTAAAATCAAGCAAAGATATTGGGCAATGGGGTCTAACTTCTTGCATTACCTCCAAAGGCCGGTTGCTGCTCTGAATCTGATAATGGTGACCCGGTCTCACACCATTAACAAGCTGCAAATGAGCTTGGTGCTTGTGGATACTGTTCTTCGAAGGCTCATGCCCTGATCTTGCCCCTGTAAGTTCAATGCAAGACCTAATTAAACCCTTCAAATAAGCATCCAACCCATTGTTCAACAAATTTGCAGAGTCCATAGAAACCCCTTCAAGGCCATGTGTAGCAGCAATCTGCTCCATGCGTTCCCTCAGTGTCACAGTGTCTAACAAACCACCGCTGCTAAATGAGCCAACACATTTACTGCTACTTTCCAAAGGCAATGCCCTGCGGGCCCCACCCACACTAACAGGGCACAATGGAACCCCTAATGGAGCACTGAGTAAACTCCTGGCAGATACCTCTTTCCCATCTTCTCTAACTAACAATTCAGTATGGTCTTTGCTATGTACATAAACTGGACCACCGGGTGATCTCTTTATTACTGAGACTTTAGCAGGCTGGTGACCTGATACACGCCCTTCGTTATCTGCTTGTTGTGTGAGTCCTTGATGATGCTGCACCGGCCCTTGAGTATCAGTCGGAGTTGAATCCCCATTCTCCAAAATAACATTAAAATCACTGGAATGTGTGGCCGATAATCGCTGAGAAGGAAAACTTGTCTTATCATTTGTTCCTAGTGAACTACGGCGATCCCGATCCCCATACCTGCGATCACGAATTACTGTCCTGGCCTTTCGGGGCGACAGAGGCACAATGTCCCCATTTGAAAAAGTTGGTGGATTTGAAGCATGACTAATGGCAGGATGGAACCCATTTTGCTTGAGCCTATCGCTTGGAGGTTCTTTATTCCCAACTGCTCCTGTAGGCTTAAAGACTCCCTCATCATGAGACGACAGCGGAGGGAACTTTGCCGTACAGGCGTATCTCAGAATCGAACAAATGAACTGATTGTGAAGTGGAATATTCTCTCTCCCAACAATCCTAAGACAAAGCTTATTGAACTCAACCTTGGTTAGCTTCAAACTCAATAATCTATTCAAGTAATAAAAATACTGCTCGGACACCTCTGGCCCAAGTTTCCTCACTATCTGAGCTTTCAATTCGGTGAGATTCACCCGCGGATACTGATTTGGCGGTTGCATTTCTCAACACATAAAATCCGCACACAACAACCAAGAGTATCAATATCCACTGAACGACCCCCCAAATACAGATCTCGAGACCCAATTTCACCACTAAATTAGGGTTTTGCTCTGTTTCCAGAAAACCATCTCCAACTCAAAATGTAATGCCTCAAACAGCAACCATGACAATGCGGAACCAAAACACATCTTCAAAACTCAAAACCTAAGATTACAAAAATTGGAGAGGTTGAGTTCAAAACCAGAGATCCCAATTCCCAACTAACTCTCCCTCCAAAAACCCAATTGCCTCAATTTTCAAATTCCAATCCTCCAGGCTCCAACACACCAGCCCTCCATGTGTACCCCCACAAACTCCAAAACCCACAAAAGATACCTCTCCGTAACTCCAAGTAAACCCCAATTCATTCCAATTCGACAAGCTTAAAATCACAATATCTCACTCAAAAACCTCAAACAAACTCAGAAAACCATTGGCTCAAGTTTTAAAATATCAGCATCAAGTTCAAATTCTCAGAGACCATTGAGATTAAAGAGGAAAGATTTAAGCTTGTAGAGAGAGAAAATTGAAGTGTCTAAAGAGAAAAAAAATTAATGGGCTCACCTTATTGGACCTTCAGAAAGTGAACCCAAATTCAGATTCAGAAAAGAGTGTGTTCTTCACAGCGACTTGTTCGTTGGAACCTATGTAGCTTCTTCTTCCATTCTGGTTATTTAATTCGCTATCTCTCTCTCTCTAACAATTGCTTCGCATTCGACTTCCCCTTGATTTTCTCTCTCTACAAACCTCTCCTGTGTCGCGCTTGAATCAGATTGACGAGCCCTTTTTCTCTGATCGCTGTTTGGATGCTCTCTCTCTCTCTCTCTCTCGGACTCTTTTTTCGTTTTTGTGTTTGTGTAGACAGGGTAATGTTTCATGTTTTTTTGGTTTTATTTTCATTTCATAATTGGAAACCTTAAAGAGGAAAGATGACGCGCGCGTGTGTTTCGTGATTTACAATCGCTGGATCTCTGGCTGAGTAGTGTGGCGAACTTGAAACCTAAGTGAAGCTTTTCAAAAAAATAAAAGATCTAAGTGACCAGAGAGTCACTGGCTTAAAGGCGCGTGAGCAAATATTTATTCTTGAAAAATATATTACATCAAATATTCCATATTTCTTTCTATTGAGGACGAAGGGGAAGAAAAAAAGTGATAGTTAGTTCGTTATACAAGACACTTTTTTGTTTGGATGAAAATCGGTGAGTGTATTCTTATAGGTTGACCAGTTATAACATCGTATCTAAAAATATTATATAATACAAAAATTATAATAGTGGTATTATATAATTTTAAATAATAATTAATTTTTTAAAAATTATATAATTTAAAACTAAACTGGATAGAGAAAATAGAAAAATATGTGTGAATTAATAAAGTTATTTGGCATTAGGGACTATGTTTGTTGAGTTTTCTGACATTGGGAAAGTCGTGGAGAGAAATTGATTTTTTGTATGAAAAAGAATTTCGATGAATTATGTATTATCGGATCAAAGCAGGAAAAAATAAAATCAATTTTGACCGTTATTGTACTTTTATAAGTTAAGAATTTAACTCTCTAATTGTAATGTTATATGAATATAAATGATACACCGTAAATTTGAGTTCTAAAATTTTTTAATTAAGAGATGATGAATATTTCCCACCAAAGTCTTCCAAAACTTTAGTATAAATGAAAGACTTATCCCTATCTTGTACATTTGAATGGATGATTAACACCAAAATTCATTACCACTTTGGATTTATTGTCTCTCTCTCATGAATAATGTCCTTAATTTCATTGCAAGGTCCAAACCTTCCCCCCCCCCCAAAAAAAAAAAACCCACCTTACCTGTTCTAATGTTATAGTGTCCTTATGATTATGTATCGGCAGCCTTGAGTTTGTTGGGAATTTAACTTTGAATCTAATGATACAATCAAGGACTTAACTATGTACCGATAAAAAAAAAATTATATTGTACTTCTAATTTTTTTTTTCTATAATTGATATTTTTATAGATTTTTGGTTAAATAGATAGTCAAATTGGTATTGATCTTTAATTAAATAGGTGGTTAATTTGCTATCAATTTTTGGGTTAAATAGGTAGTTAATTTACTATTATTGAAAGTTACTTGAAGTAGTTAGCAAAAATAAATAGCGTAGTTGGAATGAATTTAAAAAAATGACCAGTTAAAGTAGATAATGCAATATTTACATATATTTGACTAGCTATTTTGCTGAACAAGATTGGAGTTGCCCTAAAGTCAACTCGAGCCTATTTGACACCCATTTTCAGAACAAAGTGCATGTGTAAGCATTAGTTTTCAATCAAAGAGAAATCTTGGACGTCTAGAGTAGAGTACATTGTGAGATCTTAGCTTCGGTTCCAATATAAATGTGGTGGGATCTCTTGTAAATAATTGTGTAATATTGATGCTCTCTTTGATACGATACAAAAATGAAATGATATAAAGTTAAAAGGATGAAAAGTTGGAGAGATAGATAAACATTATATTTGTTAAAAAATGATAAAAAATATATGGATGAGCTTTTCTTCTAACTCACTAAAATCAATTCCTCTAAAATTGGAAGAAAATTTAAAAGAAAGTTAATTATCTGTATTGAAATGTATCTTATTTATTTCTATATCATTTGATATATACATATACTATGTATATATTAATTTCATATATAAATATAATGATAAAATATGTATTTGTAGATTTGTTTTTATCTTACCAATCATAAAAAAAATTAATCATTTTTATTTTTCATCTATCCTATCAAACACAAATGAAAAAAAGTGTATCATTTCTACTTCCATTTCTTAAAAGGTAGAAAATATATCTCTTTTTCTTTCCATCCCTCATATTTTTTATCTTTTCTATCAAATGAAGCATGAAGAACAATACTTTCTGAAGGATATGTTGAGTGGTTTATTAAAAATCCATTTTAGGTACCGAAAAAAGAAGAGAAATCTTGCCAGGGCCGCAAATTGCATGGGCTGATTTTTATATGATCTGGATACAAAATGAAACAAAAATGGGAAGAGGGACAAATTTGATCATTTTTAGTGATTAGTTTAGTAGGATAGATGAAAAAGTTGAAGAAATAAAACATGAGGGCTACATTTTTTATTCTCAAAAAAAAAAAAAAACTTTCTTCCCTTTTTCATGTTTAGTAAATGTGATAGAAACTAAGAAGGGTGACTTTTTTTTATATTTTGTATAAATGTAAAAGTGAAAGGAAAGAAAAAGGACACATGCCTATTTTTTTGGTATATCCTTGTATGAAAATTTACTTATCAATTGTAGATCCATAAAATATATATTAAAGAGTATAAGAGTAATTAATTTACATTTAAAATCCATATGCTTAATTTTTTTTGTATTTTTTAAAATCTAATTGAGGATGCAGATTTTGATGAGTCGAAACGAATATTAATCTTTCCACTTTTTTTTTCAAACCAAACAAAAATATTTTATTCATCTCTCATACTTTTCTATCTGACTATTTTTCAATCATATCAAATGAATTATAAAGAAGGTACCGAAGGGATTCATAGTCACAAAATATGCAATTGTTTCATTTGTTTTTTTCTTCCTTTGTATTTTTTTTTTTTTTTGCACAAAATAAACACACATCCCAATCTCTTGTCAACCTATGTTATGGGTAAGCATAATTTGAAGGAGATGCTGTGGTGAATTATAAGTAAATAAAAGGTAATTATAATTTACCTTAGGATACATAATAACAAAAATAGACGTGTTACAACTTAATTAAGTTAAGTTACAGTTACCCTAAAAAAATTAATTTTAAAATGTTAGATTGACCCCAAATGTTAGGATTGATATTAGACAACCTATTTTGTTATAATTTCACGAGATCGAGTTATAATCTCACTTGTTTCTTTATAATAATTTACAGTATGATGTCCAAGATTGGAATGACTACGATACCTCATTTGGTATGTAGCGAAAAATTTTGTGAATAAATTAACATAAAATAAGGTTAAGTTACAATAGTTAATTTGATTGATTTTAAGTAAAAAATGTGATGTTGATTCTTTTTTGACATGCTTTTCAAGTGCAATATCCTCCGATTCTTGGTGAATTTGATGAAGATGATGAATTTGGTGAAGATGAGGGCCTGATTGGCGTATTTCTCGCTCTTCAATTGAAGGTAGCTTTGATGGATTTGATGAATACGAGAGTTAGATCAATGTACCTCCCGTACTGATGATGTTTTTGATGAATCTTTTCACCGTTCTTCGTTTTGAATGGTTTGAAGATGATTTGGATTTCTTGAAGAAGGACCTTGACAGTGTGTTCTTCTTTTTGGAGATGAACTTGCAAGGCTTAATGAACTTCGAGCAGAGTTTCACCGATCTTCTTTCTTCCTTGGCTTCTTCTCCCTTTTTTCCTTCTTTGGCCCTCTCCTAGACCTCTATTTATAGTGCTAGAAGCAATTATCCATATAAGAGTCTTTATTACTCTTATATGGGCTTTAGGTTGTAGGCTACCCATAAATTTATAGGTTTTACTTAATTTATTGAATTTAAGTCCAATTCATTTCATCTTTTAAAAGCTTATTTAATTTGGGTCTATGAAATTTAAGTTCATTTTAATTTAATTTAATAAACCTGATTAATTGTATTTGAGCTTGTATTATTTAGGCTATAGAATTTAGGTTTAGTTTAATTTAATTTGACAAGTCTTTTTAATTAAATTTGGGCTTGTATTATTTATGTTATAAAATTTAGATCCAACCTAATTTTATTTATCTAATTGATTTGAGCTCAATTATAGATATTAATTTGTTAATTACATTTTTAATGCCTACATCGTACCATATCAAAAGTTAAAAAAAATGAAAATTAGGGTTTAGTCATCGTTAAGGGATTTATAATGAGTTTAGTTCGTCAAGAAAAAATATTTGGAGATAAATTTGTTTTTAATCTTATTAATAAGTAGTTAAGTCCACTGTTTTTTTAAAACTCTAAAATACTTTTCCTTGAAAGCAAGTGTTAAATTAATTTCCTATCTTAAAAACTGTTACCCCTCAATTTATTATCAATAGAGGGGAAATGCTAATAAAATTTTTATCATAAATTTAAAATTTAAAATACGTACTTCACTGTTCTCTCTCTTTTCTCTCCTCTCATCTCCTCTTCCTCTCTCTTTGTGCCTAGCTAGCTAGCAGAGAGAGAAATACATCACACAGAGGCAGACTGAATCATCAACAACAACCAAGAAATACATCACACAGAGACGATGGAGTTTATTGGTGGTGGGTGGGCTAGAATGGGTAGTTGAGGAAATGGCGGTTCAGGTGGTTTCAGAGCCGAATGAGGTAGAACAGATGATGTCGGTGATGGTTGTGGTGGTGTTGGGTATGAACTAGCACCCTTGAGAGGTGGGTACAAGCCTTCGCTCCAAAAATTATAGACTCGATTAAGGATGGTAGCCGCAACTCTGATAAAAAATTCGTCATCTCTAATTTCTAGGTTTGAGACTTCTTCAAGTTGCAGGACTTTTGGGCTGCAAGGGCTTGTGATCACTACGACCAAGGACGGAGCCAAGATTTTTATTTATCCCGGGCTAAACTAAGCATTCATACGACTAACAAAATACAAATGTAAACTCATAAATATTTATATAATAATACAAATCAAGTTTGTGGAACAACAAGATTGAAGGACCCAACACTACACTACACTAATCAGGTTTTTAAAAAATTTGCATGTAATTGTACTTGAATTTAGTTCTATCTAGATGTATTTGTTGAGTTATCAAATAATATATTTTTTGTTAATTAGGATTCTTAAATTTAGAATCTTACACCTTTGTTTAAGAATTTGAGAAAATTACAGCGACTATATTTCATTCAACCTGGAATAGAGACAAAAAAACAAAAGCTTTTTCAACCTGATAACGGTATAAATTTGGGCATTTGATTCGAACAGCTGCCTGAAAAACAAATGTGTGTATGTTTCAGAAGTATTTGATCGAACAGCTTGTGGGCATTTGAACGAAGAGTAAAACCAAACAAATAGAGACACAGAGACAGACATACAAAACCGAAGAGCAAAACTAAACAAAGAGGAGAGAGGAGGAGGTGATGAATTGTACCTATTGGGACCAGGAGCGCGCGAGAATCGAACTCGTCTGAGAGAGAAAAGAGACTAATTTTAGGGAAGAGACTGTCTGATTTTTTTTTTGGAAAGAGGAGGAGGGTGGGCTAATATTTAATGATAATTTTTTTTTTTACCCTGAGCTGCAGCCCACCTGAGCCAACTAATGGCTCCGCCCTTGATTACGACCTTCATCATTGAAGGTGGTGGTGCGAATGAGAATGGTAATGAGGGGGTGTAGGGGAGAGAGAATAAGGGGTTGGACTACTGTTTTTTTTTTGATCAAAGACTACTGTTAAATATTGTGAAAATTTAGGATGGAGTTGTGTATTTTTGCGGGCAAGACGACATTGCACCGATACACATTTTTTTTCAATATACTATTTTTTGTTGTTGTGTATTACTACTTTTTTTCGAGTAATTATTTTTTATTAAGTATATTATTATTTTTTTGATAAGTATATTAATGTTAATATTGAATACTAATAATTGCTCGTGCCTGAAGGTAGTATATATAAACCAAAAAATTGCAAATAATTACTCATACCTAAAGGTAAATTATAATTTTTAAAAATCACCAAATAATAAGGACCCACTATTTAAAAAAAAATAGATCATTGTCAATTATAACTAATCCTTTGCTTGAATGGAATATTAATAACAACTTATATGATATATATAAAACAATTGCACCAACGTCAACCAACTCTTCTATGACATCTACTCAAATAGAACTACCGGTGAATTTGATGATGACGTGTGGGTGAATTAGAGACAACCAGCAAAATTAAAACAAAAAATGAACATGAAACAAATGGTAGTAGAACAAAACATAAAGAGGGGGGGTCGCCTACATCGCTCCCAAGAAATTAAAAAATAAAAACACCAAGTGGTCTCTTGCATCTCAATAATACTGATCTTGATTTAAGAACATATGACATTCTTATACGTTTTATTTCAAAGAGAAGTCAAAAACCATTTGAGCAATAAAACCATCAAAGTCATTAGCTTCAATTCTAACAAACCTCAATTCACAAACCAATAAACCTTAAAAAATTCAATGATAAGTTGAAAGTTTTCTCCATTACTAAGTTGAAAGTGCTAGGAATATAAGCTCAATTATTGGAAAACCAATTTGATTTTTTCTTTTTGTTTTGATAAATGTAGAACTCCACTTAGTAAGTAAGATAGCTCGCATGAAAAATAACATGTTAATCCATGCAAGGTACACATTGGAATAAGAAATTCATTACCAACAACAATGAAAAACCGAATACATTTAGATCAATGGATCAGGACATGTTACAAATGAGAGTAAACTAAGTTTTTTAGGCATAAACATGCATACATACATAGAGACAAAATGCTTCCGATTACTAATATGCAATTCATATCATAATTAATAATTAAAAGTATTGATGTTCATAATTGATTCTTTGGAGGGGTCTAGACCGCTGAACTGGAGATAAAACAGATGGAACCTGCCTGAACCAGTTTAAAACTAACTGAACTGGGCCTGAATCGGACTTGAACCGATCTAGTTTGAGGCCATTGGATTTGAGTCTGGATCTAGGTATCGATCTGGAGCTGGACTTGGTCTTGCCTTGAATCTGGATCTGGATCTGGATCTGTTACCTAAACCCACAACTGACCCAATTCGAGTGGGTCGTCTTCTTCACCAATGAACAAACCCTAATGCTCCTCCTTCAATGTCGACCGTTCCTTCAACGTTGACTGCAATGAACACCCAACAAACAGTCGGTTACACCATCGACACAAAACCAAATACCAAAATCCACCACGAAGCAAAAACGAACGTCGACCACACCAGTCAACAACCACCACCACCGGACAAGACAACAAACGTCAACCAGACCAGTTGACTACCACCACCACCGAACAAGACAACCAAAATGAACACCACAACACAACTACGACCTAGAATTAATATTTGTATTGTTTTGACTCTGATACCATGTTAAGTTTAGTGAGTTAACACAATATTAGAGAGAACTGAGAGTGGTTACAACTTAACCCACCTCTCATACATCACTTGTATTTATAGTTAACTTACAATAATCAGAAAGACAAATACACCTTTTAATATTTACGCATACTATCCTAATACTCTTAATAATTTACATATAATACCCTAATACTCTTAACAAAGAGAATCTCATATTTTGTCTAGAAAATATTATCATCATAACTTCCAAACTTGAAGGATTTTATTTACCGTTGTTTCTATTGATTTTAACTTTAAAACACCAATGTGAGTTTCCTTTGGTTTGAACTCCGAACTTAATTGGATTAAAACTAAAATTTGACCGTCTACACTTGGGTGTGCACATTATTGGGTGTGCATATTTTGAATCAAGCCAATTGGCAAGATCCCTTTCAACACTGTAGCAAACTTACCTCTATCTGTAGAAGCAGTTCGAACATCCACTTTAATGGTTTTCCCAAGAGGTTTTGCAGTTTGGAAGAGGGTTTTTTCCTCATAATATTCAACTGGGAGTTCGGTGAGCCTCATTCAAACTGTAGTAAAGATTTGTTTAGCTTTGGAGGGGATAAAATCCGGTTCCCACTTGCGGACTTTCAGGTAGTGGTTCATAATGACACATGGGCCTCTAGTGAAAACTTTAGCACAGTCCTCCTTCATATTGAATTTGAACAAGAAGAAGCCATTGTCTAGGTCAATGGCCTCGAAGTCCCCTTGGAGTCCCTAGATATTTCTTGCCCATTGTAGAGCATTTTATAGCCAATACTTTTCCCCAATAGCTTGATCAGAAGCCCATCTTTCCATCTGCTGCGGATCCTCTTTAGGGTTTTCTGGAATAGGATTATGCTTGGGCAAGTTTCATCCGTTGCATTAATGGTTGTGGTATCCATGGCGTCCTTCATCGAAGTTTTCAGCTTCCACTTGCGGTTCTTCGTCTGAGGATTCATCATAGTTATCCGCATCGAAATAGATGACATTATGCTCCTCAAGTAGAGCAGCTCTATAGTTTCGAGCTTTGGGAGCTACGGGAACATGGGTCCGAGTTGGGTGCTATGTTCTTGGATTTCAGAAGATAGTGGAGTGGTCCACCACCATCAACTCTGGTTCTTGAGAAGTGTGAAATTCCTTGACTTTTTTAGTGCTGCTTTGGTGGTTGTCCTATTCTTCAGCAGATGGTGGTGGTGGGTCATGGGAATCAATATTCATGATCAACGCAATTCTTTAGTACTGGTTAGACATGTTCAAGGTGACTTTTAAAATAAGAGTAATGGGACTTAAAAATTTGACCTAATTGTGACCATTAGATTGATTGTGGGCTCCATCAAACATTAGAATTTGGTGCTAATCCAATGGTTTCAATGAAACCACATCATCAAGTCAGCAAATTATGTCAGATTTTTAGGTCCAAATAGTATTACTCATAAAATAATAGTATTTTTAATCTCTAAATTATGTATTTTCATAAAATTAATTTTTATTATATTAATTTTATTAATTTAATTCATAAAATATTTAATTCGCGTCGCTTTGATCCTTATATAGACAAATTATCAAGTTTTTTTGACAGAAGTGATTATGCGTTATTTTTTTTAGACGGTATCATGTAATCAACAAGTGATTATTCCGTAAAAAACTTAACGATCCATTTATGTAAGAATTAAAGTAATACGAATTGAATACTTTAATGACCAAATAAATAAAATTAATACAATAAAGACTAAACTGACAAAAAATACATATTTTAAGAATCAAAAGTACTATTGACCTAAAATTTTAACTTAACATTTAAAAGTTATAATTTTCATGATCGATCAGAATTTTTTAGGATCAATTACGCATTTTATACATTATAACTTACATTTTAAAAAAATTATAATTTTTAATACGATACTTTCGCGATACCATAGTCTTTCTCTTAATAACTGGGTCGATTGTATGAAAAAAAAGAAAAAAAAAAAAGATTGTGCTTGGGGGATTCTCCTAGGTGCCAACTAGATAGAATGGATGCTCGACAAAGTTCAAGCAAAAGCATCTTCAGAAATCCCGTACCGTATACGTATTCATTTCATTTGTCTTGTTCCTTTTAGAAACTCTAAGAAGAAACAGAAATTGAATAGTTTTTTCGGTAAGTAGCAGAAATGGAATAGTTTAGGGTTAATTCTATTGAACATCCTTAAAGTATGAAATTCTCTTATTTTAGTCTTTAATATTTCAATTACATTATTTTGATCCTTAAAATATTAAATATGTTTCTATATGATCTTTCAAATAGACAACCTTTATATTGTTAACGATTTTTTATCATAAACTTATCACGTAATACTTAAATATGAAAAAAACAATAATTTCGATAATTTTTTACCAAATTTTTATTGAAATTTTGGTTAAATAGCTACTCAAATTACACAATTTTGATCATAAATTATCTAAATTTTAGTCAAAAGCTACCTATATTATACATTTTTTAAGAGTTATAAAATTTTGCTTAAGAACTATCAAAATTATTTTTTATCCATATTTATGTATCACGTGACAAGTTTATGATAAAAATCGTTTAATAATTTGAACGTTGTCTTTTTGAGGGACCATATAGAAATATTCAATATTTTAAGGATCAAAATAATACAATTAAAATATTAAGAATTAAAATAAGACAAACTAATATGTACCTTGAATGCAATTTACCCTATAGTTATTACTGGTAACAGAGACACATTCAGAAAAAAATCTTTTTTTTTCACTTGGGTAGGCAGAAGAAGGTAGTCCAGTTGCATGTGCATTTTTTCCTCAACTGGGGTAGGGCCTTTCTCTTGCCCATAAAAACAAACCACATGCCTGCACATTCATATCTCATCTCTCTCCCCAGTTTCTTCATCTTCAGTTCTTTTCATGGAGTCCTTTCAAGGTTTGATTCAGTTTTCATTGCATATATGTCATACATGATGATTAAATCCATTTTCCATAACATCAGAATTCATGATCTGAACTACATTAATTTGAATACTAATATTAATTTCTTGTAAAAATGGAGGTTTTCATTTCAACTCTCTCTCTCTCTCTCTCTCATGTCATTTGTTTGTGCTGGTACAGAGGGTGTGCGAGAGCATCTACTGAATGTGGACGTGATCGAAAATGGGTGTGATCCGGAGACGAAAATACGTGTAAGAAATCTGACGAAAGAATCAGACAAGGGTATTCAAATACTAGGGAAGATCAATCTGGACATACCCAAAGGGAAGATCATGGGGATCATAGGACCCAGCGGTAGCGGCAAGTCAACCATGTTGAGGGCGCTGAATCGGTTATGGGAGCCACCAACTGATACTGTTTTTCTGGATGGTGATGACATTCGTGATCTTGAGGTGCTTGGCCTTCGCCGTAAAGTTGGAATGCTTTTCCAGCTACCTGTCCTCTTTGAAGGTATGTGTATGTTTTGCCTTTTTGAAGGTATGTGTATATTTAAAGTTAGTGGTTAGCCTAATAGTCCCTACCCTGCTATTAGATCTTTAGATTATGGATTCAAATATCATCGCCTCCCTCTGATGCATCAGTTTGATTAATCACGTAGAATTACCTTATTGTATGTCTACCAATTGCATCATACATAATCCCATAATCTAATTATTCACTCAATCAGTGCGGTAAGAAAATTAGGTTACAAAATGCTTTGATAATTTTCAAGATTCTATCAAAATTATATATTTTTTTTATCAATTAAATGAATTTATCTTGTCAAAATCGAATTATTCATATTTAACACTATAACTTTATAATTCATGTTAGATCATGCCCATTTTTAGATTTATGCCACAGATTAGTCAACTCTGACATTTCATGTCCGATTTATTCTACAGTGTCACCTCCGAAATAGTCACATCAAATTTATACATGTCCTTGCCACCCACTTTTAGTTAGTGCTCACAAAATATGTGCACTTTGATTCTAACGTGCATCCATAAATTACAAGCAAATTCGTTGACATTAAATTTGTTACATTCTCTTCCACTCTCTCTCCTCAAGAAAAAAGTACACAAGATATGGAATTTTGAATTTGGAAGGGTTGACTTGTAATATGAATCCTTAATATGAATCCATGAATGCACGAAACCCTTTATGTCAGGGAAATATTTTTTATTCTAAAAATATAATAAGGTCAACCCTTTTTGTAGCCTAATTTAATTAAATTAAACAATGGGATGATGAAGGGGGATTTCAAAATTTTGGTGGCAGTATGCACCTAATGTAGTGTAGTTGCGTATGACTTTGTCAACAGATTTGAGTAATCTCCGATCTAGTCTTGAGCCGAGGCCAGCAAGGGTTGATTCTTAAGTATACAAATCTACAAGACTGGGTATTACCTTTCACTATGCGTAACCCAAAGGATGAAGTGTTAGGCATAGGAACGCTCACATTTGTTGGTTTACTCTTTCACTAGAATTTCTAAATCCAGCTCCCGGCTACGTATCCTTTGGATCCTTCGTCTACATAGAAGTGGATTCAAACCACTAACACAAGGATTTTCTGTCATTTGCTCTAACCTGCTGAGCTACCTGAACCACTTTTTTAAAGTATGTTTTCTTCATCGAATAGGACCCTACCTTGGGTGATAAAAGAAAAAGAGTTGCACCCCTCTGACCTTGCTATAGGCGAATGCCTTATGTACCGAGTATGATCTGTTTTTTTTCATTATGATTATCTATTTTGGCATGTGGCCTTTGCCATAAACATGCTGTATACGGTGTAGTTTCAACAAATATGCAATTTTGGACCGTAGAAACACAGACGGGTCGTTTGTTTTTCTCTTGCAGGTGCATTCTGTACAAAAATCACACAACAAAAGACCGCTACATAGACCTAAGTTGTTATGCATATCACTGCACCCTGTAATTTTATGCGTAAACTTCCTTTTTTTGAGGTACTAAAAGGATTACACCCTTTGGTTTTGGTCCTTTTGGTTGATCACATTCTTACAATCCTATTTATTTGAGACTACCATTTGTATGTGTGGTATTCCTCTCCAGCCCTACCAGCTTTTTCTTTACCTATTACCACCAAAACAACAGTTTATGAACTCATTATAGCAAATCTGATATATGTAGGTAATTCCCTCTAACTTGATTTATCACCTCACTATGGGCATCATCTCTGCAGGCACGGTTGCAGATAACATTAGATATGGTCCGCAGTTGACAGGGAAGAAACTACGTGACGATGAGGTGTACAAGTTGCTTAATCTTGCTGACCTTAATTCCTCTTTCTTCAACACATCGGGCGCTGAATTATCAGTTGGCCAAGCTCAAAGAGTTGCACTTGCTAGGACTCTGGCAAACAATCCAGAGGTAACCCAAGTTATAGGACTGCACCACTTCACAAGCTTTTCGTCTATTGGAGTATTTTTCCCACAACCATATAATGCAAACTGCAACCATTCACTTTTTTTGTTCTCTTTCTCCTGTAAAGGTGTTGCTGCTGGATGAGCCAACAAGTGCGTTGGATCCAATATCAACGCAAAACATAGAGGATGTTTTTGTAAAGCTGAAGAAGAATCGAGGAATGACCATCGTTATGGTCTCTCACAGCATCAAACAAATCAAGAGGATTGCTGATGTAGTGTGCCTTCTGGTGAACGGTGAGATAGTTGAAGTCTTAAAGCCTGATCAACTCTCTGAAGCCAAGCATCCCATGGCACAAAAATTTCTTGAAGTCAGCTTATGAGATTCTACTGTTATGCTTGCATACTTCACTATTCTCGTCTCTGAATGTTCGTAGTCTAAGCGGAATCTTGTATTGTTAATGAATAAGATAACCGTCGTGTGTATTTAAGAATTCCTATTGAGTTTGACTAAGGACCAAGCTAAACAAATGAATTAGCTATATTCAACTCTTGATATGCACATGGATGTATGTTTTATTTTCAAAACCGGGGAACCTTATTTATCAGCTTAGCACCTTCTTCTGTCCTGAATAAATTTCCACCGAGTCGAACAGGGCAATGGTGCTTTCATGCAGAATAGTGAACCCAAGTAAGCACAGCATCGAGCACGCCCAATGCTGTTGTTGTCGACCATGAGGACCCTGATGGTTTGGCGCGTGAGTTGATTTCACCGGAACGTTGGGTGGTTTGAGTGAGGCAGTCATTGATGGAGCTCAAACCTGGGTATTGGTCAAGGAGTTTGGTGACGTCGAAGGCATTGGGACAGTTGAATAAAAGGAAGAAAGCAAGCAGGTGAGAGATCCTGGAATTCTTTTTCACAGGTGTGTCGATGGTACTTCTACATGTGCAAGTGTAGACAGGAAGGTGAAGGGGAGGCCTTGTAGCCATATGAGTGGATTTTACACTAAAACTTACCCCTTAGGCGCTATGGTGAATAAGGGACCCACTTTCCTTTACAAATCCAGTCCTCTCCCTACGGCTTGTTTTGGACAATGGTAAGGCATCTTGTGTAGATAAGAAGGCTTCCGCGAGGGGAATTTTGTGTTGGGGAGCACGGATATCATCACCGAGCTAGTTGTTTAGGACTCTAATATCGCTATTTTGTGGATTCTCTAACTCTAGCACATTCGCTGTGCAAAGAAAATAGTTCTCTAAACTACTTGCTTTGCTCGGGTGTTTCGGTGCAAACAGGTGGTCCTCCAACAGGAACTTGGACCAGTCCTGCGTTCAATGGAGGGAAGGCAAAGCAACCTACCTTATCAAGCTAACAACCCACTTAAGGGATCACCCTTGTTTGTTAACTAGATTAACTTGCACCCTTGAATTTTACAATATAAGAAATGCGCGGATAGTTATTATTGGATACACATAACTAGGAGTTCAAATTGAACTCAGATTTATTTGCTATATGGTTGAACATATAATAACATTTACAAGCCAACAAAACTAGTAATATGATCATATACTTATACATTAAATCTTATCGGCACAACTTGGAGCTTGGAGCTTGGAGCTCGTTTAAGTTTCTCATCAGTTGCGCAAAATTAGATCAAACCCCACCCAAATATAACTGAAACTCTCCACAGAAAAGTTCATTTTCCATTTTTCATTCTAATCTGTCACTCTTCCTACTCCATTTCTCCTTTCCCCTTTTTATCAGTTAGTTGAGGTCGACAACTGTGTTCAGCTTTTCCCTAAGGAATTGAATCAAACCCGAAAATTAATTTTTAGAGTTCAGTATCATGTAACATTAAAGATAGAATATGAAAATTGTGTGGCCACAAATTAAAATTTTACCTGGGCATTTTCTGTTTTATATTTTTGGAGATCTTCTTGAGCACAGATGAGCCTACACAGAAAGCACAAGTTTAGAACTATTCATAAAAGAGCAACATAATTTTCTGCATAATGTAATTTATACCTCCACTGTAAATCAGTTATCTCATGAAGCAATTCCTTCTCTCTATCGTGAGCTGCCTCCAACTGCAAACCAAATAGAAAAATAGACTTTAAATTCACTCACTACACGTAAGTAGCATCTCGGCATTTCTCCCTATCTTTATAATTTTTTGAATGTTAACTATTTCAGTTTCATACATAAATTTATATAGAATTTTTGAAAAAGATGTTACTTCATTGGTCCAATCAAGTCTTATCATAGCCGGCCAAACTTCAACATCCACTTCATCATAATCTTTGTAAAGTTAATAATTTGTAATTTTTATGTATTTTCACTCGATTGCAAGATAACATAGTTTCTGTTCTAATTGCATCTGATTTAATGCATAAAAAAAAGTAAAAAGAATTTCATTTGACACAAGCTCTTGAACCAGTTTGAAAATTTTCAGACATTTAATTGCAAATATATATTTTAACAACTTTGGTGCCACTTAGATATGGCCATTCAACCGCAAAATGCTAAAGAACTAAAAACATCAAAAAAATAATCTAGTCTGCAAAACAAAAAGGAAAAGAGTTTTCAGAAATCAACAGAACAATTAATTAGAAGTCACATCACATTGGTGTCAAGTTATAATATTCTTAAACAACAACCATACAATCCACGATATCGATGATATATCAAAATGAACACAAAAATCATAGCATACTTGCTTAATAATTTGTTTAGATAAAACCTATATCATCGACATACCAACGATTTCTCCATCATAGCCACATTCGTCGGCAGACATTCCCCATCGAATGCACGAGTGCCTAAACACATTACGTAAGACTGAAATATCTTAATAAAATAAATGAAGTTCAAGAGGGCACCTGTAGAGTCACCAACAGAGACTTGCTTCATTAGACTTAGAAGACTCTCCTGTTGGAAAAAATTATAAATAAGAAACTAAAAATTACAAAATTGTACTCTCCAAAAAATATAATAAAATTGCAAATTGGTTGAATTTACATGGTTCATCCATACCCTTTGAAGAATATTTGTCTGCAAAGCTGATTGCAATGTCGGAAAAACAGAATGGCCACAAGGATTTGGTGGTGTAGCATCAGATGGTGATGGTGCTGGTGATGGTAGAGAAAGAGAAGGACGTTGGGTAATCACCTACATAACCCATGGCAGTCCCATAGAAGTGTAGTTAAACTTTTGGTGCCAGAGACATGAGATGCAATACTTATAAATATTTATTTAGGCTCTCAACTTCAACTTTCTCTACCCATAGCTGATGGTGATGGTAGAGAAAGAGGAGGATGTTGGGTAATCACCTACATAACCCATGGCAGTCCCATAGAAGTGTAGTTAAACTTTTGGTGCCAGAGACATGAGATGCAATACTTATAAATATTTATTTAGGCTCTCAACTTCAACTTTCACTACCTACTTTGTTGCATCAAAGCGACCGTTGCACCAAAACTCACTTGTGTTAATAAAAGTGCAATTTCTTTCTTTTAACTAGTTCAGAAACAAGCGCCCATGGGTCGGGTTGGTTAGACCTACTACCGAGTCTTAGAGAGACTTGCTGCACCTCTAACCAACTAGACCAACAATTCTCCCCCCCTCGCAACTACCCTGGGACTTGTACCTTTGACCTCGCTCTAATACCAATTGTTAGACCAAAAGTCCAAAACGCTTACTATTGCACCAAAACCCGCATGTGTTACTGAAGGCACAACTTCCTTCTTTTAACTAGTTCAACAAGAAGTGCCAACAGATCAGGTTGGTTAAACCCTCCATCGAATCTCAGAGAGACTTGCTACATCTCTACCCAAGCCAGCATACTTCTACCCTATTACATCCTGACTTGCAACCACCAACTTACTACTTGGAAACAAAGCCATTTTTATCACAAACCAGAACCACAAAACAATTTCTAATATTTAAAGGACAAGGAGTGTTCAAAAGATTTGGTAACAAAGCACTTATTGATTAATGCACTTCAGTCAAATGGTAAAGGAACAAAATAAAAACCAAGGTCGAGGTCAATAACATTGTATCACTTGCGATAGATGTAAGTAAAAGAGATACAAATCAAGTGTAGAGCCCCCGTATTTATAGTCAAACAATAAATGTACAATAAGGATAAAAAAGGTAAAAACGAAGATAAAAAGGAAAATCCTAATAAACTAGGAAATAATTCCAACACTTCCCCTCAAGCTAGGTGCAAAGATATCAACCAAGCCAAGCTTGACAACAGATTCCCGGAGAATGGATAGAGTGACAGGTTTGGTGAAAACATCCGCAACCTGATCACTAGTCCTCACAAACAATGGAGTGATAATACCACAACTAATCTTCTCCCAGAGAAAGTGAACATCAGTCTCTATATGCTTCGCCCTCTCATGAAATACAGAGTCAGAAGCGAGCCGAATAGCAAATCGATTATCACAATATAATATGAATGAAGAAGTTACTAAAAATCCCAACTCTCCAAGAATCGAACGTAGTCAGATAATCTCACACGTGTCAAGTGCTAGTGCCCGATACTCTTCCTCTGCTGACGAGCAGGAGACAACTGCCTGCTTTTTGCTCTTCCAAGAGATGAGATGAGTCCCACGAAAAGCACAGAAGTCTGTAGTAGATCGACCATCACACGCTCCCCCATAATCTGAATCTGAATAACAAGCTAGAGAACCAGTCTAAATCCTGATGTATAGAACAATCCAAATTCAGGACAAGACTTGAGGTACCGAAGAATATGATAAACTGCATCAAGAAGAGGCTGACATGGTCAATGCATGAACTGACTAACTCGGCTAACAACGAATGAAATGTCTGGCCTAGTGTTGGCTAGGTAGATAAGTCTACCTACCAATCTCTAATAGACAGTCAGATCTCTCAACTCCTCACCTTCAACAGTAAGCTTCAAATTTAGAATCATAAGTGATGATGCCGATTTGCACCCCACATCCCAGTGTCCGAGAGAAAATCCAGAACATACTTTTTCTGAGAAAGAACAACACCCTTGCTGCTACGGGCAACCTCAATCCCAAGAAAGTATCGCAGAAATTCCAGATCCTTCACATCGAAAGTCTTTCTAAGGTCTACCTTGACCTGCGCAGTCCCAAAAGCATCATCTCAGTGATAATAATATCATCAACACATACCAAAAGGATAACACACTGTCTAAAAGTATTCTGTCTAATAAAACAGGTATGATCAAAATGACATCTGGTAAACCCCAAACGTACAACTACATCACTAAAGCGAGAGAACTAGGCTCGTGGTGACTGTTTCAGCCCATAAAAAGACTTACGCAGTCGACATACATTTCCAACACACTCCCCCTCACCACGAAAATCCGATGATGCATCTATATAAATAATCTCATCCAGATCACCGTGAAAAAAAACGTTCTTCACATCTAACTGATGAAGAGACCAAGAGTACTCCGCAGCTAGAGAAATAATCATCCGAACAATAGTCAATTTTATTACGAGGGCAAATGTAGCACCAAAATAACGACCTGGTACCTGAGTAAAGCCCTTCGCCACAAGTCTCGCCTTATGGCGATCAATACATCACTAAAGCAAGAGAATCAGACTCGTGGTGACTATTTCAGTCCATAAAAAAACTTACACAGTCGACATACATTTCCAACACACTCTCCCTCACCACGAAAATCCGATGGTGTATCTATATAAATAATCTCATCCAGATCACCGTGAAAAAAAGCGTTCTTCACATCTAACTGATGAAGAGACCAAGAGTACTCCGCAGCTAGAGAAATAATCAACCGAACAGTAGTCAATTTTATCACGAGGGCAATAGTACCAAAATCACGACCTGGTACATGAGTAAAGCCCTTCGCCACAAGTCTCGCCTTATGGCGATCAATAGTACCATCCACAAGAAACTTCAGGGTGAAACCCAACGACAGTCAACAGGCTTCACCCCTAAAGGTAAAGAGACAAGATCTCATGTATAATTACACTAGAGAGCGTCCATCTCCATCTGCATAGCAAGAACCCACTAGGACTCCCACATAGCCTCTGAAACAAACGAGGAACTGGCATATCTGATAAAGCCATGTTATAAGCTCGAAAAGTAGGAGATAGATCACCATAAGAAACATAAACAGAGATCGGATATTAAATCCTGGTGGTCCAACCATTACAATCAACTGGACGGCGATCACGCCGCGAATAACGACACCCTAAATCATCAGGTAAAATAACTGGCTCAGTACCTGCAATCTCATCAGTACTAACAACAAGTGCATCAATATACTCAACGAACTGAGAAATATTACCTGCATCGCCTGAGGTAGAGAGGATATCAGCAGGGGGATGAGAACGAGGGCGACGAACATAAACCTACAAAGGAAGAGAGACCGGTGACTCTGTACTGACAGAAATGAGTGGCCCTAGAGAACGAGAGACTGAGGACTCTGTAGTAATTAAGACCAATGGCATATTATCAATTGGAGGATCAGACACAAGACTGGAAGAAAAATAAGGAATATGCTCAAGAAATGTAACATCTAGACTGTACCCTTTAGACTGATGACAATAGCCCACAAAGACACAACGAATTGCTTTATCATCAAACTTATGACGAGTAGGAGACCGATCCTGAACAAAACACGTGCAGCCAAAAACATGAGGGGGGACCGAAAAAAGTGTCTGCTCAGAGAATAAGACCTATAAGGGAGCTCTATGCTAAAAAACAAGACTCGGTGTTCGATTGCATAAAAAGATAGAAGTTAAACAATAAAATGTCAATAAGATTTTGGTACTCCCATACCTCTGAGCATACAACATACCATCCCTATCAAACTCCTATTTTTCCTTTCAGCAACTTCATTTTGCTCAGAAGTATATAGACAAGTGAGCTGCTAAAGGATACCCTGAAAAAAAAGGTGAGACACTAAGGCATCAGACATATATTCTTTGGTATTATCCGAACGAAGAGCACGAACAATGACATCGAATTATGTCTTAATCATTTAAAAAAACTGAGTAATGACAGGGGGTACATCAGACTTTCTATGCAAAAAGTAGACCCAAGTACAGCGGATATGGTCATCGATAAATGTCACATAGTATCGAACACCTGACAAACCAGTAACAGGAAAGGGTCCCCAAATATCAGAGTGTATTAAGTCAAATGGTTTGGGTGACTGGTGTATACAAGGAATATAACTGGTCCTAATATGTTTCGATAGAGAACATATAACACAGTCAAGTTTACCACTAACACAAGCATTGCTCAAAGCAGGAAACAACATACATAAGTATTTAAAATTTGTATGTCCAAAACGATCATGTCACAACTGAACAGTTTGTGACGAAAAATCATAACGACAAGTACTAAGTAAAATACTAGCATGCAAGCTAGGAACAGATAAAGACAAAGTAGGTGCAGGTGATGGAAGTGAAAGAACCGGTGAAACTAGAGGTGGATCGCCGAGATAATACAGTTCATCTCTCTCATGTCCCCTGATAATAATCCTCCTGGTACTCAGGTCCTGCAAATAACATGAATCAAATAAGAACACAACCGCACAGTGAAAATCTCTGGCTAACTGATGTACAGATAACAAATTCATGGCCAACTTTGAGGCATGAAACATTGAACGTAAAGTAAAGTCATCTGGGAGGCAGACTGTTCCCCTACTAACAATAGGGGCATGTGTCTCATCTGCTAGTTGAACCTGCGTATGTAACTTCTCGTCAAAAGTGGTGAAGTCATGGACCTCACCAGTCATGTGACCATTCGCACCCGAGTCCAGCATCCAAAGGGGAGACGGACTGGCGCGTGCATGAAAGACACGAGGCATACCTGTAGTGGTGGCAGTAGCAGAAGTTGGACCCTGAGAAATCAGGACAGACATAAGTATATCCAATCGGACAGTGATAGCATCCATATCACTCTGCTAAGGACGAACACTAGAAGCAGGAGTAGGAGCAGGAGCAGGAGCAGGAACAGGAACAGGAACAATGACAGTAGGTGATGGTATCTCAGCAATATAAGCAGTACGGCCGCGAGGAGACGGCTTAAGCTCCGGATGGAGTTTGCAACAAACAGCTCTGAGATGCCCTGGTCAGCCACAATAATCACACTAACAAGAATCCTCCTGTCTGCGTTGATCTGGGGCACCCTGACGGCGCTAGTCTGAGCGCTGTCCACCTCTGACTGAGGATCCTGAACGAGACCCAGCTGTAGCTGCAAGGGCCAGTTGATCGGCCAGAGGAGTCAAGGCCGCTTTTAGAAGTGATGCAATACAGACGCGACGCTCATGCTGCTCAATCATCGCATACATCTCATAAGGAGATGGAAGCCTCATCATCGACAAGATCTGTGAACGAGGTCCCTCAAACTCATCACGAAGCCCCATAAGGAACTTGTGAATCCTATCCTCTTGCTCTCTAAAGTGCAAGAATGCTGCTCCCTTGGGCTCTATCCTCGGAATAACAACAAGAGAATGTAGAATCTCATACTTAAGCCACCGCTGAGTCAAATAGTCATAATAATCCTGAACAGTCATATCTTTCTACCGAGCATATGAGAGCTCCTGAGAAAGCTCACCCATCCTGACTAGGAATACATCTCTGATAAAACACTTCATAACTTCGAAACAAAGCTATGAAACTGATGAATCCTGCAAACAGATGGCTCCATCGAGCCAAATAACCATCCAAGAATGGCGCAGTTCTCAGAGAATCACGCAGAATATCCAAGGTCGGCATCAGCTGACTTTGGGAGAGATCTCGTCAGCCAACCAAGCTTCCCTACACAGCCTAGGAAAAGCTGGAATGAGCGAGACCATTCAGTGAAGTTACGGCCATTCAACAACTGTACCGTAACTTTCTGAGAAATCATGGTCGGCAATGCTGGTAATGCAACTGTGCCACTAAGTACTGTATACTGGTCAAACATAAAAGTGAAAGTACCAGTAAATATCTCAACGGTAGAAGTGTCAACAATAGGGGCCTAAAATCTTTCAATAGTAGTCACATCAACAATAATACTAGGGCACCCGTGACAGAAAATAACTCTAAGATAAATAGAGATAAAATAAATGAGAACAATATACCTCCAGTCGAACAATAGTGATAAATAAAGAAGGTCCAAAAAACTCTCAAATAATCAGGTCACGGTGCTCAGAAATCCAATAAAGATAAATAAATGATCTATTGCATCAAAACCAGATCACCAAACAATAGGATCCGACCCCTCTTACAAAGGTCTTGGATACTGCAACCTGGCAATACTATGACGAAGAGTGCGAAGGACTAAACTACAACGAAAAACAAGACCCGACAATTGGCTGATGAGTAGACTGAACAGTGACCTAGTAGTAGGCTAGGCACTTGGGCTATGAGTTGGTGGTGGGTTTGGTTTATTGAGGTATGTGGTTTTGTTGCTGGGCTGGAGTGGAGTGGGCTGTACTTTCGCTTTAGTTATGGATGGATGGGCTGGTTATTGGTAGGTGTTGTAGGTGTTGTTTCAATACGGACGCGAGTAGGTGTTGTTTCAGTTGGTTTGCTTGTAAAGTAGGCTGGGTGGTATATTGGTGTGGGCAATATGTCGGTGTGTTTTTTTTTTGTGCTGGTTTGTCCGTGGCTGTGAGTGTGTTGTTTCGGTGCTGGTTTGTCACTGCTGAAGTAGGCAGGTGGGTTCGCTGCAAGGTTCTGTGGGTGTTCTGTCGGTGTTGCGGGTGTTGTGGTGGAAGGTGATGCTGTCTGTCAGTGGTTTTGTTGTCGGTTAGTTTGAGTTTTGGGTTGTTGGCGGCGGCTGGGAGTTCTGGTGCAGGCTGTACCAGGTTGGTTGGGTCAGTCGGTGGGCAGTAGGTTGGTGGTGGCTGCAACGTGGAGGAGAGCTGTGGGTGGCTGCTGGTTTGTCGATGTTTGGTGAGGGTTAGGATTAGGCTCTAATACCAACTTGAGATAGATGTAAGTAAAAGAGATACAAATCAAGTGTAGAGCCCCATATTTATAGTCAAACAATAAATATACAATAAGGATAAAAAAGGTAAAAACGAATATAAAAAGCAAAACCCTAATAAACTAGGAAATAACTCCAACAGTATCAAAGTAACATATATATTCTAAGGAAAAACAAAAGAGTAAACAAAGGAAAAGGCAAAGCAATTGTTGCAAGAAATAATCCCCGTTGACAGCATTGTAGGTGACTGACTATTATATTACTAATAGTCTTAAAAAGTTCTTGATTGGCAGATTGTAACAAAAGTAGTGTTTAAGAAATTCTTGATTGTCAGATAGTTGAGACATTTACAAATCTACGCCATCCAAATCTAAGCAATCCTTAATTCTTATTATTAGTAACTGCTAATAAATTGATAAAATCACACTAACGGAATGCACAAACCTGAGACCAGCGTAGTGTCAATGCCACTAATATATCCATATGCATGTACACCTATCCTTTGCTTGAGACATAAAATTTAAAAGCAAGTATTGACTCCGACTAACCATTTCTGATAGATGGTTGTACAAGATTTTAATTCCATCATGTGTTGGCTATGACAAGCACGCAAAAGAGAATTGATTAGGTAGACAGTGAACAAACAAGAAAAAACTTATTACATATTGGGTCCAATTAAGAGAGGTGGTTACAGCATACGAGAATAACTAAGGCCTCGTTTGGTAACCACTAATTTTCGTTTTATTTTGTTTTTGTTTTCATTTTTTCACCAAAAAAAAAATTAAAATATGTTTGGTGAATGTTTTCGTTTTTCTTTTTTACAACTTTGTTTTGAAAACAATGGCAAAATATGAAAACATTTGAAATGATGTTTTTAAAAACATCAAAAAAACTCAAACATGCGGCAACTCTTATTCCCCATTTAATAAGGTCTGGACTTCGAGTCTTCTCCACAACAAAATTGCATATTCTTTTCCTTACCATATAAAATGCCATGAAAAATGCATCTAAAATGCATATTTCTCCATTTGCTCAGACTCCACCCAACTTCACCCAACTCCACCGACGTCTCCAACTCCACAGCCACAAACGTCTCCTACTCCGGCGAAGAAGTGCCTCCAGCTCCAACAAACAAGTGCCTCCAGCTCCAGCGACAACTCCTTCTCTCCGGCAAAGTGGTAAGTTTCCTGTTTTTCGCAAAATTTTTCATTTTTTTTAGATCTATGATGATGTTGTTCAGATCTAAAGCTTATTTTTGTAGATCCATATTTTATTTTTAAAGATCTATACTATATCATTTCAGATCTGGGGTTTTTTTTGGTAGATCTAACTTTTCATCAAATCTAGGTTTTACGAAACATTGTTTCTTCAGTTTTGGTGAAATTTTAAGAATAATCTGAAATTGATCAATTGATATTCCTTAGATTAATTTGGAAATCTAATCCATCGTTATTCTAAGTTTTTTTTTTTTGGGCTATGCACGGTGAAGCAAGCATGGAAGACATACCGTCTGATCCCAAACTCATTTCTGGGTTTTTCTGTTTGATAATGTATTTCTCTTTTCTCTTTTGGATTGGATTTGAGTGAGGATGAGTTGGTTAGTTTTGTTTCAAATTTACTAAATGATATTGCGATCGAAGGCTTATTTGGAATTTAAATAGCTAGTTACCGACAATAGTTTGTTTTTTATAATTCACGTGTATTTATACCTGGTTGCATCAGGTTATCATCTTTGCATTAGCCAATCCTGGAAGAGAGTAGGCTAGACTTAATAGTGTTTGCTTATGTGTATGATCCACATGTTTGAATTAGTAATAGTAGACCAATATTCTTACGAGATCTTCTTATGATTCACATGTTACTGTGCTTTGAAAAATAATAGTAGATTAAGTCCAATTAATAGTCAAATATTATCTTGATTGGTTTGTTGTTCAGAGAGAGACAGATAGAGTAGTCCAATTAATAGTCAAATATTCACATGGGGGTTCTTTCTGTGGTCTTTTTAATTTTTGCTTTCATTGTTACTACCAATCACATACACATGGAGCAAGCCAGTGATAAATTCCTTTTTCTTACCCTATTCGAGTTCATGTAATTTATTTTATGTCGACTTTCTTGTTTGAATTGATGGATTCAAATCTTCTTCTCCTGCAACTTAAGGTAAGATTTTATTATACTTGTGTATGTGTATGTTGTTTTATTGGAAAAAAGTATTGAATTATTGTAATTGGAGAGTTATTGGGGATAATAGGAAGTACGATTTTCAATTTTTTTAATGGAAACATAGTTGCATATGTAGGTGTTTATAGAACTTTCTTCTTATGGTATTGTTCTCTAATTTGAAGTTGCTGGTTATGTAGATGGAAAATAAGGATGACGATGTTGTTGAGGTTGGGGCTAAGAAATGTGATGGGTCATGGACGTCAAAAAATGAGGCCATTTTTATTGAATTGATGGATTTAGAAGTACCATTTTGTCCTAAAGACATATCTACATTTGAAAGAGATGCCTGGAACAGAATCTTAGTGCAACTAATCAACAAGACGGGATATAATTACCACTCTGAGCAGCTGCGAAACAAATATAATATGTTGAGAACAACGTACAATGCATTTAAGAAATTATTGAATAAAACAACTGGAGTAGGATGGGACCCTGAGAGACAGACAATTACTTTACCTGATGACGTTTGGAAGAATTTGTACAAGGTAGTCAATTATTCTTAAAATGCTTAAACATTATTATGTCTATATTTGTCAAGAGTTTAGTATTCATTAGTTTTCATGCCTTCTAGGTGAATAAGCATGCTAGACAATTCAAGAAAAAGGGTTGTCCGCATTATGACAAGCTTGGTAGAATCTTTGGTAAGACAAGTGCAACTGGTGAGCATGCTCACCCTTCAACCCTACCTCCTTCTGACAACGAGGAAGAGAAAGACCCAACTTTTGATCCTACAACTGAGATTGATAAAGGTGATGACAATGAAAATGCTAAAGGACCATCCAACTGCTCTCGTAGTAGGTCTACCACTCCAACGTGCAGTCGCCGTAGGAAGAAAAATAATGTTATCGTTGGTCTTACAGCTGCCCTTAATGTTTTGGTTGAAAACTCAAAGAAAAAAATGAGTATTTAGAGTACAAGATGTCACAGTCAACGGGGGCAACATCTTCGTATGCGGATAGTGAGGTTAATATCAATAACAATGACTTGGTAGATGAATGCATGAGTGCTTTGAATGTTTTGGAGGACATTGATGGTGAAAGCTATTCAAAAGCCATAATAAAATTTAGTGAGGGATTGACTTGGAGGAAGTTGTTCTTGGCGATGCCGGACCATAGGAAGCG
>CM042202.1:9899780-9911053 GCA_023539305.1 Ilex asprella
AGGGTAAATTGCATTCAAGGTACATATTAGTTTGTCTTATTTTAATTTTTAATATTTTAATTGTATTATTTTAATTTTTAAAATATTGAATGTTTCTATATGGTTCCTCAAACAGACAACGTTCAAATTATTAAACGATTTTTATCATAAATTTGTCACGTGATACATAAATATGGATAAAAAATAATTTTGATAGTTCTTAAGCAAAATTTTATAGCTCTTAAAAAAATATATAATATAGGTAACTTTTGACTAAAATTTGGATAATTTATGATCAAAATTGTGTAATTTGAGTAGCTATTTAACCAAAATTTCAATAAAAATTTGGAAAAAAATTATCCAAATTATTATTTTTGTCATATTTAATTATTACGTGACAAATTTATGATAAAAAATCGTTAACAATATGAACGTTGTCTGTTTGAAAGATCGTATAAAAATATATTTAATATTTTAAAGATCAAAATAATATAATTGAAATATTAGAGACTAAAATAAAAAAACTCCATACTTTAAGGATGTTCAATAGAATTAACCCTAAACTATTCCATTTCTGTTTCTTCTTAGAGTTTCTAAAAGGAACAAGGACAAATGAATACGTGTACGGTACGGGATTTCTGAAGATGCTTTTGCTTGAACTTTGTCGAGCATCCATTCTATCTAGTTGGCACCTTGGAGAATCCCCCAAGCACAATCTTTTTCTTTTTTTTTTTCCTACAATCAACCCAGTTATTAAGACAAAGACTATGGTAGCGCCAAAGTATCGTATTAAAAATTATAATTTTTTAAAATATAAATTATAATGTATAAAATGCGTAATTGATCCTAAAAAATTTTGATCGATCATAAAAATTATAACTTTTAAATGTTAAGTTAAAATTTTAGGTCAATAGTACTTTTGATTCTTAAAATATATATTTTTTGTCAGTTTAGTCTTTATTATATTAATTTTATTTATTTGGTCATTAAAGTATTCAATTCGTATTACTTCAGTTCTTACATAAATGGATCGTTAAATTTTTTACGGAATAATCACGTGTTGATTACATGATACCGTCTAAAAAAAATAACGCATAATCACTTCAGTCAAAAAAACTTGACAGTTCGTATATACAGGGATCAACGTGATGCGAATTAAATATTTTATGAACTAAATTAATAAAATTAATATAATAAAACTTAATTTTATAAAAAATACATAATTTAGAGATTAAAAATACTTTTATTTTAAAGGTCACCTTGAACATGTCTAACCAGTACTAAAGAATTGCGTTGATCATGAATATTGATTCCCATGACCCACCACCGCCACTATCTGCTGAAGAATAGGACAACCACCAAAGAAGCACTAAAAAAGTCAAGGAATTTCACACTTCTCAAGAACCGGAGTTGATGGAGGTGGACCACTCCACTATCTTCTGAAATCCAAGAACGTTGCACCCCAACTCGGACCCATGTTCCCGAAGCTCCCTAAGCTCGAAACTATAGAGCTGCTCTCCTTGAGGAGCACAATGTCATCTATTTCGATGCGGATAACTATGATGAATCCGCAGACGAAGAACCGAAAATGGAAGCTGAAAACTTCGATGAAGGATGCCATGGATACCACAACCACTAATGCAACGGATGAAACTTGCCCAAGCATAACCCTATTCCAGAAAACCCTAAAGAGGATCCGCAGCAGATGGAAAGATGGGCTTCTGATCAAGCTATTGGGGAAAAGTATTGGCTATAAAATGCTCTACAATGGGCGAGAAATATCTAGGGACTCCAAGGGGACTTTGAGGCTATTGACCTAGACAATGGCTTCTTCTTGTTCAAATTCAATATGAAGGAGGACTATGCTAAAGTTTTCACTAGAGGCCCATGTGTCATTATGAACCACTACCTGAAAGTCCGCAAGGGGGAACCGGATTTTATCCCCTCCAAAGCTAAACAAATATTTACTACAGTTTAAATGAGGCTCACCGAACTCCCAGTTGAATATTATGAGGAAAAAACCCTCTTCCAAATTGCAAAACCTCTTGGGAAAACCGTTAAAGTGGATGGTCGAACTGCTTCTACAGATAGAGGTAAGTTTGCTAGAGTGTTGAAAGGGACCTTGCCAATTGGCTTGATTCGAAATATTCACATACAAGTGTAGACGGTCAAATTTTAGTTTTAATCCAATTAAGTTCGGAGTCCAAACCAAAGGAAACTCACATTGGTATTTTAAAGTTAAAATCAATAGAAACAACGGTAAATAAAATCCTTGAAGTTTGAAAGTTATGATGATGATATTTTTTACACAAAATATGAGATTCTCTTTGTTAAGAGTATTAGAGTATTATGTGTAAATTGTTAAGAGTATTAGGGTAGTATGCGTAAATATTAGAGGGTGTATTCGTCTTTCTGATTATTGTAAGTTAACTATAAATACAAGTGATGTATGAGAGGTGGGTTAAGTTGTGACCGCTCTCAGTTCTCTCTAATATTGTGTTAACTCACTAAACTTAACATGGTATTAGAGCCAAAACAATACAAATATTAATTCTGGGTCGCAGTTGTGTTGTGGTGTTCATTGTGGTTGTCTTGTCCGGTGGTGGTGGTAGTCGACTGGTGTGGTCGACGTTCGTTTTTGCTTCGTGGTAGATTTTGGTATCTGATTTTGCGTCGGTGGTGTAACCGACTGTTTGTTGGGTGTTCATTGCCGTCGACATTGAAGGAGTGGTCGACATTGAAGGAGGAGCATTAGGGTTTGTTCAATGGTGAAGAAGACGACCCACTCAAACTGGGTCAGTTGTGGGTTTAGGTAATAGATCTAGATCCAAGTCAAGACCAAGTCTAGCTCCAGATCGATACCTGGATTCAGACTCAGATCCAATAGCCTCAGACTAGACAAGTTCAAGTCCGATTCAGACCCGGTTCAGTTAGTTTTAGACTGGTTCAGGTAGGTTCCATCCATTTTGTCTCCAGTTCAGCGGTCCAGTGGACTTCTCTGATCCAGTTTAGTGCTCCAGCTAGGTTCTCTAGCCTGGTTTAGTGATCCAGTAACTTTTTCTTCTTCGGTTCAATAGTACAATAGGTAATTCTTGTCCAGTTATGTGATCTAGTGATTTCTTTTGCACTGCTATAGAACCCAAGCAAGATATTGTTGCTTACATACCTCGGTCAGCTCCACCAGACACTGGGTTGGTTACTATTACAAGAGAGGAGTATACTAAGTTCTTATCCTAACAGGCTGTTCCATCTCCCTCCACTGCTAATTTTGCCCAGTCAGGTACTGTTTTCACTGGTTTATTGTTCTCCATTCGCAGGCCTTGAATCATAGACTCTGGCGTTTCTAACCACATGACTGGTGCGTCTGATGTTTTTTTTACTTATCAATCTGTTACTTTCACACGTAGTATTACTCTTGCTAATGATACTTGTTCTAAAGTTTCAGGTTTGGGGACTTCTCACTTGAGTCCTGATATATCCCTATCTTCCATGTTATTTTTTTCTCAATTTCCTTTTAGTTTATTTTCCATTAGCAAGATTACCTGTTCTCTTAATTGTTTTGTAACCTTTTATCCTTCTTATTGTGTCTTTCCAAATCTCAAGACGAAAAAGAAGATTGGTATCGAATCTTGGTACATCAGGTAATTTAGACTCTTTACCTATTGTTCTTTGAAAAGGTACTCGTTCGTGTGTTACTAATCATCTCATTACTCATTTTGTTTCATATGATGCCTTGTCTTCTGTCTTCTCTTGTTTTACCTCTCAATTATCTGTTATATCTATTCCTAAGCACTTACATGATGCATTATCTGACCCTAGTTGGAGTAAAGCTATAGAGGAGGAGATGGATGTCTTACATCATAATGGGACTTGGAGTCTTGTTCTTTTACCTCCTGATAAACGAACTGTTGGTTGTCGTTGGGTGTATACAATTAAATTTCATCCAAATGGTTCTATGGAGCGTCTCAAAGCATGACTTGTTGCAAAGGGTTTTACTTAGACCTATGATGTTGATTATGAGGAGACTTTCTCTCATGTTGTCAAAATTTCATCTGTTTGTATTTTGATTTCTTTGACTGCTAATATTGATTGACCCTTGTTTTAGTTAGATATCAAGAATGTCTTCTTACATGGTGACTTGGTTGAAGAAGTATACATGGAGCAGTCACCTGTGTTTACTGCTCAGGGGGAGTACAATAAAAGTGTATGTCAGTTAAAATTTTTTTTGTATGGTTTGAAGCAGTCACCGAGGGCATAGTTTGGTAAGTTTTAAGATGCAGTTTTAGAATTTGGTCTTTTTCGATGTCAGACAGATCATTCTGTGTTTCATAGACAGACATATGCTAGATACGTTCTATTGGTGGTCTATATAGATGATATTGTGATTATTGAAAATGATTCTGAGGGGATTGTGATGAGTACATAATATTGCATATTTGACGGCCTCATCACATGCATTTTAACTCAACTTTTGTATATAAGTACTTAGAGTTAGTCGAAATTATGGATAATATTAAATTTTCGATATTGCAGGTAATTATAATGTAAATCATGTATTTTGGAACCTTGCAACTAGGTATGGATATGTGGTGAATGCATGGACACATTACATGAGGATTTGGAGGCTTAAAAGTGAAGAACTCAATGAGGAATTGGTGCTTGAGAACAAAGACACCCACACCATTTGGTTATAGTACCTCGATTTTCCTTCATTTTGACCATGATCCACTTCGAATTTGAAAAAGTGAAAGACATGAAAGTTGTAGATCTTGATGTATTTTGTATTGTGTCAAAATTTTAGCTCAATCGGATAGTTGAATCAAAATTTATGACAATTATATGAAAACTGGTCCAGAGTAGAGAAAGTGTATCAGTATGCGTACCGGTACACCGAACTCCAGTAGGCTTAGAGTACCGGTACACTGTACCTAAAGTGCCCAGAACGCCTACAAATCATGCTCCACTTGCTTGGGGATCCCACAATTGATTCTCCCATTTGCCCCTAACTTTTCTTACACTTCCACATGCCTCCCATCACCATTCTTAAAGACTTTGAAGACAAAGACATTAATGAGTATGAGAGAGAAGAGGGCTGCCAGAGGAGTTGCTGGGTAGGTTGTTCCTAACCTATCCAAGCCATCAAATCTCTTCCCATTGATGGGAGACTACACTCACATGCTAGAGGACCCCTATGGACGAAATTGCAAGGCTCACACACCATATATTCAGCATTCACAAGCCATTTCAAGGGTGTGACTACCTAAGCTTAGGAGTAGTTTTAGCTTAATGAAGAAGATGTTGAATAGTGCTTATGTTCTTGCATTTTCCTTTCCATTTCAATTGTTGTAAGCTTTAAATTTCTTGTAATCCTTAATCCTTGTACTTTAATTTCATCTATTTCAAGTATATTTCAAGTTTAGCCTTACATTTTAGATTTCACCATTGTTGCTTTCAAGTTTTCTTCATTTTCTAGCTTAAAATGGGTATTGAATATTTTTCTTCTTAGTTAAGATTTCTTGCATTAATTTAAGTTTCATGCTTCATTTCAATTATGTCTATTTACATTATGCATGTTTTGTCTTTTATTATGACTAGCTAGAGTTTTAGTTGGCTAATTCAAGGGAGACCTCCCCTTGAGGATTCTATTTCAACTCTTCTTCTTTCCTCCACTCGGTGTACGGTGGTTCAGTTTGACTGAGTTGAGAATGGATGTGGTAGTGAGTTTTTGATATTCCGTAGGCCAGGTCACGGTTGATGCTCGTGTGTGCTTAATTCGGACATTTGAGCAATGTGTTTCGTAGCCCTATGCTTAAGGGGTGGGGGAATATTGCTCAACTTTCGATATTTGATAAGATTTAGGAATGTCCTTGTCATTTGAATTTATGCTTTACATTTTGGGTATTCATTTTGATAGTTAAACTTAGAAATCCATGTCTTATATTTTGAAAACATCAAAATTTTATATCATGTTGCAATTTCAAAAATGACTTTGGGCATGATCAATTAATTGTGGTTCACAAGTGTAGCTCATTTTTTGGAAGAGTAGGGGTCATGAATAGGGTGTTAGAAAGTGTAGGAATTTAAATAAAGTGGGTGGGTTGGATGTGAGTTTTGGAGCATAAAAATGGTTTTGCAGCAAAAACAAACCCTTCCAAAAGGTCTTGTCTAGAGTGCAAAACCTTCTAGAAGGTTTTCATTGACCTTCTGGAAGGTTTTCACTAATGGATGGTTTTTGCCCCAACAGTGAGCAAAATCTTCTGGAAGATTCTTATCGACCTTCCGGAAGGTCTTGCCCAAAATGCTAAATACAAGGGTTTAAGTTCTATTTTTTCGGGAAACCCTTCACATTTCCTTCAAATCTTAACCTCAAAAGTTTTCTCTTCTCCCTCTAATCTCTCCCAAACTTCAAAATACGTCACCCAAGCCCTCAAATCTTACTCTTCTCTTGCTTAGGGTAGGTTATTGAGTAGATTTTGCCAAAAATTGTGGAGTTCCTTTAAAACCCTAGCTTTCCAATTCTTTTCCCAAATCTCAAGTTCTTTTTGATTTTCTGCAAATTCTCTAACTCCATTGAAATGGCTCACATGAGTGGGATGTTTAGTGATGCTTTTGAGCCTATTGAGAGGCCGTTGTGGGTGTTTTTGACGTTTTTTTGTCTTGGGGCACTGTTGATCTTCATGGCCCGCATCAAGCGAACGGGTCCGAAGTCCCCTCAACCCACGGGCACTAACTCTCGCAAGAAGAGCGTGAAGGGCCCAAGTAGCAGAGATAGGGAAGAAAGGAGGACGAAGGTGAGACACGATGCTCGTAGACAAAGGATAAATGAGAAAAATGTGACTTACAAGCGGTTTGTGGACAAAATTACCCTTGGGCCAACCAATAAAGTGGTGAGGGTTATCGAGGGGCATGGACTAGGGATTTGGTTTGAGCCGGTGAACGGATATAACTTGGCATTATGTAGAGAATTCTATCAGAAGTTGACGGTGTTGAGCAAGGACGGTTCAATCCTCAGCACAAATGTAAGGGGGAAGACCTTTGATGTGACCCTCGATTTGATTGCCGCTTTGTTGAGTTACTAGAGGCCGTCCCCAACACCCCAGTGTACCGACACAATGTCGGAGGGATTAAGACCCTATTTGAGAATGTCCAGCTCACCTACGAGGACCCGACCAAATTCAAGGGGACAAATCTAGTAGGGGTGCAACTTGGGTGGGTTGTACACTCAACCTTAACCCAATCCTAGGTATATAATCTTCACCCCTAGCTCTAACCCTAATCTTATGTCGGGTTGATGGACTCAATCCGAGCACTACCCAAGTTTAATTCGAGCAGACTCGGGTTGAATTCGGGTTAATAATTTTGGACTGATTTCGGGTTACTCTACGGGTTCAATTCGGGTTGAACCCAAAATAGGCTTATTTTTCTAAACTTGATACATATATTTCATAATATTCACGTAAATTCACTTAAGACGAAGGAGGATGAGAGTGGGAAGAGGCATAGGGGAGAGGGATCTGAGAGTGAGAGTGAGAGTGAGAGAGATTGAGAGTGAGTGAGGGTCTTGAGGAAGATGCAGACTTCATATTAAACCTAGGATAAAATTGTATTTATATAGTATTAATTCGTCTTGAACCCGATTATTAAATTAGGATAAGCCTGATTTTAATATTCGGGTTCAACCCATGAACCCGATGCCTCAACTTGAGGCCTGCCCAAATTGAATTCGGGTTGACATTTTTTGAACCAAACTTAACCTAAGTATTAAAAATCCTAGCCCAAGCCCTAATTTTTTGGGGTTGGGCTCGGGTTGAAATCGGGTTAGCCCGTCCAAATTGCACCCCTTAAATCTAGTCGGGGGCCTCAAGCACTCCTATGAGGTCATGAAGAAAGTCCTCCACTACAATTTGATCCCCATGGGTTCCGACAAGAGCCCAAATATCGAGAAGCTCACCCTCTTCAATGCCTTTATGAAGGAGAAGACGATTAGTGCGGCCTTGTTGATTTAGGAGGAGATGAAGGAGTTTGCTCAAGCTACAAAGTCGAAGACAAACCTCCTCTTCGAAAATCTCGTTACTCGAATGTGTTCTCACTGCAAGGTGAATTCCTATGCACATGATACGCCGCTACCCCTGAGACTGGTGCCATTTGGAAGTCAAGCAGCAGTAAGAGGGTAGCTAGGATAGGGAGCGAGAGAACCAGTACCTCAGCATCGGAGCCATTTTCAGCTAGGCCATCATCCACTGCACCTTCCACCTCTGCCCTGACTCATACCATGTCACAGCGTATGGATGCCTAAAAGGCTACGATGTATGAACTGTCGATGATGGTGACTAGGTTGTTTCAGCATATGTTCCCAGGTGAGCCCATTCCCAGTGGACCTCCGCCGCCTCCAGCTGCCAGACCTTCTACCTCCACTCCCATGATGACGATTCTGACGATGAGGAGGAGAGAAGTGACGGGAGCGATGATGGTGAGGAAGAGGATGATGGAGACGAGGACGACAAGTAATTGTGTCGTCGTGTTATTTTTTTTGTTCCCTTTTGGTTTTAGGTTGTATAGTAGGTTAGTTTATCGGTCTTGTAGAAGTGTCTCTAGGATGTTTGGCCATTTTGTCTTTAAACGCTAACTCATTGTACTGAACTTTTGATAGTGATTAATGGAAAGTACCACAATTGTTCATTTTATATGCCCAAGTCCATTTCTTCAATTGCAATGTGCTTTTTGCATTTTGAATGTTTGATTATTTACTTGTATGAATGGGATTATTGTAGCTTTATATCTTGAGGTTTGAAATAAAGTTTGTTAGGGACTATAAAAACTCAAGTTGGGGGTGTGATTAGCACAAAATATTGCACATTTCATATGCCTTTTATACCCTTTTTATACTTGTTTTTGTTGTGAATTTGGGGAGAAAAGCATTTAATCTACCATTTAATGAAGTTTTGTGTGAATGTAGGTGAAATGTTGTAAATGGCTTGAGTTAAACCCCCATTGTAGTTCTTAAATACAATAGAGATGAGGAGGTGTTTAACGGGAGGCTTGACAGGTGGAGAAATCAAGAAAAAGGCAAAATAGAAGAAAACCTTCCAAAAGGTTTGGACACAAACCTTCCGAAAGGTTTGCATACAAACCTTCCAAAAGGTTTGCACTTGGTCTGCTTATGCGCCAAAACTTTTTGGAAGGTTTTGCCTACTAAAATAAACCTTATAAAAGGTTTGCATCGACCTTCCGGAATGTTAAGCTCACTGGACAACTTTTTTCCCTTACCCTGCCAAAACCTTCCGGAAGGTTTGCATCGACCTTTTGTAAGGTTTTGCCTAGAAATGCCAGATAGCCTGCAACTCAAGCTCTGTCACTTGGGGGTCCCACCTATGATTCTCCCACTTGTCCCCCGACATCTCTTACACACATAAATGCCTCCCTTCACTTCAAGTTAGACTTTGGAGGCCAATACATTAATGAGGAAGAGAAAGAAAAGGGAAACATGAGAAGTTGTAGGCTAGGCTTGTCAAAGCCATCAACTCAACCTCCCATTGATAGGAAGCCTCTCACACAGGTTATAGAACCTCCATGAACGAAAATGAAGGCATCACTTGATATTTTTAGAGGATTGTTCAGCATTGTAGAGAGAGAAACTCAAGGAAAAAAAACATAATTTTAGAGAGAGAAGTTAGATTTTTGCATTTCCTTTACCCATTTTACTTGTAATATGCTTTAAGACTCTTTTGTAAGCTTCATTTATTGCACTTAATGTCATTAACTTCAAGTGTATTGCAAGTTTAGTTAAGTATCTTGGAATCTACCATTGTTATATTCAAGTTTTCACTTCAAACTTTTAAATTGGGTATTAAATGCACTCATTTTTGTAGTTTTACTTTGCTTTCCATTATCATGTCTCCTTCCATATTATATGTCTTTGCATTTAACATGAGTAGCTAAGTTTTTTGTTGACTAATACAATGGAGAATTTCTCTTATGTATGCCAAATCAACTCTTTTTCATTCCTCCTCGTAGTGTAAGGTGGTTTGATTTGACTAAGTTGAGTGTGCACGCGGTTGTGAGCTTTAGATACACTGTAGACTTGTCATGGGGTATGCTTGAGTCCTCACCTCCATTTTAGTTCCTCGCTTCTTGCGAATCAATCAAACACCTTTACATCTTTAGAAGAATGTCTTGAGTTGATTTGACATTCCCATTGGAATGACCTCTTCGAATTAGCTAACCATTTTTCCATTACATTTCTATAACCAATCTTCACTCACAAAAACTCAAACTCAAAAGATTTTACACTTTTCATTTTCACAAAATCACCTTCAATACAATTCACATTATTTCTCTGAGGAGACAACCTTGGAATATTCAATTCCAAGTAAAACACAACACACGAGAGTCTCTCTACGCTTAGGGAGCACTTTTACACACGCACACACACATATTTCATTCACACATACGTCTTCCCATTTCTTGCATGATATCTGAGGAAGAGTGACATTCACCTAACCATATAAGCAACATACACATTACCGGAATCATGGTTGAAAATTAGCAACGACATAATAAGTCAAACAAGTAGCTAAATTATTTGTCTTGAACTTTTCGCGGCTTAGTTCGTTTTAATTTGATGGTCCTAATTAGACTTTCATTCATTTTACAATTCTAAGGCTCTCATCTCTTATAACCCTCTTTATCTATCTATCTTATACTCTTTCTCTGTCATACTATTATCTTTCTTTTTTTTCTCCTGTGTTTTTTTTATTATGATTTACTCCATAAAACAGATGAAACTACATGTTATGCAATTACTTATTCCATGAAAACTAATTTAAAATTTTTATATATTTGATGACATATATTTTTTCTCTTACTTATTAATTTGTAAATAATACTTAATGTAAATAAAAATTAGCACATTGAGTATAAGCACTAAATAATATTCAATACGAAATAAACCTTAGATTGTAAATTAACATATAATTTTATCAAAAAATTACATTTAATTTTGTCCAATTTATATTCAACTTTATCAAATTAATATCAAATTAATTATTTTTTTGAGTACTAAATTATATCAATTTTTTGGGTAGTACATAAAATTTTATTTGATTTTATTAAATTTTTAATTTTTTTGGTATTAAATTTGGAGAAGGGAAATTATAAAAATAATAAAGTTTTTTGGGATAAAATTATCAATTTTCGTTAGCAACATTGACGGAAGGGAGACAGATGGGGTTTCCATGTAATGAATTCAAACCTTAGTGGGTCTCCGTATTATTTATAAAATATCAGGAGGTGTC
>CM042202.1:9911153-9933200 GCA_023539305.1 Ilex asprella
CCCACATCCCCGTACTAGCTCCGCCACTGGTTAAGACCTAATGCTTTTGACGCTAACAACGGATCGTTGTGTCATTTTTGTAATATCAGGAGGTGTCTGTGTCATTTGATGAAATGTCAAGCAATGTGAATGAAATTTTAAGAAAGTAATTAAGCATTATTTTAATTTTTTGAAGGAATTATCTTTTTAAAAAAGAAGTAATATTTAAAGTTACATTAGTAATTCACTAAGAGAAATCTTACACTGACTAAATTTTGAGACCAAATTTAGAGTCCAAATGATGTGACAGCATATTATTTGAAATTTTTATTGGAACTCAAATGATATGACATCAAATAAAGAAGTTCAACTCAGCTGCCATGCCATTTGAACTTCAAATTTAATTTCAAAATTTGATCAATATAGCATTAATCGTTCACTAACACTACCCTTTTTTTCGGTTGCTCTATATTGTTATGTTATTGATAGTACGTCTAAGTTGATATATTCAAAATTCTTAATTTACGGACCTAAACAATATTCCCGCATCCACAACTCCTTTATGGCGTGTAATGCATTTCAACAATTCTAATATTTCTACTATGAAATTATTTGTACCTCATCAAATTATAGAGAAGCAAAAGGTAACGAAATCAAGACAAAAATGTTAAATAATCATCTACTCTAATAGTAACTATCTATGAAATTATGTTAAATTTTTGAAATAGATGGTTGTTTAACATGATGTCAAATCAGGAGATTATGTGTTCCAATCTTGTTGTCGCCCTAATCATTAAAAGATTTCTACATGCTATGCCCAAAATTTAATCTGCATGTGAGATGGCGTGTTAAAGTATAAGTACTTAAATTAGACTCTCTAATAATTTAAAAATTAGGGATATGAAAATAGGATCCAAGAAATCTATCACTATCTATATAGTTAGAATAAGTGATGATGATAAGTGTGTGACATTTTAACTTTATCATGTATTTCTCACCCTATTAATATTAATAGGGTAGAGCTCTATGTATATAATTACTTTCAATAATACATTGATGTAGCTCATAGAACGTTGAGATCCGTGGATGTATATAATTTGTGGAACCACGTATATCTATTTGTTTTATTTTCTTTTATTTTATTATTTCCAATCTTTCTCATATTATAAATTTCTTCAAAAAAGACGGTTAACTGAGTGAGTCCACTTTCTTTTGGCTGTATGTGTGCTCTGTAAATCTAAAAGAAAATGCCCATGACTCCATCCAATCTATTCTAAAACTATTAAAAATGGATACACATTCCCCATGCTGCTTTACAATTTCTTAAGACAAACTCATAAGTCATACAACAGGACAATGTTTTTAATTTATTGACCACTTTTCAAAGACCATTCAAGGATGAACCTCATGAGATTAAGTTATACACTGCCCTTAAACCACTTGAAGTTACGCAGCATTTCAACATTTGTACCTGAAAACCGACTTAAAACAGATGAGGAAGGGTTTATATACGCATATCTAAGTTTTGACGAACCGATATGAAATCGTAATATACCACCATGTTTTCATAGTTGATGTTTATGGCAACCCCCACTCTATCAACACCGACACATCGGTGATCCTTTCTCTGTGACAGTTTCACTAATCTATCAATATTCAATGACTTAGTACTATAGTCATGCATAATGTTGGGACTTATGTGATGGAACTTATATGTGGACCACAATTGACAAGATACAGACTTGGGTTATGGGACAAGGATATCCTAATTAAAAGACCTAACCTTTGTTGGTTTGGTTAGTGAACAGTTTTCTTGTGAAAGTAGTGTCCTAAATATAAGGAAACAGTTCAATTAATAGTCAATTTCCATGACAGTTTCTTTAATGGGAGGGAATAGTTACTGATTATTTTAAACTAAGGCAATTGGTTACCAATGAGGGAGATATAAGTTGCCTAAGAGACCTCATCTCTTATTCACACTTAAAACATCTCTCACTCTCTGGAAAAACTATTTATAACCTATGGAGAATTAAATTCGTGAATATATTCGGTATTCTTAATATTCTTTTCGTGTGAATTTTCGATTCATATCTCTATTAAAAATCATTATTATGGATCCTGTGAATCAAGACTAATTTTCTATTCAGTCTGTTTTATGACTATTAGGTCTATCATATAATGCTAACACATTTTAATTCAGCTTATAAATTACCCTATACATGGCTCAACTCAATCAAACATACTCACATCATAGCTAACTCTAATACCAATAGATAAAGCCTTAAAAATAAATTAAGCTTAATCAAACATAAATTTAACAAATTTTGAGGTCCTTAAAAATTTGGGGCCTTAGCAGCGGTTGACATTTTCCTAGATTAGTGTTATAAATGACGTGTTGTACTCTCTTCATATCATATCCAATTAGTGTCGTATCTAAATTGGCTCAATTTATATACTATGTATGTTTATTATTGTATATAGTAAAAATGTATTCTATCAAGCGGATTCACAAACTAACTGTATTATAACCCCGAACTGTTTATGACTAAATTAATACATGGTAACTTCATGTCTCTCTCGTTTAACAAATTATGTTAAGAATCGTTAATCCTAATCTAGATATATGTAGAACATTCAATTGACATACAAAATTTGAACAAAAATAATATAAAATAATATTTTCACTACAAAATTATTATCTTAATTTGAATTATTTGCGAATATTACTTTTAAAGCCTAACCCGCAGTTAAAAGGAGAGAATAGTGCTTCTTGATTCACAAGAGGAATCGTAGCAAAGCCCAATCCATCCTGTAGGCCCATAATTTACAAGGAGGTATGTAGCCCATTGTGGTTGTGAGGAAAAACCCATAGGCGAATACACAGATGATCTCTAATGAGTCCAGTGGCCCTTTTTTTGAAGATCCATCAGTTTTGGGGCATTGAGTCACCAACCCATTCAAGAAGAGTAATTACAATAGATAATCATACCTGTACTTTATTGAAACCATGCCTATCGGAAAACGAATATGTTATATGCCCCGCCCACTCCTTGAGGAGGAGAGGCAGTCCAGACTATATAATGGACTTGGTAGATAGATTGAAACTTTGGAGGTAATAAGATAACATAGAAAAAAAATTGTATCGGTACAACGTCGTCTTCTTCACAAAACATACATAACCAACTAAATCGAGATCTTGCCGATCATCTAAAAAAAATAGTAACATGTACAAAAAAAAAAGTAATAACACGGTATTTCAAGAATTAAAAATAGGGACTTAGGGAGGCCGGTACCTCCTAAAAAACTTGATAGGATAAAAGTATAGTTTTTAAAATAATTGGGATAGAAGTACATGTTCTAAAAAAAAGTCATAAAAGCCCTTCTTCACCTACTATAAATAGTGCATTCCTAATTAAATGTGAGACTTTCAAGATTTCTTGATATTTGTGTATCATTTGAATTTTGAAATTTCATATATATATATATAGACACACACACACACACACACACACACATATATATATATATATACATACACACACGTAATACATTAACATAAAACAGTGACACGCTCAATAAAAAAATAGTAACATCAAACAGTGACACGCTCAACGAAAAAAATATTAACATCAAACAGTAACACACTCAACAAAAAAATAGTAACATCAAAAAGATTAAATTTTTAATCAAGTATGTTACTGTTTGATGTTACTATTTATTTATTGAGTGTGTTACTGTTTGATGTTACTATTTATTTGTTGAGCGTGTCACTGTTTGATGTTACTATTTTTTTGTTGAGCGTGTCACTATTTGATGTCACTGTATTATATGTGTGTGTGTGTGTGTGTGTGTCTGTGTGTGTGTATATATATATGAAATTTCAAAATTCAAATGATACACAAATATCAAAAGGAATATTAAAAATCTCACATTCAATTAAGTATGCACTATTTATGGTAGGGGTAATTATGGAATACATTTTAGAAAGAATTTGAAATTATTTTAAAATGTGTATTTATTGACAACTATTTGATAAAAAAATATGACTTAAAGGAAGATAAGTTTGGAGGTGGTACTTAAAATCAAATAAGTTTTAAAAAGGTACTCACATCCCATTATCCCTTAAAAATACAGTAACATGTTTTGGGACATTTCGTTGAAATTTTTAGTGGGTGGGTTTGATGCTATGAGAATAACATATAGGAGAGGTTTAGTGGGTTGTTAAGGGCGGTGGGTTGTTGATGGCGATGGGTTGAGATTTTTAGATTGACGGTGACAATGGTCTATGAGACTTTGATTTTTGAAAAGACAGAGATGAGAACTTGTGAGGAGTCTGTTTAGGAAAGGAAAGTTATATGGGGCGAAAGAGAGAGTTATGGAAAGATTGTGACAGACAATTACTAACGTAAAATTAGGCAGACATATCTTCCTTCCATATATATCTCAATGAATTAACTTTTATGGTTTTTCATAACTGAACAAAACTAACATCATTAGGGGTATTTTTGAAATTAAAAAAAGAAAGTGGACTTAAGTACCTATATATTAGTTTAAAAATGTACTTACCCCCAAATAATTTTTTTTTACCGAACTCAAGTCATTATAAGTTCATCTAAGAGGATTCAGCCCTAATTTTCACAGATTTATACGAACAAAAGAATATGGAGATATAGATTATCAATTACATATCACTCTGGGATGAAGCCAAAAATTACAAAATTGGGACTAATTAATTGTTTTTTTTAAAAAAAAAATCAGACTAAAAGACTTAACCTTAAAAAGTTAGTGCACCCCTTCACAAATTTTCGATTACAAAAAGTTCTAAGGTTAAAAACACACAACTACACGAGGGGGTCATGGGCTGGGTGTTAAGGTAGCCACCCTTTATCCTTTCCATATGGAAGAACATAAATCAGCAATCTAACATACATCGTTAATAAGGGAAAATTACACTTTGACTCTCTTAATTGTGGACTTGATTTCACCTTGTTTCTCAAACTAATGAATTTTTTTTCCATAACTCCCTCACCTAATTGAATTATTTCACATTGCTCCAACACACAAATGTTAGCTATTTTTTTGGACGGAAATTGTCAATGGGTTGGGACAAAGTGAAAAAAATCATATAATTTGAGGACAAAATGAAATAAATTTCTGTCAAATTAATAACGAACATTAATAATTGAGGTGAAATAAAACTAATCACATAGTTGAGGGTGCAATATAAATAACTTGATAATTGATGGGATAATGTGAAAAAAATTATAATAATGAAAAGGATCAAAGTATAATTTGTTTGTGCTAGTAAAGGTTAACAATCAAGAATTCGTCCAGAGATAGTGGTTAAGAACTTGGGTTTCAAATATAAATCTCATAAGAGGAAGTGTACATATGATATAAAAGACTAGTTCTTATTAAATCTAATTAAGATCAAATTGACTTTAATAAGGGGTCCAAATAATAGACAACCACAAAATATATTCGACATCATATCCTAAAAAATGCCTCGCTAACCTAGCAGTGCTGGCTAAAAAAAGGTCGATTTTTGCCGCATAATTTTCGGGCCAAAATTTGAAAGTTTGTTCAAACTTTTAACGAAATGAAATTTTGAACCTTATTTTGTATTTTAATTTAGCGTTCGCTTAGTCCATATTTTTAACCCGAGTTTGCAATAGTGTTTTTTTTTTAACCTCCGGTCATCAATCTCGTTTAAGCAAGTGCTTTCGTTGTCAAAAATAACACTTATCCATGAATTTTTTTTAGTAGACTAACTAGCAATTCTCTTATTCTATTAAAGGTTAATCGGCCATATATGTATGGTGATAGCTACCTATTTCAGCAAGAAAGACAAGTGTCTACTGCTGCTACGTTATATCGTGTGTGTGTGTGTGTGTGTGTCTGGCTGTATTGCATTGCAGGCCCTGCCTTGTGGCCTTTTACCATTTCAATGTACCTTCCCAATACGCCTTTCGCCATTGCCAACAGCTCGAAGCCAAACAGTCATGCTTTTCCATTTGCCTTTTTTCTTGGTCTCTGGTTTATTTTAGTCTTCCTTTCATACTGCCTCAATTCCGACTTTGACGTTCCCGTACCATCAATCATTCGTGTATACAGCTACTCATATATATATATATATATATATATGAAAATCAAAGAGAGAGACGAGTATTTTATTTTATTTGGACTGTAGAAGAGTATGTTTTTAAAGTTACAATGGTGACTAGTCCTTAACAAGTGTGCGTTAAACACGTGAGTATTTTATAAGTAAACATTTAATATAATTGTTACACAACGGCATTATCGTCACGCAATATAATAACAAAACAAATAAGCCAAGTAAACCAAACTAAATTTATATGAGAATTAATGAATATAAAAGTTATTAGTGGCAATAGACATTATTAGAATTTATTAGTTCAACGTGCTTATTTATAATTGATCGATAATGTCACTATTATATTGAATAATTTATCATCTTTTATAAGAAAATATATAATGTAGACGCGTCTACGGGAAGGAACTTCGACCTTTCCCAAGTCAATTTCCTTTTTAAACTTTTTTAGGTATGAAAACTGTGGGACCTGCCACTTGTTTAGAACTTCCAATCTGTTTCCAAAAGTAGGTGATGGAGTGAAATTTCACCAACCAAAACTATTATGGGTAATGTATTTTTTTTTTTTTTTTTTGAGATAGACCCAAGAAAAAGAAAAACTTTTTGACTTTGATGGGACTTTGACTCAATAGTAAAATTATTTTATTGTTAGGTCAGTCAAAAAAATAACCTCTTTACTTGTAGGGTAAAATTACGTACATTAAATCTTATCTAAATCGGACAATGACAAGAGTCTTGTACACTAAATACATCAAATATATGTCAAAATTTGTCAATAGTGTACTGAAAGTTACAATTTAATCTGATCAAAGTTATTTTTTAGAGTTTGTTTGGTAAAGAAGAAAAAAATGATGAAAACTGAACATGATAGAAAATGAAGTAAAAGAAAAAAAAAATAATAGAAAATATATTTGCATGCATGTCTTTGGTTAGAATAAAATTTTATGGGAAAATTAAAAAAAAAAAACTCATTCCATTGTTTAAAAGAGAGGAAAATTATAAGAATTTTTTTATAATTGTCTAAATTATTCTTAATTATATTAAATCGATTTAAAAAGGAAAAAATATGTAATCATAATTGAAATTTAATAATTAATAAAATATTTTAATAAAAATAAGGGTAAAATGAAAAGTTAGTTATATATCACAACTTTCTTGCATTTGATTGTGTTTTTTACAGAAAAAAAGTTGGTTACTTGTGAGAAAATTCAAGTATAAAAAAAAGTTGGTTATTTGCATTTCCTTTTGTTTAATTATTTTTCTGTCATTCTCCTATTCATGCTAACCAAACACATTAAAATTTTTTTAAAAAATTCTTTCTTGTATTTTCTACCATTCTTTTGTTAAACAAACGAACCCTTAATTCCAAATTTTTTCTGTATCAATTTCAGCTTGAACATATTAAAGTGGTGAAAATTTGATTTCATTAAATCGAGACTTGATTTAATTGGGTATTAACTTGTCCCAAAATTTGCAGTAGGATACCATGCCAATGCCTAGATAGATGGTAGGTGGCTCAAGCTTGGGTTCATCAAATTTTAAGCTCCAAAAGTTGATAAACTTTCAAGTCATTTATCTTCCCAGCCGATCTCAAATGAGATTATACAGATTTACAAAGAGATCTTGTAATTCAGCAGCACACACGTTGGCTACACAATCCAGACTAAGCACTCTTTCGCCTTACTGGATTATATTACCTACAATGCAACTGATACAAATTATACTCAAAGAGACTAGGATATGAATAGGGTTGATTTTACACTATAAAAAACACAGATTTTTCCATGTTTTGATTGAATGAAAATTTATATTTTGACAAAAAAAAAATCTCAATCAAAAGTAATTAAGTATATTGCAAATCGAGTTTATGAAGGTTGGTATATCAGGTAATCTCAAAAGCATTTTGGTTCTTGAGTTGAGTTTGGGTGGAACCTAAGTTAATAATAATAATTTTAGGACATAAAAATTCGACTTAATAACTTGGTCTAATGATGAAGCGGGTGATATGGTCCTAATAAAAAATTTGTATATTTATAAGTAAATAATACTATTAAACTAACCGTCATATTATTAAGACAAGATTTTAGGTCAAATGGTTAGGTATGATAATTTTTTGTTAATACGGTTCAACATGTTACAGAACTTGGATTTGACTACGGTATTGTAAAAAAAAAAAATTGGTACTTGATGATACCAAGAAAATATTCTAAGTATGAGCTCAGACCTAGATGTCAACCCAGAAAGGAGGTCGGATAGGGAATCCTGAGCTCAGGGGCATTGACCTAGAGCTCACTCCAGGCAAGGCGATAGGAGAAACATGGAGTGAACAACTGGCTAATAGCAATTGCTCCCAAAGCAGTAGGAAACGACAATCAAGGTATGAAATCTCAATCAACCAAGATCTTCTCCTAATTAAAAGGAGAATCCCACGAGAGAAGAGAAAAGATCTCGCCGGGTATCCCCTAGAGATAGGGATCGCGTTATAAATACTGTATTATACCTTCATTGGAGAAAAAAGAACCATAGACCCGAGAGGCAACCCTAGAGGTTACAGAGTCATAAAAAAAACCAGAATCTCTTTCATATTGTACAAAAAAGAGCACTCAAGTGATCAATAAAAAAAATGAGCAAGAGCCTCCATTGAAGAGTGGATTAGTCGAGCTCTAGAGCCGGTGAACCACTATATTTCTTACTGTTCACATTTCCCCAGATTCCCCTGAATACACTATTGCGAATCACGAGAGCCATATAGCTCAGATCCATCTCAATCGTCACGGTTTACACACCCCCTGCTCATCCGCGGTGAAAAAGCACCATCAGTTTGGCGCCGTCTGTGGGAAACGACAGTTCCTGCTAAAAAAAACTGATTTTTCAGTGATTGATGGTCTCGACTCGCAATATGAGTAGAAGTCAAGCAAACCCGCCTTGAGTGATAGGTCAACGTGATGCTGACAACAACAGACAATACGAAAATGCCCCGGAGACAGATCCCCCTATAAGGGATCCCCCCATCAACGACGAATTGGATGCTTTTCGCCAAGCCAATGAACACTTGGTGCAACAGAACGAGGAACTCATGAAGGTTCTCCAACGCCCACAGGAGGCACAACGGGCCCAAGAAGGCCAGTACAATCCCCCGCAGAGGGAGCAACAACACCTTGATCCCCTCAGGGAAGCCAATGAAAGGGGGGAAAATAGCCAAGCCATGGGGGAAATCCCCCCTTTTAGGAATGGCCACAACGAAGAAAATAGCCAGAACGAGGGGGGAGAGAGAGACGACTTCTTCCCTTATCAGCAGAAAAGAAGAAAGCAATACTGGGAACAACGTTTCAGGGGCATCCAGCAAGAGCTCAGCCATATGAAGGAGGCCGTAAAGAGCAAGACTCCGATAACGATGGACGCCCTCGTGCAGCAAACTAAATCCCCATTCACCACGGGAGTGCTACGTTTTCCTCTCCCACTAAAGTTCAGAATGCCACAGGTAGAGGTCTTCGACGGAACAAAGGATCCCGTAGATCATCTCAACACTTACAAAAATCAGATGGAGTTGCACGGGTACCAGGATCCAGTGCGCTGCAGGGCCTTTGCTATCACCTTGAAAGGCTCAGCCCTGACATGGTTCAACAGACTTCCCCCAGCCTCTATCTCATCCTTCAAAGAGCTCTCCATAACTTTCGTATCACATTTTATAGAGGCCCGAATATATAGAAAGCGGAGCTATTACTTATTGAACGTGAAGCAAGGGCCTCAAGAGAACCTGAGTTCTTACGTTCAGAGGTTCAATTTAGAATAATTGAAAGTAAATGTCCCGGACGAGAAGTTTGCCATCACAGCTTTTATAGCTGGATTGGGGGTGCAATCCAAAGACTTAATGTTTTCCATCTCAAAAAACCCGCAAGCAAGCATGGCAGAGGTCCTCGCAAAGGCAGAAAAGTATATTAACGGTGAGAAGGCTCTTCTCTCTAAGGTGGGAAGTTCAGCGGTGCAAAAGGATAAAGAGAAAGAAGAGAAGAAGAGGGACCGAAGTCCCAGAAGAGAGAGAGAGAGAGAGAAAGGGAGAGACAAGTCTCCCAGGAGAAATAGGGATCGATCCCCCAAAAGGAGGGGAGACATCAGGGATCGCTTAGGTCCTCCGCAGCCAGAACTGCAGCCAAGGTACGCACCTCGACCGTTGCCCCAACTCACCGTAACAATTTCACAAATTCTGTTCGAGGTACAAAACGAGAAATTCCTGAGGTGGCCATCTCAGATGAAAGCTGACCCAACCAAGAGAGACCCTACTAAATACTGCGAGTACCATAGAGATCATGGCCACCACACCGACGATTGCATTCAGCTCAAGAAGGAGATTGAAATCTTAATCCAACGGGGGCATTTGCACCGATACATTGCTCAAGACAGCCAAAACCAAGCTCTTCCACCTCCGCCACCTCGACAGCAAGCTCATGCCCAACATCAACGACCCCTGGGGGAAATCAGGGTGATTTTGGGAGGATTTGCAGGAGGGGGAGAATCCAGCACAGCTAGAAAGGCTCATCTGCGAAGAATCAAAGCAGGGAACCACTGGAGGTACATACCATGTCCAAGGCACCTCGGCTGGATAACACCATTATCTTCTCAGACTTGGATATGGAAGGTTGTCAGCACCCTCATGATGACCCATTGGTAGTAAGGGTCGTTGTGGCGAATAGAACAGTTCACCGAGTCCTAATTGACAACGGAAGTTCTGCAGACGTCATCTTTGCCTCAGTTTTTGACAAGATGGACATAGGAAGGGAAAAGCTAGAGCCAGTGAGTACTCACCTGCTGGGATTCTCAGGGGAAAGAGTACTGCCACTTGGGTCTATTCAGCTTGAGCTCACGATGGGAGACCCGCCATGTCAGGCCACTACGACGGTGAAGTTCCTAGTGGTGGAGGCTCCCTCTGCATACAATATGCTACTGGGAAGACCGTCGCTCAATGCAATGAAAGTTATCCCCTCTGCCTATCATTTGGTTGTGAAGTTTTCAACGGAAAATGGAGTTGGAATGGTCCGCGGAGACCAACGTGTTGCGAGGGAGTGCAATGTTGCTTCCATGAAACAGAAAGAGGTTGAAAACATACAACTGGACAAGCTTGATATGAGAGATGAGCTGGGAACCAGACCAACGCCATCAGAAGAGCTAGAACCTATCTAGCTCGACGAGGAGCCGGAACACCTCGTCTACATCGGATCAAAGTTAAGCAAGGAAATTAAGGATCGACTTATACAGTTCCTGAGGGAAAGCACAAACGTATTTGCATAGAAACAGGAGGATATGGAGGGCATCGACCCTTCAGTTATCATGCACAAACTGTGTGTGAATCCTACCTGCAGGCCTGTTAAACAAAAAAGGAGAAGTTTTGCCTCAGAGAGACAGAAGGCAATCAACGTGGAGGTCAGCAAGCTCCTCCACGCCAAAGCCATCAGGGAAGTGGACTATCCTATCTAGCTAGCCAATGCGGTACTAGTCAAAAAGACCAATGGCAAGTGGCGGCTCTGCATTGACTTCACTGACCTTAACTGAACATGCCCGAAGGACAGCTTTCCTCTACCTTGGATCGACCTCATAGTAAATGCCACTGCTGGCCACGAGCTCCTCAGCTTCATGGATGCCTTTTCAGTCTATAATCAAATCAGAATGGACCACAGCGACCAGGAGAAGACCTCTTTCATTACGGAATAAGGAACGTATTATTACCAAGTCATGCCCTTTGGTTTGAAAAACTCTGAAGCCACTTACCAGCGGTTGGTGAACAGAATGTTCCAAAAACAGATAGGGACATCCATGGAAGTCTATATTGATGACATGTTGGTAAAATCCCTAAAGGTAGAACTCCACATTACGCACTTGGCTGAGTCTTTCCAGATCCTCAAAGAGTACAAAATGAAGCTCAACCCCGTAAGATGTGCGTTCAGGGTCTCGGCTGGGAAGTTCCTGAGCTTCATAGTTAACAGCAGAGGAATTGAAGCCAACCCGGAGAAGGTTAAAGCAGTGCTAGATATGCAGCCACCATCCAACACCAGGGAGGTGCAACGCTTGACAGGCAGGATAGCTGCCCTGAGCCGTTTCGTCTCTAGGTCGAGCGATAAGTGTCAGCCATTCTTTCACATCTTGAAGAAGGCATTTCAGTGGGATACACAATGCGAAGAAGCATTCAAAGCCTTGAAGAGATACCTGAGCTCACCATTGGTCTTGGTAAGTCCGTTGGAAGGAGAGGTCCTGACCCTCTACCTAGCTGTTTCGAACTTTTCAACTAGCGCAACACTGGTTAGGGAGCGAGACAGAGCTCAGCATCCAGTCTACTACTGCAGCAGAGCTCTGAGGGGAGCAGAGGAGAGATACCCAAAGATGGAGAAACTTATTCTAGACTTGGTCACTACAGCTAGGAGACTCAGGCCCTATTTCTAGGCTCATACCATCAAAGTTCCAACAGATCAGCCAATGAGATAAGTGTTGCATAAGCCGGAATCTTCTGGAAGGCTGGTTAAGTGGGCAATAGAGCTCAGTGAATTTGATATCAGGTATAAACCAAGAACCGTCGTCAAAGGACAGATTTTAACAGAATTTATTGCAGAGTTCACGGCAGCGGCATCAGCAGAGATCACGGAGTTAGTCCCCGACCTCCCTATATGGAAGCTTTTGGTGGATGGAGCAGCTAATGCACAAGGGAGCGGTGCAGGCTTAATCCTGACCTCTCCAGATGGAATAGATGTCGAATATGCCTTCAAGTTTGGGTTCCAGGCTTCGAACAACGAGGCTGAATATGAGGCGGTCATAGCCGGGCTTAATCTTGCTTACTCTATGGAAGTTGAACAGTTCGAGGTCTGCAACGATTCTCAACTAGTGGTAAAACAAATAGAGGAGTCATATGAGGCCAGAGGGGAAAAGATGATCCTTTACCTCAGAAAAGTACAAGAATTAATTAAGAAGTTCGTGCAGGTTAAGGTCAGACACGTCCCCGGATCAGAAAATTCACGGGCAGATGCTTTGGCAAGACTAGCAACGACCTCTCAGGAGAGCTTGAACAGGCTAATACCAGTGGAACACCTTCCAGAGCCTTTAGTGAGCATAGAGGAGGAAGAAATACTTACCATCTCAGCTCAGTCGAGTTGGATGGATCCCATCATGGAGTAGCTACAGAACGGAGCTTTACCTAGCGACCCCAAGGAGACTTCCAAGCTAAAGTCCAGGTCGGCCAAGTTTTCTTTATTGCAGGGAAGTCTGTACAAGCGAGGCTTTTCAGCACCTCTTCTTAAGTGCGTGGGGGATAAAGATGCAAACTATATACTCAGAGAGGTGCATGAGGGAATCTGCAGCAATCACATCGGAGCACGGCCCTTGGCAGGAAAGGCATTAAGGCAGGGATATTACTGGCCCACCATGCTCAAGGATGCCACTGAATTGGTGAAGAGATGCAAGACTTGCCAAGAACACGCCAACATCTCCCACTACCCACCTGAGCTGTTGACTTCAGTGGTAAGCCCATGGCTATTCCAACAATGGGGGCTGGATATCTACTGGCGTGGGACAGTGTAAGTTCGTAATTGTGGGGGTGGACTACTTCATCAAATGGGCAGAAGCTGAAGCATTGGCAATAATAACCGAACAAAAGGTACAAAACTTTGTTTGGAAATCCATAATTTGCAGGTTCGGAGTTCCCAGGGCAATCGTTTCTGACAACAGAAAGCAGTTTGACAACGCAAAGTTCAGGGAGTTCTGCGCCGAGCTCGGAATAAAGAACCATTTTTCAACTCCGGCATACCCCCAGTCCAATGGGCAAGCAGAAGTTACTATCAGAACCCTGAAGACCACCACCAGGTCAACAACCCATGAAACCCCTTTTTCTCTAGCTTTTGGAACCGAAGCAGTGGCACCAGTGGAGGTGGGGCTCCCTTCTCCTAGAGTTGAATTCTCCAATGCTGAGTATAATGGTGAATCTCTCCTGCTGAACCTCGACCTCCTGGATGAGAAGAGAGACATAGCACTTCGTCACACTCAAAACTACCAGAGGAAAATCGCAAGGTATTATGACCGAAGAGTTAGGCACAAAAGCTTTAAAGCCGGGGACTTGGTGCTTAAAAAGCTCCTACTTGCCAGAAAGGATCCCACTCATGGAAAGCTAGGACCAAATTGGGAAGGACCATACGTCATTTCTAGGGTAATCAGACCGGGGAATTATGAACTACAAACCGAGGAAGGAAGGATCCTACCTCACTCTTGGAATGCAGAGCACCTTAAAAGGTTCTTTCAGTAAGTCACCCTTGTAGCAAAAGAAAATTTTTTGATTCACATAGTTGATTCAATAAAACAGCAAATTTTTGGTACACATAGTTGAAGTTATCTAAACATTCCTGGAGCAATGAGCTCTAAAATTCATGGTATGGGCCATGTAGCCCGCAAAAGGGAGCTCCTCAGTTCCTAATATGAGTCAAGTAGCTCACGCCAGAGCTAAATAGCTCATTCTTAGAGCCAAGTAGCTCACACCAGAACTTAAATAACTCATTCTTAGAGTCAAGTAGCTCACGTCAGAGCTAAATAGCTTATTTTTAGAGCCAAGTAGCTCACACCAGAGCTTAAATAGCTCATTCATAGAGCCAAGTAGCTCATGGTAAACTCGCGTTTATAAACCAAGGAAGAGCCCAATAACTCATGATGAACTCACGTTTATAAACCAAGAAATAGCCTAATAGCTCATGGTAAATTCGCGTTTATAAATCAAAAAAGAGCCCAGTAGCTCACGATAAACCCGCATCTACATGAGGAGATTCTCCAAAGCAATTAGAGCCTGCGGAGACAAAAAAAAAAAGGTCGTGATTAGTCCAAGTAAGTTCAAAACAGCGAAGTCTGTTCAGTACTCGCCCAGAAGCAGACCACCCTCAGAGAGCTCAGCACCCCTCAAAGCAAAGGGGGGCAAGGGAAATATATCAAGCTTACACAGAAATAGATCAAGCATATACGAAAGCAGATTTTTAAATCAAAAGTCCTCCCCAGGAGCAGAAATTACAAAAATTATGTTCCAACAAACAAATTACAACCAATTTCAACAAAAATTACAGAATCCTAGGCTTCCGGAGGAGGGGTGGATAGAAGATCTTGCAAAACGATAGATTCAGCCTCAGCAGAAGGGACAGAGTCCGGCAGCTCGGCAGAAGAAGTCCCAGAAGCCGGAGGAACTAGAGTCTGAGAAACATTGGCCCCAAGAACTTCCACTCCATCTGTTTGCACATCTCGGGCAAGCGCCTCTTGCACGAGGTCAACAGAGTAGGAGGCGACTTGGGGAATAGCTGGCTGAATGGGCGCCTCCAGGCATGTATCTCCAACAGGCAGAACCGATGAGTCTTCCTCAACATCAGATCCAGATTCTTTCAATTCCTCCTCAGTTGGGATAGAGAAGCTGAAGTCCAGATCTGGGAAGGTCTTGGAAGCTTTGCGCTTAAAAGCTAGCCATCCAGAAGCCCATTGGGTGGTGGCTTCATCCCTCAGCTCCGCCACCTCTTCATCCTTCTGCCTGACCAGGTCTTTTTGCACCTGGAGCTCCTCACAGAGTTTACCATTTGCCTCGTTGAGTGCCAAATAATCCCGCTCCATCAGCTTGAGGGAGTTTTTGGTATCAGAAGCCTCTTGGCTGGCCTTGGCCCAAGCCCCTGTTCTGAGCTCCAGCTCCTCCTTGATCATCTGCAGCTCATCTCGAGCCCTCTTCTCTCCCTCCTCAGCTCTGACCTTAGCAGATATGGTATGCTTGAGGTCCGAAGCATCCTTTACCGCTTGCTCCTTAAGGCTCTGCATTTGCAATTGGAGGCCCTTGTTCTCACGAGTCAGCTCGATGACCTTAGTCTCGAAGGCTTTCAAAGCCCCAGACCTGTGCTCGTGTAAACTAATCCGATGCAGTAGACCTTTCACATGAAGAGCCGTCTGAAAAGATAGAAAAAGTTTGGTGAGACTTATGAGGATATGATACGAAAAGAGGACAAGATCGAAGGAAAGAGCTAGCACTCACAACAGCCACCCCTTGAAGGGCTGAAGTAATAGAGTCCTTAAGGGGTATTGAAGCAGTCTTTCGGACCTCAGACTCTGAAAAAATGGAAGAAACGGTTGTCCCAGCAAGGTCCACGTTATCAAAGTAAGAGGCCTCATCCTCCTCCACCTCAGGTCTGCTCCCTCCCTCAACAGTTTTCCCAGAGGAGCTGTATTTGGCGGCGCTGGGTTGGAGGTGCGAGATCACCCCCAAGGCTTTCTCGACCTCAAAGGAGAGTGGAGAAGCAGGGCCTTTTGCAAAATTAGGTTGAGTCTCGGGAAGGGGAAGGATCAACACGGCTGAAGGAGCATCGGATGAGGAAGCCGGAGCTCTGGTGCCAAAAGGAGAAGGTGATTCCCCCAATTTTTGGGACTTCATAGCTCGAGAAGCGGGGCTGCTCTCAGCACCGACCTGAGCTTTCCGCTTGCTACCTCTCCCACTCTGCGACAGCTTTTCAATCTTGGCCTAGAGATCATTGGGGGCAAGCTTCATGGTGGAGGACCCTGAAAAATCCAAATAAAGTCAGCTAAATAAAAGCAAAGGAAATAAAGAAGCAAAAGAAAGGAAAAGGAAAAGGTACGACCTTCTACACCTTCAGCTCTCACAGCAGAGATCGAAATGGCCAAGGTCACTGGAGGGGGGCTCAGTCCTAACTCAACCAAACGTCGAGAAACAATGAGGTCAGCGTACCTCTCAGGTCTAAGCTTTCCCAGCTTATCCAGTACCTTATGGTCTTGAGGGCTGAGCTCAAGTCTGGAACCTAATGAAAGAACGCACAAACCAAACAAGGTTAGCAGCTCGTCAGTTCCAAATTAAAACTCGGTCAAATCTAACCAAAAGCTCACCCAAGTTTTCCTGTTCATTTCACCCCTTAGGGATACCAAGAGTATATGTTTTGTCAACAAAATTGAACTCCCAGTTGGTACCCCCAATGTAGAAGAAGTGTTTTTCCATTTTTTATGTGAAGAAGGGAGGTCAGAAATATTCTTCCTAGCACCAGCACGCTTGGAAATGTATAAGAAACCCTCAGAAGAGGCCAGCTTGACGTTGAAGAGTTCTGTGAACAGGGGAAGACTGGGAACCCCAAGGTTATGTCTTACGAAATAAACGAGGAGTCCGACCAGAACCCCATAGAAATTGGGAGAGAGCTAGGAAGGACAGACATTGAAATGTTGCAAAACACTTTTAATGAAAGGGTGCAGGGGAAACCGAAGGCCGTTCTCAAAGGCCGCGAGGAAGAAACATACCCTATCCTTGACCTCTTCGACGTAGTAAATAGAATTATCCGGACACTAGGGCTCGACTCCGGGAGGAAAACTATAACGAGCCTTATAGGCCCTCATCAAACCAGGTACCTCCTCACTAGGACCCTCGAGCCTGGCATGCTTGTAGACGGCCCGATTCCACTAGGTACGAGGAGCTGTCAATAACCCCGATTCCACCTACCTTGCCTTTGCCTTTGTCAGGCTTAGGAGGCAGGGGGGAAGACGTGGAGGGGGCTCCTCGGTATCGACTGCAGAATCCATAGCCTCAACACTAGGAAAGTTATCAATTTCTAAACCTACGTCCCCTAAGTCGGTATCTCTATCGACGGACCTATCCCCTAGGAGGGAGACAGAAGAACGGGTAGCTCCAGAAGAAGCAGACATGTTTGGGCAAGAGTAGGGAAGTTTGAAAGAGCGATAGAGAGGAGGAGGGTGTGTCAGACACTCTCTAACAATCCCAAGACTGGCACAATAACTTCTGAAAGCAAGAATTCGCACAATAGAATCCCAATCCACAAAATGAGGAAGGGGCGATAAGCAAAAATCCCTATTCCAGAAATAGAAGAACCGAAAAGCCCAAAAATGCAATAACCACCTCGAATTTGAGGGATCCAGAACGCAAAAGCTAGAAATGGGGGTAAAAGACGTACCTAAACAACGAGCAACGATCCAAAGCAGAAATTAGAAGAAGAAGGGTTACATGAAGCTTCAAATAGAACCTGGAAAACTCGAATCGTGAGCAAGAAAGCAGAAAACCACGGGCCAGAAAATCTGAGAATGAAAGGAGGAGGAAACCGAAGGTTGGAACATAAGTTGAAAAGTGAAAATGGAGGTTCTGATAGCCGTTCGAACATTTAAAGCTTGGAAAACGTGGGCTGGAACGTGCATAAGAATCGAGGAAGGCATGATGAGTAAAAACCGTTAAAAGGCGTTAACTCACGTGCACTTCAAGACCAACCACGTGCAGGTCTAGCTCGGTTTGAGACAGGTCAGCCCTTGCCCAAGTTCACTTGAGCCAAAGGCTGGGGGGCAACTGATGATACCAAGAAAATATTCTAAGTATGAGCTCAGACCTAAAAGTCAACCCAGAAAGGAGGTCGGATAGGGAATCCTGAACTCAGGACGCTGACCCAGAGCTCACTCCAGGCAAGGCGATAGGAGAAACATGGAGTGAACAACTGGCTAATAGCAATTGCTCCCAAAGCAGTAGGAAACGACAATCAAGGCATGAAATCTCAATCAACCAAGATCTTCTCCTAATTAAAAGGAGAATTCCACGAGAGAAGGGAAAAGATCTCGTCGGGTATTCCCTAGAGATAGGGATCGCGTTATAAATACTGTATTATACCTTCATTGGAGAAAAAAGAACCATAGACCCGAGAGGCAACCCTAGAGGTTACAGAGTAATAAAAAAACCCTAATCTCTTTCATATTGTACAAAAAAGAGCACTCAAGTGATCAATAAAAAAAAGGAGCAAGAGCCTCCATTGAAGAGTGGATTAGCCGAGCTCTAGAGCCTGTGAACCACTATATTTCTTACTGTTCACATTCCCCCAGATTCCCCTGAATACACTATTGCGAATCACGAGAGCCATATAGCTCAAATCCATCTCGATCGTCACGGTTTACACACTCCCTGCTCATCCGCGGTGAAAAAGCACCATCAGTACTATATCTCTAAAATTTATTATTTTAAAGGGTATTTTTACATTTTTGTGGGTCATTTTATGGTTGATTTACCACTTTTATAAGTATTTTTATTATTGTTATGATAACTATTTTTACCATTTTTTTGGGGTACAATTTTTTACCACTTTTGTGGCTCTTTTTTAACTGTTTATCATTTTTTTAGTACCATAATAACAATAAAAATATTTACAAGTTACAATAATAATAAAAATATTCATAAATAAATAATAAATTTTGATATAATACTAAAATTTTATTTCTTAGTACCATAATCAAGTTCAAAAAACTTTATGTTTTGTAATCCTAAATGCATACCAGGACAAAAAATTCGTTATCCTGTTTGGTCCTTATAATCTAGAATGTTGAAAGAAATCCAAAATGCACATGACATGTTAAACATTGAGTTCGTAGTACATCAAATTTGGGATGATGTGACCACTTTATATAATCAAGTTGACAGGTCTTTAAAGAGGGGTAATAATAACGGTTCGTAAATTTAGATAATTTGAATTCAAATTTTAATAATTTTTTAAAATTAAATAATAAAATATTTATTTTTTATGAATACATTAATCTTAACGTGAATAGTCTTTCTTTGACTGAATCGGAAATTTTTTTTTAATAAAAGTGTATTTAAATTTATTCGTACATTTTTTATCGTTGAAAAAAAAATAATAATTTAAATGGTCACTGTCAGTGACGAGTGACGACACCTAGCAAACTAGGGATTACTGCTTTTAAAAATCCTTAGTTTTGAGACATCATAAACCTTGCGATCGACGGGCTTATGTCACCACTGATACTACAACTAGAAGCAGGTTAATATATCAGAGACAAATTATAAATTTAAATTTTATGAATTTAAATATAGAATTGTTAAGAGAAATTTATTTTTTATAAATATTTTAATCCTGATTTAAATGATCAATTATTTACTAGATTGAATAGATGATTAATCAAGATATACATAAATTAATTTAAATATTGTTGATAGTTGAACTAAAAACGAAGAAAAAGAAAAAGAAGAATATCAACTAATCAGTTCTTATCAAAGCAAAATATTGATCTCTCATGTCCGTTTTGACGGTGATATTATGTTTTCTTTCGTTCCTATTATTTTGGGCTCTGTTTTTTTCATTTTTTTTGGATTTCTTTCCTATTTATAATTATAATGGTAATTTGATTAGAATTTACTATAGTAATAGTATCGCGGACTTGTAATTAAGCTTGTTAATGAATTAGGTTTTGATCTGAGTCCGATTTGATTAGTCGGATTATGAATTGATAATTTTTATTGATTATTTGAACCTTTCACGGATTCGAATTTCGATACACTTATATCAACACTGCTCTAACAGTCAACACATTTCATGTCGGTAGAAATTTTTGCCTTATGGCTCGCAATGTAATTCTTTTCCACCAAACTTTTACCCAGTAAGCAAAGGAATTTCAATCTTTTGACTTTGGGTATTAAATTTTGACTAAAATATTTCTATCCACACCCATTTTTGTCAGAATTGAACGATCATGATTTGGTCTTTGTCAATGTTTTAAGTGGGGTACGGAACATCTGCCGTTAACAAACAAAAAATATACCGTATACTGGTAACGCAAAAAACGCACCTTGTATCGTTAACGTAAAAAGAACACACATCATGCATTGTTAATGCAAAAAACACACCATATACAGTTAACATAAAAAAACACACCGTGTACTGTTAACATAAAAAACACACTATGCACTGTTAACGCAAAAAAAAAAAACACCGTGTACTGTTAACACACAAAAAAAAGTGTGTTGTTTTAATAAATTTACACAACAAATAGTTTGTGTGATGAATTTTCAAGAAAATTGGGCTAGAAATAATCAACCATCACATTCATGAATGAATACACGTTTTCAAGATTGTGCTACAATTTCAAAGATTGGTTGGTTGATTGGTCTTACTCGTTAAAAATACAAATTCGTTTGGCATTGATTGACTCACGGTCTCCGCATACATACATGAGATGCAGTGAGATTTTTTTGGGTACATTTTTTCTTTAATTCTTTTCTTGATATATTATTTATTATCTATTCAAGTTTGATCCATTGTATATAAGTGGGTCCACCACTTATTAACAGTGGATGATGTGACAAAAAAAATTAAAAAAAAATGTATTCCAGGGGATTTGAATCCAAGAGAGATGGTTTAGCAATGTCATGATAGCAAAGAAGCCAAAGGTCTCTTCACATCATCTTTAATGGAGGACTCTAACAAATAGACGGGAGACCCATCAACCATATAAACCAAATCTCGTGTGACTTAATATTTTAACGTACAATATAAGCTCTTTTCAAATGCTAATGGGGTAGATTGAAATATCTACGACTATTATAGTCTCATTTTATTAATTCAGATGTCCCTGCCCGAGACTAAGTGCTTGTTTTATATTCTACTTTGTATAGTTTTTTCTCGTAAAATTGTTTCCGATTTTCTAAAGTGGTGGAAAAATGCATGGAATAACAACCATAAGTTTATGAGTTTGAATGTAATATCAGTCACTTCTTTTTATTACAGGATGTCTATACTTACGTCGACTAATCTCTCGAACTCAATGACTAGTCATAAAATCAGTCACTTTATCCATATAATATTGAAGGTTAAGTTTGTATTTAAATCATTCCTCCCAATGCCCTCTATTAATGGAATCAAATTGATTTGATCTAGTCAATTGTGTCTCACAATGAAAGTTAAAGGACACTAACCATAGGAGCACACACACACAACAGCATCAACAAACAACTCAACTACCTTAAAATGAAAGAAACTGAAAATTTGATGCAAAACCTCGAATTCTTTTGTCTAGGAATGCCTAATCTATTATTTGTACTCTATGATTAATAAGGATCCAAATTCTCTGTATTACACTTCTACTCAATTATATTCAATCGTTCCACCGTGTATGAGTGAGAGAGGCCA
>CM042202.1:9933300-9959597 GCA_023539305.1 Ilex asprella
GTATTGTTAATATGTATCAAAGAGAAAAGAATTGATTAAAATGGTATCAGGTCTGAATTACAACGAATTTATACTAGGGCAAAGCATAGTAATATAAATAACTAATCTACCCCTAATGCTAATATACTAGACTACTCTAACATCCCCCCTCAAACTCATGATGTAATAGCATCCAACATCAAGAGCTTGCCAAGGAGAAAACGAAAGCGTGCAATAGTGTGGGATTTAGTGAAGAAATCTGCCAATTGCATAGTTGAAGGAAGATATGGGAGAGAGATTGTGCCCAGCTGAAGATGATGGCGCACAAAGTGACAATTAATCTCTATATGTTTGGTGCGCTCATGAAACACCGAGTTGTGAGCAATCTGAATCGCACTGGTGTTATCACAATACATAGGAGTAGGAATAGTCAAGGAAATGTCAAGATCAGCAAGCAACCAACGCAACCAAACTATCTCTGCTATGGTAGATGCCATAGCACGATACTCAGCTTCGGTAGAAGAGCGAGCTACAACAGTTTGTTTCTTGATTTTCCAAGAAATAAGAGAATCACCAAGAAAGATACAAAAACCAGTAGTGAATTTGCGATCCATAGAGTCACCAGCCCAATCTGCATCAGAGTAAACACGAAGTTCCAAAGACGAAGAAGAGGAAAATAATAAACTTTGATATAATGTACCCCGTAGATATCGAAGAATCCAAAGAACAGCAGACCATTGAAATATAGTTGGAGCAGCAACAAACTGACTAACCACATGAACTGCATAAACAATATCTGGACGAGTAACAGTAAGATACATCAAGCTCCCAACAATAGTACGATATAAGGTAGGATCAAGTAGCAGAGAACCATTAGAGGAAGTATAACGAACATTAAGCTCCAAGGGTGTGTCAACAGTTCGAGTATCTGATAAGCAAGCGCATTGAATAACATCTAAGGCATATTTTGACTGAGAAAGAAGATAACCTTTAGGAGAGTAAACAACCTCAATCCCTAAGAAATATCGAAGTGGACCCAAATCTTTCATCTCAAAATGATCATGTAATTGAGTTTTCAACAACTGAATTCCAACATTATCATCACCTGTAATAATCATGTCATCCACATAAAGCAATAGAAGTATGAAACCAAAAGAAGTGGATCGAAGGAAGAGAGCAAAATCATGATCACTACCACAAAAGCCCAAGTCACATATGACCGAAGAAAATTTGACAAACCATGCCCTCGAGGCCTGTTTAAGACCATATAAAGCCTTGTGAAGTTTGCACACATGACCAGGACTACAAGACATTCCAGGAGGAAGAGTCATAAATACCTCTTCAGACAAATCACCATGAAGAAAAGCATTTTTCACATCTTTCTGGGATAGACTCTACTGACGAACAACTGCCACAACAATTACTGTGAGAATCGTAGTCATCTTAGCCACTAGAGCAAAGGTCTCATCATAGTCAAGTCCATACTCTTGAGCAAAACCCTTGGCCACTAGTCTAGCCCTGTACCTTTCCACAAAACCATCAGATTGGGTTTTGATTTTATAAACCCACTTACAACCAATGGGCCGTTTACCAGGAGGTAAAGGCACCAACTCCCAAGCTCGAGTCTTATGCAGCGCAGAAAGCTCCTCATCCATAGCCTGTTGCCAAAGAGGATCAAGTATAGCCTCCTTATAGGAGGTTGGTTCAGACAGAGAATGTATAGAAATTAGGAAAGAACAAAAAGCAGAGGAATAGCAAGAGTTGGACCAACCAAACCTATCAGGACACTTCCGAGTGCGCTGAGGGTAACAGAAAGTGTGATCCACGGTGTTAGAAATTGATTGGGAGCCAAGAAGTGCAGATGAAGGCACAACATCTGTGGAAGAGACAGTGAGAGCCCTGCGAACATAAGTATGCACAATCGGGGGACAGGTAGCAGACAAATCAGGCAAAGAAGGAGAAGAGGAGGAGGAAAGATCAGACACAGTCATATCACCAACATAGGAATCAGGAGAAACATTAGAGGGAAAGGGATCAAGATAGATAAGATCAGATTTATGTAAAGACGAAGAACTAAATAGAATAGAGAAAAAAGGAATATGCTTCATAAAAACAACATGACGAGAAACATAGAGTTTCTGTGTACTAGGATCATAACACCGAAATCCTTTTTGTCCCTCACCGTAGCCAAGAAAAACACATAAGGCTGAATGAGCCGAGAGTTTTGTACGATTAACACTAGGCAGCAGAACAAAACATGTACATCCAAACACACGTAAAGAGAAATAGTCAAGTGTCTTACCACATAGCTTTTCAAAAGGTGAAACACCAGAATTAAGAATTGTGGGAATGCAATTAATCAGATGAACTGATGTAAGAACTGCTTCTCCCAAAAAAGAGCTAGGGACACTGGATGACAACAACAGAGAACGAGCTATCTCAATAATGTGACGATGTTTTCGTTCTGTCACTCCATTCTGAGCCGGTGTGTCAGTACAAGAAGACTGAAAAATAGTACCATTAGATTTCAACAAATCACGAAAAGCACTAAAAGAATATTCTCCACCTTGATCACAGCGAAAGCATTTAATGATAGAAGAATATTGAGTATGCACTATAGCACGAAAAGTAGAGAAGATAGAAAAAAACTCAGACCTACGTGTCATTAGATACACCCAACAATATTTGGTATGATCATCAATAAAAGAAACATAATATCTAGATCCCCCTTTAGTAGCAATGAGAGCTGGTCCCCAAATATCAGAATGTACAAGATCAAAAGGTGCAAAAGAATGAGAATTACTTTTATTGAAAGGTAATGCAGTAAATTTTGCTAACTTGCAGCCACTACAATCTAAAATATCATGACACACTAAACTATCCAAACTATCAGTAGAAGCTAAAAATTTTAAACGAGAATGAGAAACACGACCTAAACGAGAATGCCATAAATAAAAACTAGACGATTTTGGACTCAATTGAAAAGAAGATAAATCAATAATGGAAGCAACAACTTCAGGAACATGAAGTTCATCCAACACATATAACCCTCCATTTCTATGGCCTGTCCCAATCAGCTTCATGGACCGTAGATCCTGCACAACACAACCAGTAGAAGAAAAGTGAACTAAGAATCCCGAATCAAACAACTGACTAACAGATAATAAATTTAAGGTAAGTTGAGGAATATAGTAGACATCAGGAAATGTAAGCTGAGAAGACACTATAGTTCCAACACCAGCCAAAGATATTTGGGTGCCATTGGCAACAAGGACAGATATAGAGAGAGGGGAAACAACAGAAACAAATAAGGAAGAATTATTAGTCATATGATGGGTGGCACCTGAATCAAAGACTCAAGCAGTTCGAGATATACCTGAAGGACCTGTAGTAAATGAACCTGTGGAGGGAGAAATGGATAGGGCACCTGGCTGATGAAGGGAAAGAAGTTTCTGCAACTGATCAGCTATCATAGTCATACTGAGAGCTGATGAGAGTGTCTCATCCACTGGTGAAGCAACTGTGGCTATATGACGATCCTTGGACTTAAATGGCTGATGTAAGGCCCCTTTGGCATTCTTGTTCACCAATTTAGGACATTGATCCTTCCAGTGACCCTTCTCACGACAAAAACTACACTCATCTGAAGCAGCTCGACCCCGATATTTAGTCTGTGAGTGAGAAGTCCCTCTGGGTGGTACAGCCAATACAGTCTGATTAGGCAAGAAAGAAGACCCTTTCCAAAAAGAGTCTTAAGACGAACTTCTTCAGCCAGAAGCTCATTCACTATTGCATCAACTGTGAGAAGTGGGAGACGATGAAGGATAGAACCACGAAGACCCTCAAAGTCATCTCTAAGGGCCATCAAAAAATGTACCAACCGTTGCTCCTCCCTAAAAGTACGATATACCATATGAGTACTCAATTGAGCAGGTTCAGCAAGTACTAGTTGGTCCCAAAATTCAGTCATAACTGAGTAAAACTCCTGTGCGGTCTTGTCACCCTGACGTGCAGCTCGAATTTCATGCTCTAGTTGATATCTCTTTACAAAATTAGACTAAACAAACAATGTAGCCAAATAATCCCAAATTTCTTTGGTTGTGTTAAACTTAGTCAAATGCACACCAAATAGTCTGATCAACTGAATTGTTAATCCAAGTGATAATTTTAACATTATTGACTTCCCAAGTATTCTTTAAGTCAGCATATTTTTCTGCCTTCGAATCTGTTGGAGCTTGCAAATCACCACTAACATAACTCCTCATCTCTTTTCCCAATAAAAAATTTTTCATAACATAAGACCAATATACATAATATTCACCATTTAATCTGACACTAATAGCCTGAAGGGAATCAGAATGTCCACTTGACATAATGTTAATAAAGAAACAATGATCTCAGTAAATTAATACCCAAAATAGAGCAGAAAACATCAATAACACCAACAACCCAGCAAATTAAATCAATAAACCACCAAAGAGTCTCAATCACAAACTAATCGGTGCACTGAAGGCAAGGAACAGTTCACTGAAGCACACTAACAACCCAAAGTAACCAGCCGAAACACAAGAGAGCAAACAAAACAATACCAAAGGGGACACTCGGTGCAAAAGAGGTCGCCGAAACCCAGAAGGTGCAAACCAGAAGGAAGCAAACCAGGCGGTTCAGACCAATCGGTGCAAAGGAGGAAGCAGAACAGTCGCCGAAATCCAGAAGGTGCAGACCAGTCGGTGCAAAAGACGAGCAGTCGCCGAAACCTAGAAGACTAACAGCCACCAAAACCCAGTCGATCGTGTTGGTGGTATTCACGGTCGGAGACTAGTGACGTCATCGTCGGCTACGATTATGTCAGTACTGTTCATCATCGTGTTGACCAGTTGATCGTGTTGGTCGGAGACTAGTCGATCGTGTTGGCGGTATTCACGTCGGGTTCACCAGTTCGATTCACTGTTTACCAGGTTATCTTCTTAGACTTCAATCATAAATTATTATTTGGATTTACATGGCTCTGATACCATGTTAATATGTATCAAAGAGAAAAGAATTGATTAAAATGGTATCAGGTCTGAATTACAACGAATTTATACTAGGGCAAAGCATAGTAATATAAATGACTAATCTACCCCTAATGCTAATATACTAGACTACTCTAACAGGTATAACCACCACAACCTAGTTTGATTTGTAGGGTTTTTTTTTTTCAAACATAAGAGGATTAAAAAATAAAAGCTCTCCTCCTTCCCCTGACAATTTGTTCATCTTCGAAGCTCAAGTAGTAAAAAACTAACGCGAAAGGAAGAAAAAGCAACATTAGTTAATATATAGCATCATGTTACAATATAATCGTGAGAGACATAGCACAATGAAATGCCAATATAACGGGTTGGCTATGAAACTTAAGAAAACCATAACAAGAGAAAACTAATCTCCACTAGATAATAAAGATACTAACATTGACGTAACTCTATGCATTACCCAATATTAACTACTTTGTAATGCTTCAGAAGCTATATCCTATTTACATCAACATGTTTGGAAGCCTTTTAAGTTTTAAGCCATTCCAAATAAAATGATAAATTCACAACAATGAGAATTCAAATCAGTGAATTTGAACAAGGTAATCAATTGAATTGATACTGGGGAAGTGTTGTATTAATTGAGAATCGACTACTCACTTTGACATCTCGATGAATGTGCCCATGCTGATGGAGATACTCCAAACCCTTCAAAACCTCACGTAATATAGTTGCAATAACAACCTCCCCAAAACCATCTGGATATGCAGCTTTCAATATGTGAAGACAAGAACCCCCATCCATATACGGCATCACAACCCACAAATTATGATCACTAACAAAAGAGCAATGTGATTTAAGGACATTAGGGTGGTCAACCAGAGTCATTAATTGCACTTCACGAAATATATTATTCTGCAGGGTTGACAAAGAAAGTAGTCAATAAATCAATCTTACCAACAAATATAAAATTTAGCATTGCCAACTAGACAATTTGTTTCGAGTGCAAAAGCAGTTATCCCAAACTCCAAATTTCAAACAGAAACACTGACTATCCTTGAGCATATGCCATGTAACCATGGATAAGATGGTAATGGAACTCTAAACAAAAGCTGAAGTTGCATAGATTTATGAATAGTAATTTATCACCTTTCTGATAAAAAAAAAACACCTTGCAGCAGCGTACAATCAGATCTATACAAAAAACTTAAGTTACTTCCAAACCAAGGGAAAAACAAAGACTACACGAACTGTAACATATAGTCTCTCTGCAATTCCATATACTGCATTCAAACTTATTCAATCTTAATAGTACCTTATTCCAACAAAATACTCAAAATGAGACAGAGCGTTGGAAGGGAAGAATACCCTACAACTTAACATATGCACTTTTTATCTTTGTCATCTGAAATTAATATTTCTTTTTTTTTTTCACATTTCTCACGACCTACAACAACTACTAAAGTTCATCTCAACTTCAGCTAGTGTGACTGCCAAGTTCCATGGAGCTAAGAATTTCAGTATAAAGCAAAACATAATACAACAAGAAATTCACTTGTTTTCTGATAGCTAAATGCACCAAAAAATTCGCAACCAAGGGTACTTGGTAAACAAGTTGAAACAGACTGCTTCAAGAATTCAAAATAGTCGACATTCGATATCAGATAAAACCGTAACACGTAATAGGCACATATAAGCATCCCTGTGTAACTGAGAACTGAGAAATTACCAGATCACAGTTGTCGCGTTCAAAATCAAGAATTTTGATAGCCACGATCTCATGGAAAGGAATACAGAGAGCCCGATGAACCGAAGCGCTCACGCCCTGCCCTACCTCCTCGTAGAGAGTATAATGCTCAGCTCCAACTGGAAACTTCTTCTTCTTCTCCATCATTGATCAAAACCTCTTTGGCTATCTCTACAATAATAATATTCACTACTGAACGTCGAACAACACGCAAATGCAGCTCTCCGGCGATTTACAGATCCAAATCTCATGCAAGTTCCTCTGCAAAAATAAATGAAAAATCCAAATACAGAGAAAACAACTTTTTTTGTAAATTGAACCGATAGTTGAGGAAAGACTTACTGGAATTGACTCATGATCCATGGTTTAATATAAAGAATCAACTTCTGGTAATCAAAACGGTCAAATTGAGGTCATCTGTTGAGAGAGAGAGAGGGAAGCTTAGAGAAGGGGCCGTCGATGACGAGGTTATTCTTTTACGCTTTCTCGTGTGTGTGTGTGTGAGAGAGAGAGAGAGAGAGAGACTCGCTTACCGGTTCGCCGCTAAAGCAGGAAGCGTTTATATGCAGAAATCCCGCCACATGTTATGGGAAGTGCTCGACCTTTGCTTGTCATATTCATTTGCAAGGTAGAGTTTTTCTTTTTTGACTTTTATTAACCACTATTTTTACAAAAAATATAGTTCTTTTTTTTTAATTAAAATTAAAAAGATTCGAAGGGATAACCAAGACAATAATATGGTTTAAAACCTCTATTTCCGAAAATATATATTTTAAACTTGTGCTTTTAAATATAAAAATAAAATTTTTTAATAAATTTTTTACTTTAATAATGTGAATTTAAAACACGATAGGTAAATAACTATAATTTAAAAAATAACTTAGATGGTATGAAAATTCAATGAAATCAAATAATCACATTACATGTGCATAAAATAAAATAAACAATATTTAACCTTAGATTTTTATATTACTCTAATAAAATAACTTTAAATTGCCCATTAAAAATTGTAAATAGAAAACTTAAAACGTTTGTGACGAGATTTTAGGGTTCAATTTGAATTGTATTTGAAATAACGTTTAAATTGTAAAAAATATAAATTACAAAAAAAAAAAAGTAAGTCACATGCATCGCATCAGTAGATTTATTCAAAGGATGATTTTTTGACAAAATGAGCACCATAATCTAATCGTAGTGTGACATTAAAACTATTTTAATATATATAGTTGTGCATTACATATAAATAAATTTAAATTGTATTATTTTTATAAAAAAATATGAATTATATGTATAATTAAATTAAATAATAATTTAGGTGTCGAATAATTAATTTGTATTTTAATTATTATTAAATTATTCTATAAATTTTTGAGTATCTAATTTGTCATTTATTTAGGTATCTCTCCGACCGTCTAGACATTTTAATATCTAATTATATATTATAGAATTATTAATTTTATTTTACTGAATAAGTTAATTAAATTACTTATAATATTATTATATACAAAACAAAAATATAATATATATTTGACTGTATAGGAATTTACTTTTCCATATAGATACAAATAATTGTAAGTATAGATATAAATTAAGAGTATAATATGAGAAATATAATTTTAAGAGTATAGATTAAGAATTCTTATATATTTTGGGGTGCAAAGTGTAATTATTCATAAATTAAACACTCCAACTTAGGGCAATGATGTGAACCCCAATTGACTTTCTTTGAAATCCAAGAAAGTCAAACTCAAGTCTATGGATGGAGAATTTAGACCCGTTGAGAACTCGTGTCAAGAACCTATATTATATTAAAATCTAGACTCGTTGAAGAACCCGTCTCAATAACTCAAATTAAAAGGAGGAACGTCACAAAGGTTGTAATCTACCTTTGATAAGTTCAAAAGTTCATTCAAGAACAAGAAGAATAAACTCAACTCGACTCACAATCAAAATTCATTATGTATGGTTTCCCCCATTCATTGATTAAATGTTTATTTATAAGGCTGATCATTACAAGGAAACAAATCATAATCTAATAAAAAAAACAAATCATAATCTAATAAGGAAATAAATCATAATCTAAATAGGAATAACTAAATACTAAAATTTGTGACCCTTTCTCTAAAAAATGCCCTTGAGTGAATAGTGTCACGAGTATTGTAGCATGAACAGTATTGTGCTACAATAACTTATTCTAAACTTTTATTCAAATAAAATAATAAGACATATGTGGGCTAAGCATCCTCAAATCCACTTATTCTAAACTAATAATAAAAATTTTTTAAACAAATTGACAGTTTTAACAACAAAAGGTCTTATCTTTAAGTCAAGTCTTCGTGTCTTCCACAACATAGATCAAGTGGATCAAAATTGATTCTCCTTCTTTCAAGCCCATCTTCAGTGTTAGGCTCTTGCTAGCTTCATCCCAACTGGATTTCACCAATCATTGCATTGTTTCTTTGATCTTCTTGGCTCTTGATCTTGTAATTGACCCATCTGCACATGCAAAACATCTTTAAGAGTAGGCCCACCTTAGTTCTCATCATTCCCCTTTTCCTCAAAAAGATTCATCCTCGAATCTTCCAATGATGTGAACTCCAATCGACTTGCTTTGAAACCCAACAACAATATTGGAGAAACAACCCAAGAAAGTCAAACTCAGGTTTGTGGATGAAGAGTCTAAACCGGCTGAGAACTCGTTTTAAGAACCCAGATTACAAGAAGGAATGTCACAGAGGTTGTGATCTACCTTTGATAAGTTCAAAAGTTCAATAAAAAACAAGAGGAGTAAACTCAACTCAACTCACAATCAAAATTCATTATGTATTGTCTCTTATTCATTGATTAAACGCTTATTTATAAGGTTGGTCATTACAAGGAAACAAATCCTAATCTAATAAAGAAACAAATCATAATCTACTAAGAAAAAAAATCCTAATTTAAATATGAATAACTAAAGACTAAAATTTGTGACCCTTTCTCTCAAAAATGCCCTTGAGTGAATAGTATCATGGGTACTGTAGCATGAACAATACCGTGCTACAGTAACTTATTCTAAATCCTAGTTCAAATAAAATAATAAGACATATGTGGGCTAAGCATCCTCAAATCCATTTATTCTAAACTAATAATAAAATTTTTTTAAACAAATTGAAAGTCTTAACAATAAAAGGCCCTATATCTAAGTCCTGTCTTCATGTCTTCCACAAGGGACTCACCACTGAGGTCAGGAGCTCTGATGGACAATAGGGAATGTTGGCGTATATTTGGCAGACCTTACATCTTTTGACCAGATCTGTGGCATCTTTGATCATGGTGGGTCAATAGTATCCCTGTCTTACCACTTTTTCTGCCAAAGCCCGAGCTCCGATGTGATTGCCGCAGATCCCTTTATGGACTTTTCTTAATATATAGTTAGCATTCTCCTCTCCCACGCATTTGAGGAGAGGCATCAAAAAACTTCGTTTCTACAGATCTCCCCATAGAATTGAGAACCTGGCTGACCTCGCCCTCAGTTTTCTAGCCTTTTTAGGATCTGCAGGCAATGTTCCATTCTATAGGTACTCCCTGATGGGATACATCCAGCTCGGTGCAGCCTAGACTGGCAGTACTTCTTCCTCCAGAATGCTTACTGATGGTTCTACTAGGTGCTCTACAAGTATTAATCTATCCAAGCTTTCTTGCGAGGCATTTGCGAGCCTTGCCAATGCATTTGCTCGAGAATTTTCTGACCTTGTGACATGCTTTATCTTGACTTGCACAAATTTCTTGATTAATTTATGTACTTTTTTGAGGTAAAGGACCATTTTCTCACCCTTAGCCTCATAAGCCTCCTCTATCTGCTTTACTATGAGTTGGGAGTCACTGTAGACCTCCAACTGCTTTGCCTCCATTGAATGAGCAAGAATGAGTCCAGCAATAACAGCTTCATATTCTGTCTCGTTGTTTGAAGTCTTAAACTTAAATCTGAGAGCATACTCGACATCTGTACCATCTGAAGAGGCCAAGATTAAGCTTGCACCACTTCCTTGGGCAGTGCTCGCTCCGTCTATTGAAAACTTCCATATGGGAAGGTCGGGCACTAGTTGTGCTACCTCTAAATGTACTTTTATCGTGAACTCTGCGATGAAATCTGCCAAAACTTGCCTTTTTATTACGGTCCTTGGTTTGTACCTAATGTCAAACTCGCTAAGCTCTATAGTCCACTTAACCAATCTTCCAGAAGACTCTGGCTTGTGGAGCACCTATTTCATTAGTTGATTTGTTAGGACCTCAATTGTATGAGCTTGGAAGTACGGCCTAAGCCTTCTGACAGTTGTAACCAATGCCAAAACAAGTTTTTCCATCTTCGGATATCTCTCATCTGCTCCCCTCAGAGCTTTGCTGTAGTAATACACTGGTTGCTGAGCTCTGTCTCTTTCCCTTACTAGAACTGCGCTGGTCAAAAAGTTTGAGACAACGAGATAAAGCACGAGTACTTCTCCTTCCAGTGGCGGATTTAGTGTTGGGGCAGTGGGGGTAGCTGCCCCCACTGAAATTTTAAAATATTTTGGGGCCTAGGTTTAATTTTAAAAATTTCAAGAATTTCTTAAACTTGTCCCCACTAAATTTTTTTTAAAGAATATAGGGTATATTAGTATAATTTTTAACCCTTAAAAGCCAACTTTTGGTAGTTCCTTCTCATTTTTTACGCCTAGCAGCTGCCCCCACTAAAATTTTAAAATTTTTTGAAACGTAGGTGTAATTTTAAAAATTTTAAGAATTTCTTAAACTTGTTCCATTGAAATTTTCTTAAAGTATATAGTATATTAATATAGTTTTTAACTCTTAAAAACTAACTTTTGACAGCTTTTTTTCACACTTGCTTTTTTTTTTCCTTCGTCTTCTTCGTCCAAATCTAAGTATTTTAATTTTTTTTAAAAGTATAAGGTATTTTAGAACCTAAATATATACATGAGTTGTGCCTTTACATGACATTTTTTTAATGTAACCATACTTATAAACAGTTTATCTAGAATATGTATTTTAATAAAAACAATGTTACAATTATATTTTAAAATTTTAAAATTTAAGTTGCCCCCATTGAAGCAAAATTCTGGTTCCGTCCCTGTCTCCTTCCAAAGGACTTACCAGAATTGGGGGTGTACTCAAATAGCCTTTTAGGGCTCTGAATGCTTCTTCACATTGTGCGTCCCATTAGAATGTTTTTTTCAAGACCTGGAAGAAAGGCTGGCATTTGTAGTTGGAACTGGACACGAAATGACTCAGGGCGGCAATTCTTCCAGTCAGACGTTGTACCTCCCTGGTGTTAGATGGAGGCTGCATATCCAGTATCACCTTCACTTTTTTTGGGTTAGCCTCAATTCCTCTACTGTTGACTATAAAGCCTAGAAATTTCCCTACAGACACCCCAAAAGTACACTTGGCTGGGTTGAGCTTCATTTGGTATCTTTAAGGATCTGGAAAAAATCTGCTAAGTGTTGGATATAGAACTTTGCCTTCAGCGATTTAACCAACATGTCATTAATGTAGACCTCCATGGTTGTTCCAATCTGTTTTTTGAACATTTGTTCACCAGACGCTGGTAAGTAGATTCAGCATTCTTCAAGTCGAAGGGCATGAATTGATAGCAATAAGTCCCCTGTTTAGTCACAAAGGCGATTTTTTCTTGATAGTTAGGGTCCATTCTAATCTGATTGTACCCAGAGAAAGTATCCTTGAAGCTAAGGAGCTCATGTCCTACAGTGGCATCCACAATCAGGCCTATCTGGGGTAATGGAAAACTGCCCTTAGGACATGTGCGATTAAAGTCTGTAAAGTCTATGCATAAGCGCCACTTGCCATTGGTCTTCTTGACGAGGACCACATTGGATAGCCAAACTGGGTAATCTACCTCCCTGATGACTTTAGCATGAAGGAGTTTGCTGACCTCTTCATTGATAGCTTTTAAGTGTTTTGAGGCGAAACTCCTCCTTTTCTATTTGATGGGCTTGTAGGTAGGATTCACACTAAGCTTGTGTGTGATGACTGAAGGGTCAATGTCTTTCATGTCTTCTTGTTTTTAGGGAAAGACCTCTGTGTTTTTTATTAGGAACTGGATGACGAGGTCTTTAATTTCACTACTTAGCTTGGATCCCACGTAAACGAGGTGTTCTGATTCTTCGTCGAGCTATACGGGCTCCAGCTCCTCTAATGGCATTGGTCTGATGCCTAGCTCGTCCCTCATGTCGAGCTCGTCTAACTAGATGTTCTCCACTTTTTTCTTCTTTACAGATGCCATATAGCACTCTCGTGCTATCCTCTGGTCTCCACGGACCATTCTAACCCCATTTTCAGTTGAGAACTTTACTACAAGATGATAAGCAGAAAGGATGGCCCTTACAGAATTGAGTAAGGGTCTCCTAAGTAGCATGTTGTATGTCGATGGTGTATCAACTACTGAGAACCTGATGGTTGTTGTAGCCAGGCAAGATGGGTCACCTAGTGTGAGTACGAGCTGGATTGCTCCAAGGGACAACACTCTTTCTCCCAAAAATCCCAATAAGTGAGCACTTACTAGCTCAACTTTTTTTCTTCCTATGTCCATCTTATCGAATGCCCTTGCAAAGATGATATCTGCTGAGCTTCCGTTGTCAATCAGAACTTAATGGACAGTTCTGTTAACTACCACTACTCTTACCACTAAATGATCATCAAGGGGATACTGGTAACTCTTTAAATCTGAATACAAAAAAGTAATAGCTGTGTCTAAGCGTGGAGCCTTGGACACAGTGTGTACTTCTAGAGATTTTTCTACTCTAATCCTTCTCAGGTGAGATTTTCTGGCTGTGCTTGACTCCCCACCTCCAATAAACTCTCCAGCTATCGCTCTGATCTCCCCTAGAGGTTGCTGATGTGGTGTCGATGCTTACTGCTAAGGCGTGGGGGTGGAAGAGACTGGTTTTGATTATCATGGGCCACAAAGCGACACAGCTGTCCTTTCTGGATTAGGAACTCAATCTCCTTCTTTAGTTGAATGCAATCGTCAGTGTGGTAGTCACAGTACTTTATGAGGTCTCTCTTTACTGGGTCTACCTTCATCTGAGGTGGCCATCTCAAGAACTTCTCATTTTGTACCTCATATAGGACCTGCGATATCTAGGCGGTAGGAGGGGTGAGCTGCCAAGATGCGTACCTCGGCTGTAGCTCTGGCTGTGGAGGACCCAGGCGGTCTCTAACGTTACCTCTTCTCTTTGGGGAACGATATCTGTCTCTCCTTGGAGACCTATCTCGTTCTTTTTCTTTTTTAGGGCTTCGATCCCTTTTCTTTTCTTCCTTACCTTTCTCCTTTCGTGATGATGAGCTTCCCACCTTAGAGAGGAGCGCTTCATCACCATTTATATATTTTTCCTCTTTTTCTAGCACCTTGGTCATGCTTTCTTAAGGATTCTTCGATATTGAGAACATCAAATCATTGGACTGTACTATAAACCCAGCGATGAAAGCAGTGATGACAAATTGCTCGTCTGGGAGGTCTACTTTCAGAGATTCTGAGTTGAACCTCTGGACATAAGACCGTAGGTTTTCTTCAGGTCCCTGCTTCATGTTTAATAGGTGATAGCTCGACTTTTTGTTGATCTGAGCTCATATGAAATGGGACACAAAAGAAATAGAAAGTTCCTTTAGAGGAGGAGATCGATGTTAGAGGAAATCTATTGAACCATGCCAAGGCCGACCCCTTCAGTGTGATGGCGAAAGCCCTATATTGCACTGGATTTTGGTACCCACGCAACTCCATCTGGTTCTTGTAAGTGTTGAGGTGATCCATGAGATCTTTGGTTCCGTCAAAGGCTTCAATCTGTGGCATTCTGAACTTCAGGGGCAGAGGAAAGCGTAGTAACTCGGTGGTAAACAGGGATTCAATCTGCTGTACCAGAGGATCCATTGTCACCGGGGTTTTTCCCTTCACGACCTCTTTCATGTGGCTGAGCTCTTGTTGGATGCCCCTGAAGCGTTGCTCCCAATACTGTTCATCCTTTCCTGCTGAAGCGAGAGAAAGTCAGATCTCTCAACCCCTTCATTTTGGCTTTGCACTTCATGATCATTACCATTCTTAGGTGGAGGGGGAGCCTGACTATTCTTCCCTCCCTCATTTGCTTCTCTAAGAGGATCGAGGTGTTGTCGTTCCCTGTGTGGGGAGTCGTTCTGGCCTTGCTAGGCTAGTAGTGTTTTTTGAGGACCTTGTAAGAGCTTCAAGAGCTCTTCGTTTTGCTGAAGTAGGCATTGGTTGGCCTGTCGAAGGGCGTCCAATTCATTATTTGTGGGAGGATCTACCACAGGAAGATTATCTTCGGCAGTGGGCATGAAGTCACGAGAATTTTCTCGTTGTATCCCACTGGTGGCTTCTTGCTGGTTCTGCATCCGTGGAGGGTTCATCTGACTTCTGCTCATATTTCACGTGGAGACCATCATTTACTGAACAGACTAATCAGTGTACTTATAACAGGAATGATCATTCCCACAGACAGCGTCAAACTGATGTCGTTAATTTACGCAAATGAACGAACAATGAAATTGTAATGGTGAGATTGACTTTGAGTTATTGGACTCGTGGACTGGGAGATGGATACGACGATGATGTTGGGTATAATGTGTGCAACACAGTTGAAATATAGTGGTTCACCGACTTACAGAGCTCGGCTAATTCACTCTTCAATGGAGGCTCTTGCTCATTTTTCTTTATTGATTGTCTGAATGCTTTACAGTACAATGTGAAGAAAATTAGGGCTCTATTTACAAGGGAGGCGGCATACAGTATTTATAGGGTTGTTCCTTGTTCTGTGGGATTTCTGTTGAGATCCTCACCTTTCATGCGTGGAATCCTCCTTGAATTTGGGAGATGATATTGGTTAGTTGAGAGTTTGATCCCTTGTTTTTAGCTTTCTATTTCTTTAGGGTGGAATTTGATTTGGGTATCATCATACACTATGAAAAGTTTCTCTCATTCTCAATTTGCACTTCAAAAATAATAAAATCCAACTTGAACCCTTAACATCAAAAAATCATAGCAATGTGGTCCAGAAATAAATTATTGTTATAATTTTAGTGTAAAAACAAAACATGTGACTGGCAAGTGGCATTTCAAAATCACAATGGTTTGGTAGTTAAGTTCATGTAAATGCCACTTGCAAGTTGTGTGCTTCATTTTTAAATGACTTTTTTATTTGGGTTACACTGATTTAATTTTTTGAGATTGAGAATACAAAATCAATTTTTTTAGGGTGTAAAATGGAATCAAAAGATATTTTAGGGAGTAAAGTGTGATTTGTCCGAAATAAAAAGAGTGAACACTAGAGCCATGTGATTCGAGCCTATGATTTATTCCTCAAAAATAAGATTGTCATCACCCTTTGTCATTAGAGACGCAGTTCCTCCGCTGTTAACTAGGCCTGTCAATTAACTGAATTTTAATTTGAATTCGATTCGACTCCAAATCCGACTTGGTTTAAATAGATATGGAGTGAATATTATAATATATGACCCACTTTTTTTCCCCTCTCTTGTTCGATTTTCCTCTTACTTTTACTTTAATTTTTCATTTTTCCTCATTTTTTAGTTCATTATTTATATTCTTATTATTAATTTTTTAGGGTACATGTAGTTTTTGTGATAATCGGATCGAATCAGATATCTGAAAATTAAAAAATTCGGATATTGATTAAAATTTTCAAATCCGTTGAATAACGTACATGATAGGATTGACAAAAACTTAATCGAATTCTAATTCAGTATAGACCAATCTGGTCTATATCCGATCCGTTCAAAGCCTACTGCTAATAGAGCCCGGGTTTTGAGTATATTACTTGGGTCCGCCGGTGAATATGGGTCATTTTTTCCTGATCCGTTATTCTAACAACAAAGATAAACTCTAAACCCTGGGGGCATGTTTGGTATGGGGGTTTGAAGCATGGATTAGGGTATAAACCCCCTTAAACCCATGTTTAGCAACCATAAAGTCGAGATAGAATTTGAATCCTGGCTCGGTCATGAAACCCACATACTTGGGTTTCATAAAACCCAAGGGGGAGGTGGGTTTCATATGGGGGTTAAGGGATTTAACATACATTGACATTTATACCCCCATATATTTTATATATTTCATATATATAAATTGGTTAAGGAGTAAAATAGTCATTTATATGCAAATATATTATCATAATAATCATATATCCCTGCGCATACCAAACATGGGTATGGACAGCATTGAAAGTTGAATCTCATCTTTAAATCCCATCTTTGGATCAAACCCGGGTTTCATCAAGCCAATCCAAACCCATCCTAAAAAATATACCAAACATGCCCTAGAAGTTGCTGCGTCGTCGCTGCTATTCCTTCCCTCTCTCCGTCTCTAAGAATCTATTTATGCTCAGAGCATACTAAAGCTTATCCTCTCTTTGCGATTGACTTCGAGAGTCAGTGGTATGTTTTCTCAGTGTTCTGTCTTGTGGGATTTTCTTGTTGGATGGTTTGTTCAAAGCTTTACCATTTATATAAACGGTTGTATGTATTGTGTCATTTTTTATTGGATAAATGGGTACACAAGATTGTATTTTGTAATAGGTTATGTCATCTTTTTCACTTAGACGAGCTCATATAGAAATTGTATTTGTAAAATTTTCAGAGTTTTGAATCATTGATTGACTATTCAGGTACACCTGATTTACGAGCTAGACCCAGTGACTGATTATTAGAGCACAATTACAATTTGTGGTGGTTCAGACTAAATTGGTTGAATGTTGGCATGTATAGGTAGCTTTAATTAACTACACCTGCTCAATCTAGAAGAGGTGGATGCTAAAATAATTTAGAATGGAATTATAGAACGCAATTGTGTATTTTTCTCGTATGTAATAGTGTTCTACACTTGTACCCGTTATGTAGACAGAACTTACAGCCGTTGCTGGTTGCACCTTTCTTCCTCTGGTAGAAGGGTTCTCTATTTTTGGCTTAAATTGTTGTTATTGCGGTTAGTAAAATAAAAGGCACTATACGAAGATATGACGCAAATAATGACTCTACTCCCTAGTAGGCCTGGCAATCGTGTCGAGTGGAACAGTTTCGTGTCGGGTGGAACGGGTTTGTGTCAAAAAATACTTCATCCATACCCTATTTGTTTATATAAACGGGTCCAACTATAACACCCATACACGAATCGTTTATTAGACGAGTTACCCGATATAACTCGTGTGTCACCCGTTAAATAAGAGAATAGATTAGATAATTTCGAGTCCACATGAAAAATTATTAACTCGCCACACATTACACATGATTGACCTATTTACTATAACAATAAATTAGGACTGAACAAAACAATAAAGACAAAAAATAAACATTAAATGATTACTAAATTTGAATGATTCTAAGAGATGGGAGGTGTGAGATGAGATAGAGGCTGATAGACCTAACATGTTTTTAAAAAATTTATTGTACCACTCTTAACGGGTTAAATGGGTTGAAATGAGTTTATAGGTTAATCACGAAACCGGTTCGTTTATTTCACGGGTCTACTGAGTTAACCCGTTAATCACTCGAACCCATTAGAACTATACCCAAACTTGCTAAATTCGTATCGGGTTCGTGTCAGTTTCATGAGTCGTGTCTAGAATTGCCAGCCCTACTCCCTAGTATGTCAGCAGTTAGGCAGTACTAAGGTTTTTTATACTTGATGAAAGGCAGGATGAAACTTGGTTCATCTCATGGAAGGAAAAGCCAAAATCTAGTTGTCTTGTTCACCGTGTCGATACATTCCCTGGCACACAGAAAGAGAGAGCACAATGCCTATTCTAATATTTCTAATATATGCTTGTCCTATAAATATGTCAATTCATCCTATGCATCTCTATTTATATGATGTATACCTACATATACATGTCATATGACATTGACTCTATATGTATATTTCTATGTCAAAAATTCATGTCTAAAAATGCGCACTTATAAGTAATGTACTTTTTTATGAACTAGTAATGCACAACGTGAAAAAAAATAGATCATAAAATTTAGATTATATTTTTTAGAAATACGAAGTGTATAAAGTTGACGAAGTAAAAGACTGCTGATATATGCATTCAATGGTTTCTTGAATCCAATAAGAATTTCTAGCATTACAACATAAGACTAAGAAAACTCGTAAATATAATTTACTAATCTAAAACTATTCCACCACTACATGAATTCAAGAAATCTAGTAACAAAACTAATTCTACTCATAATATAATAACTCCTAAAACACTAAAAGCCTACTAATAATAAACAATTAAATATTAGAAGATTAGTTTAACAGATTAAGCTCTTCATTCCATGAAAAGTACCTTTTTTTGGGCGTTCATTTTTACTTTGATGGGAACACCGACTCAATTGAACACAAATTAATTTTAGTTATAATTACAAAAATTATTGTAAGGTAAATAGAGCATTTATGCAATAGCCATATCCAAATAGACGAAAAACAAAATAAAGAAAAATATTATACCAACAATAGACATGTTCTGACAGAAAAAAAAACTCATATGTTGACAACACCAAACACCGTCGACTCTGCAAAGATATAAGACCAAATATGCTAATGAAGTTACTGAAGAGATATAAGTCTATCTTCCTATATTGACATATATATTTCTAATAAAATTGTTCAAAATATTTTGGAAGTCTAATAGGTATGAAAGAAAGAAAAATATATGAGTTTAACTCTTTACTCTTCTAATCTTTTATTATATAACAATAAATAATAAATTTTCGATGGTTGTGTTTATCACCTAAAAAATATTAATTTTTTTTTCACATCATATAAAGTTTATTTAGCTAATATTATGTGGGCATAATTGTTTTTAGTGTAATAATTAAGGGTGAAATAGGAAAAATAAAGTTGTTCAAAAATATTTTGGAAATCTAATAGGTATGAAAAAAAAGAAAAATATATGAGTTTAGCTCTTTATTTTTCTAATCTTTTATTATATAACAATAAATAATGAATTTTTGATACTTGTGTTTATATCCTAAAAAATAACAATTTTTTTTTCACATTATATTAGAATTCTAATTGAATTTGTCGAATTGAATGAAAAAATATAATGTACCGTCAAGTTATAGTGATAAAGTTTATCTAATAAAAATTTTGGAAGCCATAGAGATAAATTTTATCTAACTAATATATAGTGATAAAATTTATCTTGCAAAAATTTTGAAATATTAGTGATACAATATATCTAGCAAAAAAATTAGAAGTCAGAAAGATAAAGTTTATCTAGCTAATATTTTATGGGCATAATTGTCTTTAGTGTAATAATTATGGATGAAATAGGAAATCAAAAAATTTTCGCGGATGCTGACATTTATATGTAGTATAGATTATATATTATAGTGAGGATAGGATTCATAATAAGAGTAATGCTATTACGACCTTAAAAATTGACTTAGTTTTTTGATCTAATGATGTGTCAAGTGTTGAGTCCCAATGAAGAAGTCCAATAGTTATAGTTGCAATAATTATATTGGACCATGTCACTGTCATATCATTAGGTCTTCAAATTATATCAATTTTTTTGCTCCCAATATCATTACTTTTATAATAATTACTTCTTGAATTATATGTAATACTTAATTACATGGGGACAGCTGAAAAATTTAGCATTGGCAATTGTTGTGTTGTAATTGGCAACAATTAAGTTGTCAAAGGATGTTGTTGTTACCATAACAAACTTTTTGTCCTTGATGTTCTGTGTGGTTTAGACACACCGAGACAAAATAAAGTGAGGGACCAACAAGGAAACAACTGCTTGTTGGCTGGCTCTTGCTTAATATATTTTGTACAATTGACCCCTTCTCCTCCTCTACATTTCTAAATCAATAACTAGCTATTATTCTCTCTCCATTTCGGTTTGCATTGCATCAGTAGAAGAATCATGCTGATTGTTGCAAAAGCTAAGCAAATGTAATTTCTATGTGTACACATGTGGATATACCTATTTATCTGTTTGTGTTCTTACATTCAACTAGGGTTTTATTGAGGTTCTAAAAGAAGTGTTGTGGTGTTGAAAAAGATTGTTGGGGTCGTTGAGGGCCTTTCTTTGTAACGCCCAAAAAAAAAACACCTTGAACGACATTACTATCTAAAATCATTTACTACATGACAGCGACTAAATAAATTCCATCAAAAATGAAAATTTTGTTCATCATCTACCGAATCTATAACATCATCCACCAAAAGAATAGGCCAAACTATAACAATTACATCCAAAAGAATTATACATAATCTTGCAGTGGAATCACAAAAATAAGGTTAGACTTTACATTGCCTCAAAAGGAATTTTCTAGTCTATCACAAAAGAGAATATAGCTCTACATGTCTACCTCGGGATCTAGGTTCTCCTCTATTGGAGCTTCCCAATGTCGTGACTCGTCAGCTCCAAGCTCTTCCTCTAGGCCATAATCTGAAAAATGTATTATATGTAAGGGGTGAGCACTAAGCTCTGTAGCCACATTCCTCTTAAACTCGAACAAGGTTTTGAAACGTATAAAATGGGTCGGTCTTATTTTCACAAAATATCGTATGTAACTTTGAAATAAAACAGTGACATTTAAATAGATCTTAGGTTAATGCAATAACAAAAAATTAAATGAAGAGTAAAACCAAGTTATAAATAATAAGTCATTTCCAATGATAAACCATTTCCAACAAGTTTTGGTGGAATCCCATATTTTCAACAAATTCTTGTATAAATCATTTACCATTAGTCATATTAAACCATCGTCAGTAAACTCACGTATAAATTCATATTCCCTAAATGTATCTATATCTCCAGCATGTTGATCGCTTATCAGGAATCTACGTAACGACTGTACCTCATTCACCTATCACAATCAAATTACAAACCATTTTAGGAAGGGTGTGTACCATTCCAATGGCATTGACGAATCCTCCCAAAGGAACTAGTATTCTAACCCTCTTCCTCAGCTTCCATGAACAATAGTGGTTGCGTTCCCAAACAACAACTCACTACAAGTGTTAGGAAACCATCTCACCCCCACTGGGATAGACTAACCTCTAACACTTTATGGTAGTTTCTCGAAGGTAATTTAAGTCCATCACAACAAACCATACAAGAGATGTAAATACCCACAAATTATCTCAATTTACAAACAATTCTAAAAATTCCAAATTTCATAGACATTTGCCCAATGATGTAGTTCAAGAAAAGTTAACAAGAGATCCTCTAAAATACCATTTGTGTGGTTCAATATAAAGCCTTAAGGTTTTGAAATCAAGAACAAAGGAAGAATCAAGAGAAAAGTCTATTCCGCTTGAAAACTAGGGTTTGAGATAAGAAAATGAAGTTTAAGGGTTATTCAACCATGGTTTTGTTGAAAACAATGTAATCCTTGAGAGAATAGCAAGAAACAAACATTTCATAGCATATATATAAGGTTTAGGAGCAAAACATACATATATATAAACCCTAACTTCGAAAAAGAATGGAAAAAAACTCCTACCTTGGTTCCTTAGTTTTGTGTAGAATATGAAGATTTGGTCTTCTTTGAAGTGTAAATCTCTTTTGATCTTGTGTTTTTCTCTTTCTTTCTTCCTCTCTCAGGTTTTCTAGGGTTAGAAACGCTGAAATGAGGCTAAAAGAGGAGTCCTAATGTATTTATAGGGCGAAAACAGATCACAAATCGCGACTTTAAAATGTCAGATTTCTTTCAACAGTACCGGTACACAGTACTGGTACGGTACAGTATGAAATTGAATAGTTTTTGATTTCCAAGAATGTTATTCATACTTCGGTATAAACATTTGAAATGAAGCTTAATTGGTTGTAATGAACCTGGAATCCTCACTGAGGTTGAATATGAAGAATGTAAATTATGATGTTTGGAATTAGTTACCCTTTCCTAGGTTGGGTTCAAGTAGGGCTGTCAATTTTTTACCTGGAACACGAACCCGACTCGAATCGAACCCGACACGAACTCGAAAAAAACACGATTAATTGATACGGTAATAAATGGGTCAAATTCAGGTTCGACACGAATAACACGATTAATGGGTACTGTAGATAGAAAATAATTATTTAACGAGTATTATATTCTTAAATAAGAATTTTATAATTTTTTATAATTTTTAAATAATATTATATTAGTTGTTGTCAAATTAAATAATTTTTTATTAACACGACTATTGACCCAAACCCAACACGTGCCAAAATGACACGACACAAAAAAAATACGGCAAAAAGTAATACGACACGAAACTGACCCGACCCGACACGTTTGACACCCTAAGTTCAAGGTTAGATATGTAAGGCTCACTAGAAATGTTATCCAAAAGAAATGTCATGATTCTTTGCAGTGCACGCGACATAACCTTGGAGTAGATTTTTCTTCATATGCTATGAACAATAGGATGGATAATGGTTTAGGGCACTGCAAAGCATGATGAGGCAGTTTAATTTGATGGGTGGCCTGAGCAATGCATTGGCTTATGAGTACTTTTAGAAGAAGTTGAATAAAGTTTTGTCTAGGACTTTTTCGTAGAGATTTGCTTCATAACCCGAGATTCGACCCTGATGGATAACCATTAACATTTAGATTTCCTTCCTTCGGTCGCTAGAAGAAGAAGAAAGAAAATTGTAGGTTAGGATGAGGGGAGAGTGAACAGTCAATACAACTATGGAGTATTTGCAAAAGCTCTTTTTGTTTTCATATGGATGTACTGAAGCTTGGCCCACATAATATTCAGAGTGGCAACTAATCTTGCTTGAATTACTAAGCTGTAGCTAGACTTAGGTTTATTTACATGAATGCCAAAAGTAAGTAGAGCATCTTGATTCGTGAATCTTGAGAAGGTTCTGATTTAAGTGAATGTACAAAAAATATTTTCTTTTAAAGAGTTAAAAGATGATGCTTAGATCAGTTTTTAGGATTTGAATTTCTCGATAACTTCTTCCTGCTAAAATTGCTCAGTATGTGCATATACTTTGGGGTAAATGTGTAATGAACTAAATCTGTCATTAATTGTATTTTTGTTCCATATGAAGCTGTTTTGCTTACTAAGAGTCTTCTGGGGTCATGCAGGGAGGAGCTGTATCTACACTTGTAGGGCATACACAATGTGTATCTTCTGTGGTTTGGCCACAGCACGGAACTATTTATTCTGCATCATTGGATCATTCAATTAGAAGATGGGATGTTGAAACATGCAAAGATTTACTAAACATGGTATGTGGGATGAGCTAGCTTTTTTTTTAAAAGTATTTTAAGCACTTTTATATGAAAACAACTTTTGGCAGTCCCAATGAAAAATCTTTTGATTTTTTCAACCAAAATCAGACGATAACCTCTTCTCTATTCGTACAGTATTGTGGTAAAGTCATCAACTGCCTTGATGTTGGAGGTGAAAGTTTTGCCCTCATTGCTGCTGGTGGTTCTGAACCTATCCTTAGGATATGGGATCCTCGCAAACCAGGTTTTCTCTCTCTCTCTCTTACGCGCGCCCAGACAGGCACGATGCACCCATTCACTTCTATTTTCCCATGCTCACGTGTGGGTGTGTATGAACAAACACTGACGCTGGTGCCTGTGTTCATGCACACATGGTAATGTATGTGCCCATGAATGTACTCCCTCACATTAATAATCCCATCTCACATTAAATATATTGTTTTGGTAGGTACTCTTGCACCTGTATTTCAGTTCTCATCGAACGCATCCTGGATATCAGATTGAAAGTGGCATGATATGTCATGGTTTCATTTGGTTTCTACATCTTATGATGGGAAAGTAAGGTTGTGGGATCTTAGAACCGCGGTATCTCATTCACTCTGTGTTGTTTAATTCATTATTTTCATATGCATGGATTAACATCAGATTGATCTCTGGATGATATAATTTTCTGTTGCAGTGGCCACTGACCGTCATTGATTTGCACAAGGCCAAGGTATTCCTTTTTCCTTTCCATGATTATGGTGATATTACAGTATTCAGAAATTGAATTCATTAATTCTTATAAGTCCCGGCCTTTATCGAATTCAGGTATTATGTGTTGACTGGTGGAAAAGTGACTGTGTGATAAGCGGTGGGGTAGACTCGAAGCTTTGCATTTCTTCTGAAATTTCAGTGCAGTGACAGGTATAATTAATTCATGTTGTGGTGATTGGTTGTGGACTAGATTAAATATGTTTTAGTGTATTGCTTTTTGCAAATATTGAAGGAATAGAATGTGAAAGAGATTTGAAACAGGAAAGGAAAAGGAAAGTGAGCACAAAGATGTACGTGCTTCGGCACATTGTGCCTACATCCACAGACTTCATGCCCTATGTTTAATGTATTATTGGGTGTCCTTTGTTTGCATAGAACTCGATCCTACTAATTGGGTGAGAAAAGAAGTAAGGTAAATATTGACTATCAGACATATTTATCATCATCTATATTTATTCACATTATATTGATCCGCCCCTCCCTTCCTGCTCCTTTTTTTTTTAATTTCTTGGTTGTTAAATTTGGACTGTGGGTGGGTTGTTTTTTTTTTTTTTTGCTCCGTGTGTGTGTATGTGTGTGTTTGTGTTTTTTTAGTAATATTTACCAGATTTTCTTATCAAATTTTCCATCTCAAATGATGTGGGACAATATTCGTCATTAAATATTAATGGGATTCACTCATCTGATGGTGTAAAGCCGTGTCACATCATTTGGGATGGATATTTGGTAAGCATAGTATTACCCGGATTAGAATCTCTGTACGGATGGCGCAGTGTAGAAATATGGCTGATGTTTCTTATTTGGCAATCATTCCTATTTATACCCTGGGGGTTCACCTGCTTTGGGTGCCCAGAAGCATTTGCTTTGAATCCTGTAATTTTTTTTTGGTAAATAAATTGAAAAAAAATGTTGATCGGTGATAGGTCTTCCTTACATTATTTATTTATTATATACTTCTTAATTTATTTTAGGGGAAAAGATGAGAGAATTTGTCTGTCATTTTTTGAAACTTGGTTATTCCTGCCTTTTTGACTGATCCTTCCAGCTATACGTCAGGTATGCCAATTTATCTTCAGCGGAAGACGATCAAGAATGGTTAAGATTGCATGAAGCATATTTGCATCAGCCTTCTACTTTGATATTCATCATGATTTGAGTTCAAAGGGTTAACAAGATTTGAATTAAAAATACTTGAATTTACAGCTCGTTCCTATTATTACTTGAGCTATCCCTTAAACTGATCTCTCAAATCTTCAAAGAACCTCCCCTTTAGATCACTTAAGATGCATGAGTTGACCCCTACAAATCGAGTAAATATCGAATGCAATGATGATATAATATTATCATTGATGATATGGTATCACCAACCAATAATAAAATTTCAAATGGGCAAGGTGAATCCTACTTGAATTTACATAGTAGAAGAGTGAGGAATTATTTACTTACATGATATGTTAGTTATTAACTTTTCTGGGGTACATTTGTTTATTTGTTTTAGTATTATTGGTTAGTAATATTACATCACCTTGTAATGTGCTATCACCATT
>CM042202.1:9970816-9986522 GCA_023539305.1 Ilex asprella
ATTCCACTAGTGACTAAGTTTATCTTATTTATACATAAATAATTAATCAAAAAGAAGCCTTTTATTATTTGTATATAGGTGAATATAATATTATACATCTGAAATATTTATAATAAAATATAAATATAAGAATAAAAGGACTATTAGTTAGAATGCACATTCAAAAACCTAAAATATGATCCGTGTACATGAAACAATCAATTTATCTTAAAATCAATGCTAACATATATGTCACTTGAGAAATTCATCGCAGAAAATCACAAGAGCTTTGAGAGTTGGAAATTACTGTTCAAATATTAAGTGTTTCAAGTTAACCCATTTAAGTTATACCCCAAGTTAAAATATGATTGGTAATATTTATATACCATTTAATCTATATAATAATGTAAATCAAAATAGAGGGCACAAAAGTAATAAAGTTAAGAATATGATTGACAATACAAATGTGCTTAAGACGGGATAGAAAGAGGAAATCTTGTGGGAGGTAGACATAGTTTATGGTTTGGTTAGAATGTATAAAGAGTGAGAATAAAATAAAATGGACTTAGTTATTGCTTAGTGAGTATAGACAAGGTGGATTTAGTCATTAATAAAATGAATAAAGACGAGATGAACTTCGTAGTTTAAAATTAGAGAGTTAAATGAGATGGGTAAGAATATTTAAGTGTCGGGAATAGCTCCACCTTATTGTCAAACAACACAATATGTCTGATGTTATAAATAGCAAATTTATTGAGTCAATGACGAGTTCTGTACATATCACACTACTGCACTAGAGTATATTCTTGTGAATCAGACAAACATGGATACAGCTGAACAGACACAGCTTCATAAATGATATTCAAATTTGCTTCCCGCTCTTTGTCATCCCAATCTACACTCAAAAAATCACATTTAGTCCCCCAATACACACACACACACACACACAGCTGAATCCACCATTCTCAAACTCCCACCAATAGTTACCGTTGGGCATAAAGTCAAGCACTAGGTCAAACTTTTGAAATATATAAGTACTGGGTCACTTACTTTCTAATAATTTAACATCCTATTAGAGTAATTCTCACACAAATTAATAGTAAAATAATTTTAAAAAACGATGTTAGAGTAGAAAATTTTATGTTCAAATCTTGTTACGTTGATAGTTAAAATACTTCCACCGACTTAGTGCAAGATCTAATTTGCATGTAAAGGGGGCATAATTATCCTCTAATTATTCCTTAACATGGAATTATTTTGTTTTTTGTGACAATAAATTTTTTCAAAACATGACCAAATTAGACCCATCCCTGGGGAGTAAACATGACCACTTGTTAACTATTGATATTAGTTAAACGCAAAACACGATAGAATTGAACTTAGAATACTTAAATTTACAGTTTATTTTAAATCAATAACATATCATTGATGTATATTAGATCATATGTCTATTTCAAAAGACAAAGGCCAAAGATTTGAAATCTTAAATTTATTGTCTTGCTGCACCCAGCTTTATATTCTGAGGGACAAAATCTATTTTTAAGGACAATAATTATCGATACGTCAATCGATAAATTATTTTGACCTCTTGTTACTATTGTGTTTTGCATTCATATCCGTACAATATTTTACAACAACCACTTGTCTATCCGTGCGGGTTAAAGCTGATAGAGTAATGTCAACAACCGATACTTGAATAATTTGGTGGGAGGAATTCCGATATCAACTAATCCACCCACAAATGTCCAACGTTCAAAAACCACACATTTTCCGAGGCAAAATTTTCAAATTCAAACTTGATGTTGATTCCATTAACTCCATCAAGCACAAGACAAAAGCATATGGACATCAGCCACTACAAAACCCCCACACCCAACACAACCCAATCTGAGCTTTTCCCCAACTCCTAAGCTACCCATAATGTACAGAGACTCGAATTCAGTTTGGAAGTGAATTTGGAAACTTTCCCTGTATAACACCGTCACCCTTTGTCTCTATATACTTTCCAGATCCTAATGTCTGGTTTGAAGAAATCTTCAATTCCACGCCAGTCTTCATACAACTCCCTCTATAACAATCCCCTAACTGAGCTCAAACACAACCGTACTTGCAGCGAAGGTGGCGGCGGCGGCACCAATGTCGTCCCTCTGGGCGTCCACATTGGTCGGAATCGTGTCACTGGCTTCGACAACAAAGAGAATGCCGTTCCCAGTAAAACCGAAAAATCAAGCAATGTTGACAAAGAAAATGCAGTACCCAGTAATGGGTTTGGTGTTGTGACCAAAGAATTTCCAAATGGGAAGTCCAATTTAAAAGATAGGGTGTTGAAGCCCTCTTCACTTCAGCTATGTATGCAAATGAACGAGCCTGATTCGAATTTGAAGCCCAAAATTTGGGATCACATTGACTCGGATAACACAAATTCTGGGAACATTTGGGATTATTCAGATTCAGAGGCAGCACCAGCTTCATCGTGGACTACGCTACCTAATAGGTTGGTTATTATGATTATATGTATATACCTTTCTGAAATTTAGGAACTGCTAAGCTGTTGCTAGATTTTATATGCAATTTGTAAGAATGGACAGTTTGTTTTTCAGGTCGTTGTTGTATAGGCCTTTGCCTGTGGACATAGGGAGATGTACCTGTGTTATTGTGAAGGAAGCATCTCCAGAAGGTCTAGATGGCGGCACCCTGTTCTCACTTTATACCAATGTAAGGTCTCTGCAACTTTTGTAATACTTAAGATATTTTGTTTGTATTTACTTATGAGAGCGCGTGTAGACATTGAAATAGCAATATTTCAATGGAAGTTTTGAGTGATTTATTAGTGGACAACCATGTTCCTTCTGCCAAAGAACTAACTATGGCAAAAATAGAACAAAAGGTTTAACGGTTATACCAGATGCTGCTTTTTGAATGGAAGGATCCTATATATGCTACATATGTTGTTTCTTTGATTCTGCTTAGGACTTCAACTTCCTAAGTTTTGCTGAACTGATATCACTTTAATTGTTTTGCTCAAATCTGTTTGTTCATGTTACTTCTTAAAATTGGACGATGACGATCTCCACACTTCATCTTTGAGATCTCTCAAGGGAAAACTTTATGCTATCATTTGTACACTGTAAGTCTCTTGTGGGATTATTGTAATTTGTAAGTTAAGAGTTGCTAGAGGTTGCGAATTAAAGAGAAAAAGAAAGGTTGGGGTTCTTTGCAGTTCAGTCTTGAAGATAAATGCAGTGAGCTTTTTGCTCGGAGATTATTTTGTAGACCTTTGTCATTAGATGTAGTCAAGGAATTGATTTTCTTTTAGTTGTTTGTTTACTTGGTGCCCTGTGGGCATATTTTGGGTGAAGTTCTAATCTTCAAGATACCTTGCAGAGTTAGCCTTCAATTTGCTGCTTATATTCCGGACTTAAACTTTTCTGATCAAATGTAAGCAAGCGAAATAAATTCCTGATATTGCAGACCTTTCTCATCAAATGTTAGCAATTGAATTAAGTAATGCATTAAGAATTCTCTAGTTGGTGGTTTTGTGCTTGGTGGTTGGGATTTGAATTCTTATTTGAATCTTATTTGAATGGAAACTGTTGTCATATGATTCGTCAATGGTGGTGCCATACAACAACAAATTTCTGTTTTTGTTGGTTCCGGGGTCATGTGCCGCATTCATTCCCCCCTGGTCTTTGTAAAACCCTCCCGCTCACTCTCTTTGACACACCCCTTCATAAAGAGAGCATGTGTGAATTTACTTTGGTTTCGAGGTGTTAATGTAATGTTGCCTTTTGGTTGGAAAATAACCCTGAATTTCTCAGATAACAATTTATGGTTGAGCCTTTTGATTTTCATTTGAAACACTACAGGAAGGTCAAGGACGACAGGATCGGAAACTTGCAATGGCTCATCACAAAAGGCATAATGGAAAATCTGAGTTTATGGTGGCTCAACATACAAAGGGATTATTGCATAACTCAGATGATAGTTTCATTGGAACTGTAACTGCTAACCTCATGGGTTCAAAGTACCATATATGGAATCAGGTTTAATTTCTTAAAATTTATTCCCATCTCCTCTGTAGTGAACATGATCACTTCTGAAGATTGGCAACAGTAATTTTGTTATGTTAAAAGTTCAGCACAAATATTTTGTTAATTGGTTTCGTAACCCGCTTGATTGCAGGGGAGCCATCTGACTTCCGCTACCAAACACGCCAAACAACCTCTGGCTGTTGTAAAGTAAGTCATCTCTAACCAATGCACACACACACACACATTTTGAACTTTTGTTTGTTGATGTTTATTATTTATTTGTTCCCTACAGTTTCATGCCGACAATAGCCACCTTAATGGGAAGTTACAGAAGCATTAAGGCATGGATACCCAAGCACCAATCCATGCAGCTAAAGAATACGACTCAGGTGAGTTGACTAATGCTAGGCCTCACCCTGTCAAAGAATATGTAACACAGTTCTATAAGTTTGGTGAAATGAGTAGTTTCTCCTGTAGATGCAACATATTAATGGATTACCAAAGGATTGGGAAGAGAAAATGGATAAAGTACATCAGCTATTTTCAAGGGTTCCTCATTACAATAACGTAAGTTTGCATGGGGAGGCTATTTCATGGAAATACACTCATCTCATTTTTTTTTCTTAAAAATGTAGCTTGAGTGCTTGAATATATATATTCCTGACCAGTTTATGTTGTTCCAGGTTACAAAACAATATGAGTTAGATTTCAGAGACAGGGGAAGAGCAGGACTTAGAATTCAGAGCTCAGTAAAGAATTTTCAGTTGACTTTGGAGGTAACATGAACTTCCTTGGACCAAAGAATTCATGAGATTCTGTTTAAACAAATTTCCAAAGTCAAAGTGGAATTTTTTCTCACTTTTTAGCACAAAAACTGTATGTAACACAAAGAAAGGGACTCATAACTAAGTACACTAACAAGAAGGGAATTAGCAATATTTTTGTTTTAATGGTGATTTGTGTTTGTCATGCGTAGAAGAATGGGAGGCAGACAATCCTGCAACTTGGAAGGGTGGGGAAATCAAAGTATGTGATAGATTACAGGTAAACAGAAACCGAATCATTGAACAACTACATTTACTGGTTTAAGCAGGAGTAATTTGTCTTTGACATATCTATCTAGAGCTAAGACCAAAATACAAAGGAAAGCGTTCATCAATTGAAAGTTGAAATCTTGTTTTGCAGATATCCATTGACTGGCTATCAAGCATTCTGCATATGTTTGGCTGCTATTGATTCAAAGCTTTGCTGTACTATGTAATAGCAATCTACAAATGTATCTTGTGCTGCAATGTGGAGCTGAATACAGCAACCCTCCGTAGGGTAGATTCTCACTTAAACTAGAAGGGAAGAGTCACATTTTTGCAGGAAGGAGCTAACCAACTGAATGACATAAGGAAAAAGAGTAAAATTGGTGATGTGTTTTGTACATTAAAATTCCAAAAGGGCATGGAGAGAACTCTACGGATCTTTTCTTTGAAATTTTCAACTCATTTGATTGACCTTTGCTCTAAGATTTTCACTCACTTGAAAATCGTTCCTAAAGTTGTCATTGCTCTGTACTTCAACGCTCAATTATGTTTAACCCCGAATAATATCCTACAGGTAGATAGAGGAATTCCCAACATGGGTAATAGGTGAATATAATCAGAACTAAAGTTGTATTCATGAAAGATTGACTTGACTTTCATGATCATTGTTAGAGCAATTTTGCTCAATAAAATAACCAGTCAAAATATATTTAAATATTGTATTATTTACTTTAACTAGCCATTTTTTTAAATTTACAGCAACTATACTCTCTATTTTAGCCAACTACTACAACTAATTTTAACTAACTTTCAATAATATAATTCAAAAATATCACGTAGTCTAATAATATAATTTAAAATTTGCACAAATATTTGCATTAATATTTTATTGGGTCTAAAATTAAATATTTCATTATACAAGGTTTTCGAAATTTGGGGGAAGGGGGTTCTCAGAATGAGTTTAAGAGAAGGGATTTTTCAGAATTAGGAGAAGGTGGGTTTTCAGAATGGGTTTCGGGGGAGGTGGGTTTCAAGATTGGGGGAGGAGATTTGCAACTTGGGGGTGAGAGACGAAAAAGGTTACCTGGACCAATCCTTGGAGAATACAATGAAGATAGAGGTGAGCAGTTTGTCAAATTTCTTCTCCTCTTCAAATTTGGCGAGCAACAAAGATCTCTTAGGTTTTATAGTTAGCAAGATGACAAGTCGATTGGAAAATTTTTTTTGAGCAAGCCTCGCCAAATTAACTACAAATGAAAATTTAGCTAGTGAATTGGAGATGCTTGTAGTACAATATGATGGAGTTCTGTTGCAATAACTTATGAAAGTAGTCTTCGGGTTCACTTTAATCCCGAACTCCATCGCCGCACCATACCAAAAAATAAAAAACAATGAGAAATGAGTCAAGGGTTATCCCTGAAATATAATTTTCCAAATAAACGAAGGAATAAACTTCTGTTCATTAGAAGGCAAAACCTACTTACTTTTTGTAATTTTGAAAGTCTACCACTCCAAGGACAGTGTGTGTTTGTGTGTGCGCAAGTGCTGTGTAGCATCATGTTGATTTATGTATTTAATATGTGATCTTCTTGTTGAAATAGCTGCCTAGCTAACATCTAACTCTGCACCTCCCACTAAGCAAAAATTTCAATACCTAAGTAATCACACCTTCAATTCCCATCATCTAGGCCCTATTACTGACATATTGTTTTGGAAAATAGATCAACTTTGGTGGCTGCTTTCATTCTTTGATTATCTCATGAGGGCCCTTAGGGTTGGTTTTCCACAAAAGAGGCATATAAAAGTCAGATCATTCACGAATGAGGCAAGCCATGGCCTGTTTGTTATCCAAGGAACATGTCACAACAAAGACTTTCGCTCATAATAGTATCACTTTCTATACTGTTGCTCCCATAAATTACAACTACCAATTGTGGTTATCATTCATGGTCTATAGCTAGAAATCCCAAGGTCAAATTGTTATCTGTGACAATCTGGACAATTCTATAGCTCTAGCACATGTTTTAAAGTGGCGGTATCAGCCATCGACTCAGAGGATACTGATACACATTGATTGCGACGTCGCAGTGCAGTATCGGCCAATATGCTCAAAACGTTATATAGAAGTTCCAATTTTTTTAAAAAAAATCATAAAAAATTCTAAAAAATATAAACTTTATCATTCATATATCATATGCCCATAATAAATCCAAAAACACATTAAACACAATTAAAATGAAACATAAGTGTGTTACCGAAAATATTGATTATTATTAATATTCAACTTAATGAAATTGAAATATTCATATATCTAATTGTTATATTAGATTTAAAAAGTACCGATATTTTTTAGGATTAAAAAATATTACTATATTTTATTTTTAAAAAATAATAATGTTTCTAATCATTACATTAAATATTTTAATGATTTTTCAAACAGTAAATTTATTCCAAATAAACTTTGACAAAAAGTAAACTAAAAAATCAATTACCCATAAATAAAATAAATTAATCACACTAAAATAAATTAAGAAAATAACAAAACAATTGAGTCTGCATTTTTCACTCGTTGGGACTTGGGGATCGATAACATGGAGTCTTTAAAAGATTCTGTTTGAGACTTTAAAATCCAAACCCACTAGCGATAACCGGAAGATTGCTTGGGCCAGAGCTGTTGGGTTGGTTTTCTACAATTCTACTTCTATATTTATCGTGACTGGCTCACATCAAAGAAGATCAAGAAAAAAAATAGAAAAGGAAGAAGATGAAGCGGTATGGGGATCACTCTGATTTGTATTTAATTCTACAATTATGTCATACAATTGCTTACAATCTTTGTGGCAGTGATTTTCGGCTTGGTTGAGGGCTTTTAACCTTTTACAAATATGGGTCTTGAAGTTCTTCACAATTTTTCTTTTTATTTTGGATTATTACTATTTGTTTGAAATTTTGGAGATTTTTCATAAGATTCGATCATATCAAATTGATTCCGCTATGGATCGTTCGATTCATACCGAGTTGCTCCGATTTGTGCCGATAGGGGTGTTCCGTTTTCCTACTTGATACTTTGCAAAAGAATTTTTTCTTAGCCTGTCCTATCTGATCAGGAAGTCGGGTAAACACTCTCGAGAACCGACAACACCATCAGGTACAATGCAAAATGCAGACATTGACTCTAGTTGTTTTGGATTTTGATTTAAGACTTGAAATTTGGGGTTTTTCATGTTTGATGTTAACTGAATAAGTTTTGAAAGCTTAAAAAAAAAAACCAAAAAAGTCTGAACATTGCTTGAAAAAAAAACAGAAAAGACCTGAACGATGCTTGAAAGCTAGGGTTTTTTTGAGGTTCATTAACTTGATGCTTTAAAAAAAATTCAGATCTGTAAATGAGGGCCTGAACGATGAAGACCATCAAATTACTCCCAAACAGAGAGAGAGAGAGAGAGAGAGTACCTGGGGAGGTCGAGACTGAACGATGCAGACCAGAGCTATAGAGGCAGAGACTTAAGTAATGAAAGTCGATGGAGGTAAGATGAGAGGAGTGGAGTGAGACGCTCGCTTAGTTAGTAGACGATAATGTTGGCTAGCAATTAGGATTTTTTTAGTTAATTAATTAATGCGGGTAAAGTAGGGTAGAAATACGAAAATTGATGGATATTTCACATTCTTATTCTATTTAATCGGAAGATTATGTAACTAGCCGTTTAGAAATACGGTAATTTTGTAGCTAGCCATTTAATAGGGTAGGGTAAGATTATGGAGGGTAAGAAATTGCGACAAATCGAAAATTTGAACACTCCTATGTGCCAATACATTTGAGTCTGATCTAGATATCGTCAAGTCAAATGAAAATGGAAATTTTTGCGTAGCGTGTATTAATATCGGATTGGTAAGAACTAAGTCATATCGGACTCGACCGATACTTTGAACCATGCTCTAACATGCTCAATGTCACATACTTCCTACTTTTTTCTTAGCCAAACACCAAACAAGCCTGTTAATGCACAAGAGAATGTAAGAAAAGAGACATTGATTAACATTGAATTGAAAATCAAATAAAAATGTGAGTCCTTTACATGCCCACAAACTGAATTTTATTAAAACATCTTGATAAAATGAATGTCTATGTTTCCATCTATATCTACAAAAGAACCAATAATAGTCAGGAAAACTCTCTTTTTCCAATGAAAAAAAGAAGCATACAAGAATAAAAACCTAAAATCTCTTTTTGTCGGTATCCCCTCACCATCATCACACGGTTCTTGGACTTAATTTATTGATATAATATGTGTTATGCATCGAGCTCGCATTGGAATGCAAAGGAATTTAAGTCGCCAAACATAATATCATCCCCCTCAGGAAAGTTGCTCGAATCTTGACAATCAAAGTATGTCTGTATATCATCAGGGAAGCTCCGCCGTGGTGGGTGTGATTCCGGCGGTGTCGCCGGACAATCAGCCGCCGACGTTCGCTCCAACATTTCCTTGAACTTGGAGGACTGTAACAACAGTCCTAACGCCGACGAAGCGGTGGCGCCACCAGCCGGACGTGGTGGTGGAGGTACTGTTTCTTCGGCTGAGCTAGAGCTTTGTTGGTGGTGGAGGAGGAAGTTTAACCCTACCTCCTGATTAGGGTTTGCCATTGAGTTAATGTCAAAAATAGGGTTAGGGTTAGGGTTAGGGTTAGGGTTTGTTTGATGGTGGTTAGTGATGGTTTGGTCGGGTCGGAGCCACTTGATGTAACGGCTGAGGTCAAAGTTGGTAACGGCGTTAAGCCCACGGTACTCTATAGCTGCCATATCATATGCAGTTGCAGCTTCCTCCTGTGTAGCTGCAAAATAGTAGCGTGGAATTTAGGGGGCAAAAATGTAAAGTCAGTTATCCAATTGTATTGTGTTCACATCGTCTTATTTTGAGTTTGTATTGAGTATTAATAAATTTTAAATATATTTATTTATTCAATTAATTGTGTCAAATAATTATACTAACATGATTTTTATTTAATTATATTGTATTTATGTTGACACACATAATCTAATAATTTCTTTATCATAATAAAGATTCTTTTTCTCTTTGAATCGACACTCATATCATAGTCAAGGGCCCCTATAAACTGGAAAGGAGTAATGTTAGGCTAATTAAATTATTTATTAAATTATGTATTCTAACTCAGTGTGAATAGTAGTTGTATTAGTTGGGTTTACTAACTTCGACCAAATGTTCAATGCATAAGATTTTTGACATACCATTTAGAATACAACATTTAGAAATAGACGGACAAATAAAACAATTTCTTTATGCATATCAACCAAATGGGTCACTACGGCAAATGAGTTATTGCGTTAAAATTGGATTATTCACGTGCAATGCAACACTAATTCGAGTTGTTTTTAAATCTTTGTCGAGAATTAGTTAATTATAATCACTAATTTCATTTTGAGTTCATGTTGTACTACCATCATCTGACCCATAACAAAATTTCGGTTACAATAAATTCTGGAATTTAATTTGCATGATAAATTTGGTGGAATGGTTGAAAAAACTTATGTGAGTGGTGGGGTTTTGAAACCTTAAATAGCAGACCCAGCAGTTGAGGGTTGGTAATCCATATATATACCAACCAACTGTATTTCATTGCCTTTTCAATATTTCATTGTGTGAGCTCATGATAAGGTTGAAAAGGTCTTGATAGGGGTAACTAAAAACAACTGTCTCCATTTGGCACCGTTACAATAATATTATTTTGTACCCATTCTAAGCATTTATCACACAATAATGTGATGGTGATGTTTTTTGTGAGTTAGTTCTTGGTTGGCAACCAACAAGTTGATTTTCAATTGTTCATACTCATATTTTTATAAAATGCATCTTTGTCTTAAGGCTGTTGTCCCTACATGCATAACCCATCTTTGTCTATGATGAACGAGGGACTTGTCTATATACAATAAATCTTACTTGAATACACGATAAATTAAGAGATAAAAAAGGGATTTAATCTATTAGGTTGAAGTGATTAAGAAAGATACCCACACCCCATGGGATTAACTCGATGACACTTGCTACCTCTCAAAAGAGACAAGTCACATGATCAAACTTTGTCAAAATTTTCGGTTCCTTCTTGAGGATTTACGTAGGTTATTTCTAGGTGTACATGAGAGCGGAATTGTATGGTTCAAGAAGATAAAAAAGGGTGTTCTAATATCTTGTAATTAACAAAAAGAAAAAAATAATAAAGATAATCCTAAGGTGAAAAGTTACCATATGTTCCAAGATAGAGATACTTGTTGCCAAACACCCTGCCAATTCGAGCCTCCCATCTGCCATTGTGGTGGTGCCTGTGCATTTAAAAACCGCCAAATTTCAATGCCGTCGAACACATGAAGGAGAAAGACAGCAACAACCATAATAATATCTTTTCTCAGTCACGGTGAGGATCACCCCAGTACTATTTTCATAAACAATAACATGTATTAAATTATTGACTTGATTAATCACTGTTATCGATTTAATTATGGGTCCCCTATTACCTATTAAATGATTAATGTTTTAAGTTTAAGTAAAATTTTCCTTTCACAAATGTAAGCAAACAAATAGTTAGGGCTAAGTAATAATGCATGTTTATCTGTAAATATATTATGCATGTTGAGATGCCAAAAGGTTAGAGTAGATGTACACTTTCTCTGGAAGTGGAAAGTCTAAAAAGGAACAATGAAGTGTTTATGAACTATGAAGTGCAATTTCACACGAAGGGTAAATTGTGATAATTTTTCAAGGTCAAATATTATAATTGAATCATCTAAAAGTGAATAACAATGCACGATCCTCTAACTATTACGTGTTCTATGGAAGCTCGGATGTACTTTATCTTATTTTTGCATACAAATTGTTTTTTTCCATGCCAAATGATGCCTAAGTCATAAATTTTGGAGTACTTACTAGTACGCCAAAACCCATTATAAAAACTTGAGCAAAGATATATAAAAGGAAATGCGTTCCTAAAAAAGCCTGCCTAAAAATGATGAATGGCATATATATAGGACTGTCTTTAATACCTTGCAACACCTCTATACTTGGAGACTCCACGAGAGAACCCGCTACTTTTTCTGCAAATAAGATTGAAAATAACAACTAAAGATTTAAAATAAAATTGTTCATATTTGTATATATAGATATTTATTTGAGACGCAAATAAGATTGAAAATCAGCATTTTCATCTGCAAATAAGATTGAAAACCCGCTATTTATTTTATTAGAAAATTGCTCATATTTTATTTTATATTCAAACAAGTTATACGATACAAAAAACACAAAAATATATTTTTTAAAATCTCCTTTCAAAAATAGTTTTGGGATACTGATTTTTAATAAACAAACCAAATAAAGCCTAATATTTGAAACTCACCTTCTCAAACATCCAATATATTCTTCTTTTGACTGACCCTCCATATCTTTGAGCTCCTCTTGATACGTAGGGAGCTAAAACACACACACACACACACAAAATTACACAGAAAATTAGAGATAAAACATACAAGTGTCAAATATTTTAGCCATGTAATCTGTTTAAAACGAGAGAAAATTTACAGGGAAATTAAGGATGGTGTCTTGTCCCCAATACTTCAATGCTGCCAAGTCATAAGCATGTGCTGCAGCTTCTTCATCATCATAAGCCCCTAATAAAAACCAACTATAGATAAGGACCACCAGACAACCCAGTTGTAAAGAACTCAAATTCATGAACTCTTAGTCAACACAAAAGAGAGACTTTTATACATGGGTGTGTACTTGAAATTCAATTCAATTCAAGGGTAACTTTCTCATTTTATATCCAAAATACCTTGCTTTTTAACTTATTTTTCATAAAAATGTAGTTTTAACCACAATATTTGGTTTAAAAGCGTATTTGCAAAATGCAAGTTCAATAAAAAACCTTGAAAATGTGTTTTGCAGATACGATTTTACACAGAAAAGTAGGGATTTACACTACGTTTTCAATGTGATACATTTGGAAGGTTGTTTGACAATGAAAAAGATAATACTAATAATGAAGATAATGATCATTCATAGCCAACTTACCCAGATATACTGCGGTTTTGTTGGATTAGGATACGACCACAACCACCATTAACATAAAAACCACCAAATCCAATCAGTAATCAAAACCCAATCTCAAAAAAAACAAAAAAAAGTTTACAAGGAAAATGAAAAGATCAAACAAAAAGCAAAAGGGATGATGAAGAATTGAACCTTGTCTTCCCTTCTTGTTCTGCGACTCATTCCAGCAGTTCTTATCCCACAAATGAGCTTCGTAACGACCCGTCCACCGATGCCTGAAACGAACATAAAAAAAATCCCATTCAGGAATTAAATCAAAAACTCTAAGAACACAAACAAACCCATTATCACTATAATGCTACCTCGTCACACCCCTGTAGATTGAGCTACGTTGGGGTGGACAGTCTCTCGGAACGCTCTTTCTTGTTCTCTTCACCTTCGTCCCAGAATTATTGCTCTTTTTGCTGTTGCTGCTAGTGTTTGAACTGTTGCTCTGGCTCTGCTGTGAAATCTTCGCCATGAAAATGCACCAAGAGACCTCAACGCACACGTTAATTAGAGAGAGATGAAGAGAGAGAGAGAGACAGAAGTATAGGACTGAGTCGTCCAATGAGAAGGGATATAAAGAAAATGGTGGATAAGAAAATGGCGAATTGGGTGGGTTTTTGGAGGAGTCTGTGGTGGCAAATTAGAGAAGAGAGCCGGCAGAGAACAGGGGGTGATTTTGTGGGTGGGTTTTAATGGCCGTCTTGAAGCGGCTTTGTGTTGAGTCTCTTCTTCTTTGTCGACACTTGTTCTTGTGTTATGTGCTGGTCCAGTTCTATTGGAATTGATGTGGGTGTTTTGCTTGTTTCTACCCTAATTTATATTGCGTTTTAGCCAATCACCATTTTCTCCCCCAAATTTATTTCCTAGCTAACTTCATTTTCTCCTCTCTCTCTCTCTCTCTCTCTCTCTCTTGGATAGACAGTTATTGACTGTTGAGTAAATTGTGCTGCCTTTTCTGTTTACTTTCTTCCATTCTGGTTTCACCACGTGGAGAGCCAACAAATTTTTAAAATTTCTTTTTTTTTTTTCAAACAAAAATAACAACACGTTGTTATAGGTGTTAATCGAATCGAATTTTACGAGTTTAAGTCGAAACCTGACCATTTTGCTTTTCTAAACGAATCTAAATTATTGTTCAAGCTCGAATTGTTTAAAACTCGAGCCGAGTCGAACTTTACAAGCTTAATCTGAGCTTTTTAGATTATTTTTTTAAACGAGCTTAAAAAATTATTCAAACTCAACTCATTTAGAATACGAGCAGAGTTAGAGTTGAGTTTTATTTGAGTCAAGCTCGAGTAACTCATCTCACTTAACACACTTATCTGTAGGCAAACATCATTTTTTTATGCTTAAAATGGATATGTAAATATGTCACTCCACATATCTGTCAAGGAGCATTGTCCCTCAACACTGTACAACTATCTGCAGGAGCCTCACTGCATGTACGTCGAGGCTGAAGCTAGTGTCTTACTGTGTATTTCGGGCTCTAAAGGGTAAGTTTAGCTCCAACGAGTTGTCGTAATTATAGAGACTTGAACTCAAATATTGAGTAAGAAAATTTTATTCTTAATCACTGAACTAACCACTTGTTGGTGTAGGCAAACATCACTTAGAGGTATAAAATTTAACTTCAAGCTTTTACCAAACTTTTCAAATAATTTATCACAAATTACCATGTGGAATTATACTAATCAAACTTTCAATTGTAAACTTGAAGCAACACAAATTCGATTATAAAAGACATATTTTAGGACGCTCCCTATAAATTTGACTTTGTACGATTAAAAATAAATTCATTGAATTAATGCTAATAATATAAACAGGATAAAAACCCAATATGACTCATTGTTAGCTCTAATGAATAAAACATATTTGTATGTAAAAGATGGAAGAAAAGGCTAATCCACACTAAATAAAGAGTTTATCTTGCTAATTACATTGATTATCTTTCATTTGGACCCTCGCTATTTCATGTTCTCAATGTATTGTATAAAGAGACGAAACATCAAATTTCTTGGTTTCTATCTTCCAAGATAATATTTCTGTTTTTTAATCAATGGAAGAATCTTTGTTTCGTTTCAAAAAAAAAAAAAAAATGTATACAATCATCCTCTTCACCGGAACCGATGGCCCTCATAAAAAATTGAAAATGAAAAGAAAAAAGCAAGGCTGTTTGCAGTACTACTTTTATTCCTATTTACAATGTTTACAGCTCATTTAACAACATCTTAAGGCGATGATAAATTTTCAATTCAGGGGCCTTCTTTGGAAGGACCGCAAGTTTTAAATTTTTGCTATTTGTTTAGTATATATATAGCTGTATTTTGATCCGAGTTAATTTTACATCTAATTATATTTGGGTTTCACATTCCTATTTATAAAGCTAAGATTTTTTTTGATACAAGTAAGGATGTTCAAATTTTTGATTACTCGCAATTTTTTATTTTACCCGATTCTACTCAATCCTATTGATCGGTTAATCGAAAAAATTAGGTAGGAATGCGAAATAATTTTTGGTCTTTCGATTAAATCAGGTAGAAATACGGAATACCCGTCAAATTTT
>CM042202.1:9991522-10005001 GCA_023539305.1 Ilex asprella
CTTAAATCTTTAATCCAAATACTATTCATGCTTAGATTTTTCAAATTGGGTATAGCACAATTCAAGTTAAAAGTTAACTAACAGCATGAAATTCTTATTATTTGAAATTTGATTTTAATTGGAATTAATAAATTCAGCTTGCGTTGTGATACATTCTTAAAAATTTATTATGGCCCGAACTCGAGTGTAGTTTGGATTTAAATTGGGTCGGGATTATTTCTCTAAATCTAATTCGAATGCTCAAAATTTTTGTTCAAACGGATTAAGTTTGAGTTAAACAGACAAAATTGTATCAGAATCGACGTTCAACTTAAAATAACATAAAAATAAAATGAATTTTACTATCCCAGATTACTGGAGTAAGACATGACAATATAGTTTGGAAAATAATAGAAAAAAAACTTCATTTAACTTTAACATGGGAAATAAAAAGAATTATTTAGCATTAGGAGGAAGAGAGCATTAAATAATTTTGAAAAAGTCTAGCAATAATGCTTTATGTTCGTTATAAAGAAAAATACCTTCAGCTTTTATGACAACTACTACTGAAAGTTGGCATTTTGGCTTCAAAACAAGAAGGGAGGCGCCGGCATCTAGGTTTAAGGATCATCCCACCATCCACGGTGAGGCATCTAGGTTTAAGGATCATACAGGGCCTACTAACAGGTGGAATTTAACATGGCTACTTTCTTCTCTATCCACCAGCATGTGAATCTAGTTATTTGTTTTTTGGCTACATGGTGTCTAGATTTACACCAATTACTTTATAGAGATCAGCGATTGTCATCGTGATTTGAGCATGTCCCTAAGCAACAAGGGTAGCCGACTCTTAAGAGATATGAGAATAAATTAAACTTAAGATCTACGAGTTACTAAATGTTAGAGTCAACCACCGAAAAACTCTTAAGGGTTGCATGTGAATCTAGTTTAAGTATCATATTCGAGTCGTATTATTTTGATTTTGTTATTTTCCTATGACATTCATAATGTGTGTGTTAGAAATTACAATATCATAAAGTTTTTCTCACAACCAAATTCATTTATTATGTGAATGACACTAACCTAGTCTATTTACTGTTTGTATTAATCAATCATGCCATTTTGCAAAGCAGATGGAGGTGCCAGAAGTTATATTGGAAGGGACTCTTCAGAAGTTATGCGTGTGGTGGATTTTGATCCTCTCGGTGACATTTTGCAGGATATTAATTGTTTAGTGAGTACCTTTCGTTATTTTGAAGTGACCGAGGTTCGTCGCGATGGAAATAAAGTAACTCATGAATTAGTTAGTTTTGTTCGCATTATATATTGCAACTGTGATGAGGTTATATTAGAAGGTGATTCTACAAACATGATGTGATGACGCTGCTTGCAGAGAAGGAGGCTGAGTTTGATCCTCTCAAATCTGCGTTAGCGAATATCACAAACTCCTTATATATTATTCAAGCCTATTAATAGTTTTTTTTATTTATTAAAATTCAAATCAATTTGAGCTCCACTTGAATTGTTAATCCCGATTAAAATTCGCTTCGAATTGATAAAAATTTATATATTTTTTGTTTATTAAAATTCGATTCATGTTGATTTAAATCTATTTTTTACGTATTAAAAATTAAATCAATTAAAATTTCATAAAAAATTATGCTGATTAAAATTTAATGCGAATTCATTAAAATTTGATTTGAGCCTCGAATAGAATTTTAATCGACTAAAATTTTAATACGTAAAAAAATATAATTTTGAATCAACTCAAATTTTAATATATAACAATAAATTTTAATTAGCTCAAATCAAATTTTAATCGACTCTGAATTTTAATACGTAAACAAAATTTAAAAAATAGAGGTGATCTTATCGAAGATATGCTTATCCAAAAGAGGTTTGGATGAAATTTTTCCTAACATATATTATAAACAATTTAGTAAAATTGTATTCTAATTAACAGTTTTAATCTGACAGGGGATGTTAGTGAAGATTAAAAAAATAAAGGAAGTATCATTAAAGATATGATAAATTATAAGAGGTCTCTAACAACATGCAACGGGACCGTCAAAGTCAAGATATTAGGGGCCATAACCTAAAATGCAGGGTACAAACAAATAGATGATGCAATGTTTTTATGTTTTAAAATGGGTAAACAAGTCTATAGAAATAACTTACTTAATTTGTGGCTATAAACAACATAAATTAGTTAACTATCACTTACTAGTGATGGAAGTTGTTAAACAACTTCACCCAAGGTACCTACCCATATATCAATAATGCCTTTTTTTTTTTTTTTTTCTGATTGTGACATTTGAGTTGAGGAAAAAAAAGATGTTCTCCTATCTTTGGGTGTGGTAAGTAATTCGATTACGTAATTTTAATTGGGTCAAGTTCATTGAAATTACAAATAAATTAAAAATTTGTCGAGATTTTGAAATTAGTTTTTGTACATAAGCCAAATCTAAATAATGTATAACTCAGTTTGAGTAGATCCGACGTATATGCTTGTGTCTGTAACTAATTCTAATTTTATTTAACAACCTAAAGAATAAACAAACCAAAACTTACACCCAAATAGCTTCAATTCACATACATTTTGGCAAGCAATCCGATTACCTAGTTTTCATTAGCATTAGTCCATGCGGCGCAGCCTAGGGTAGGGTCCATGGACATGGCTCTTTGCTTACCCCAGGACTAATTTTTTGCGTCACTATTGTTTGGAATTTGACTCGATTGAATAATTAGGGATTATTTGGAAAGGTATATTGAGTCCCAATACATCGAGATGGTCTCCTTTGGTAGTAGGGCTCGGCAAAAAGCCCACTGCCAGTGGGAAGCCCATTAGCCGAATGGACAGGTTTATAATCCATGATTTTTAGCCTGCCAAAACTGAAAATATGGTTTTTTGAAAGTCGGTATACTTAATTAAACTTATTTGACAAAAAAATACATAAAAAAAAATATTTTTTTTAAAAAAATACTCAACTAAGATATAAAGACGTAAATGCTCATTTTAGGGTCATTTAATTCAAAATTTCTTATCTTTAATGCACCTTGATTTATGTATATTTTATTTGCAAAATGGTGTATTAAACATCTCCTAATTTTATGACAGAATTTTAATATTTCATATATATATATATATATATTTATTTATACATCATGTTATATCTCTTATCTAAATTTTGAATTATCTTTCATGAACATTGATTCATGCATATTGTTTTTAGAAAGTGATTTTATTTTTAAATTATATTTATGCATTAAATATTTACTACTACTAGTTTTATAGGAGAATTTTAATATTTTATTTATTTTAGAATATATCACTTGCTTAAATTTCAAAATTTGTTAATATCTGAACTCCATAATAGTGTAACAAAACAGTGTAACAAACACACTGTAATAAAAATAGTGTAACAATACATTATAACAAAAAATAGCTTTAGTAGTTATGTGCATGTGGTAACAAATTCAGAACAGAGATGAACTATTTTGAATTAAATTATATGAAACTATATGTTTGACAAAATATAATAGTATAATATTTTGTTGTAAATAACTTGTGATACTGTTATTCTTATACTGTTACATTGTTATTGTTACATTATTACACTATTCGAATATTAAATTAATTTAAAAATGAAACCACTTTCAAAAAAAAAAATTACATGAATCAAAGTGTATTAAATATAATTTAAAAACAAAATCACTTTTAAAAAAAACGCATAAATCAAAGTACATTAAATATAATTCAAAATTTAGATAAGAAATGTAACAACAAGTATATCTATATATATATATATGAAATATTAAAGTTCTTCACTAAAACTAGGAGATGGAGGATAAAAATTTCACAAAAAAAATCAGTAAAATTCAAATAATGTATTTAGATACAAATAAGTATCAAAATTAAGGACTTAATTATCCAATATTTTTTTCTGTGTACTTTTTTACAATTAAGTTTAATTTCTCCCTGAAAATATCATGGCATCCTGTTGGGTAAGGTCATGGCATGGTCCATTGGTCCAAAAAATTTAAAATAAATAGTGTTTTTGAAGGCTGGTAACTAGGCCTAATAGAATTCCAAAAAAAAAAAAAAAAACCCACTGCTAAGTCCTGGTCGAAAAGTCAAAGTAATAGACATAACTAACGCCCTTTAAAATTGTAAAAATAATGACAATGTCATTATATAATTGAATTATTCATCTTATTTTTTATAAACATAGATCACCAGGCATGGGCATTTAAGAAATATGACTTGTTCTAGATTAAAGTACCCATTACTAATAGCAGCCGAATTTAATGTATCTTAGGAACATATACATTGAGATGAGACGTCTAGACGAACGTCTCTTTGATTTACTATGCAATTTACACCATAATGAACATACATTTAAACATCTTCATCTACGAATATATATAACCGCAAGATAAGTACATTAGCATTTAATTGAGAAGAAGGTACATATACGTTATTATAGGTACACAAATATATAAAATCAAAAACAATTAAAAATTACGTAAATCATAATGAACATGTACCTAAATTTATCAAGGAATATGTAATACTTAACTGCTATAATCTAATTTGTGTACCTACTAAGTCAACATTTAAGATAAACAACTGGTATATTCTAAATTGATTGGTTTATGAATTTGAAATTCAAAACTTATAGATAACACCACAAAATCGTCAATAATAAACGCAAAAAAAGAAACTAATTGTATTTTAAGCTGAAATCATGTTATGAGGGAAAAATGAGTAATAAAAACAAGCTAAGTGTTCAACTCCTATACGTTCGTACCCACATAAGGACCGCATGCAATTTTTTTAAAAAGACGGAGGTCTTTTTTATATATTAAAAATTTGGTAAGATTAAAATTAGTTTACACACAAAATGAGGAATTTTAGCCTAATTAAGTATTAAAAAACATAATAATGAAGGGAAAAAACCAATTGATAACCTCATTGGAGACTGTAGATAAAAATATTCAATGTAATGGTGTGTTTGGACTTAAACTACAAAATTATAAAAACATTCGATGGATGTGTTGTTGGCAAACCTAGAATCATTAAAGAGTTGTCACATGTCAAGATTTGAAGTAAAGATAGGAAATGATCAACCAAAACTTTGATTTGAAAGAATGAATAACTGTTTAAGAATTACAAAGCCAATCAACTGTCGATAAATAGAGAAATTGTCGAAGAAAATGGCTATAAAAGGAGAAAAAGAAAGGAGTTGAAGAACAACTCAAATCCCCCACAAAGACCCATAATCAAGGTATTTGGGAGTAGTGCTAAAGTTAGTTTTAGAAAGTAATTAGTGCTGTAATCAAAGACTATTAAATCAGTTTCTCTGTAATTGAAATCTATTCGATTGAATTAATAAAAGAATTTGTTTTTTCATTATTCTGTGTGTTCATCGTTTTAAAAATTCATCTAAAGAAGTCCTCAAATAAAACGTTTGAACATATCCACAAGCAATCGTCTGAGAACTATCTGTCGATTGAGGAATTTCTACCGATCGCAATAGATTTTGGAGCAACACGGTGACACCATGATCATGCCATCACTGTTATGTAGTTTTTACACCGTTCAATAAAAAAAGAACAAGTAAACAAGTGAATCTCACACAATTCAATAACCACTCCTTCATGTAATCTAGTAACCACATGTGAAAAGTGTGGTCTAGTTTATTTTTTTAATTTTATTTTTATTAGATAGTGATATTACGTAATAATAATATATGATATCACCATTATATTATATTCTCGTTCGCCGGGTAACAAGTTAAATATCTACTAAGAATAACTCCGACAAATAGAGCTCGGCCAATATCTACTACCAGAACTTACAATAGTCAAATGCAAACAATCTCACACATCTGCCTAAAGACTGTTGCCGTAATTTGAACCTGCAACTCCCTAATTGCATGACATATTGAGGAAAAATGCCCATTCCATGAGTTATGAGAAGTCATTCTTCCTTAGGTTTGTTTCCAAAGCAGCCAACATATGATATATTCAACTAGATTTACTTCCAAAGATGGGCCTTGGTTTGCAGTAATTTTTCCCATTTCCAACACAACAAATTAGCAACAAATCAAAATCTATGCACCATAAAGTTAGCATTATTACAATTACTCACTCTTGAAAATTAAACTGCATTGATATATTATATACCATCCCCCACAATACACAACCACAAAATAATTAGACGGAGAAAACTTCTATTTAAGAAGATCTCATTGCCAACAGGTCACTTGGCTTTGCTTTGAAGAAAATATATATTCACACCAATACACCCCCTACCTTCTGCTTTTACATAAAATTGCATGTCTCTTTGGCAAATCCCAGCTTTGACCCCTTAGTATCGTATATAACCCTTGTGTTCCTTTGTTGATAATTTCCAATAATCCCAATCTCATCTTCATATGAGAGGCTTGCAAGAGCTAAACAGACCTGAGAGGCGTCGGTTTTTGCAGAGTAAAAGATCCCCTGTACATCCACATTCAGCTCAGCATCACCCTCAAAATGCATTGTTAATGTTGGAATCTCCACCTCTTCATATCTAGAAAGATTAAAGCAAGTGTCCAAGATTGAAAAACTTGGTGCTGTGGGATACCCTGTAAATTGTTTCAGGAATTCGGCTTTTAAATCCTTGTAAATTGAGGGAGGAAGCCTTGTGATCACAGTTCCTGAATCAATAATAATTTCAGCTTTTCCAAAACTTGGGTTCTGTAAATTCACCCCACCAATGGTGGTTCCGGTGAGGTTGAGGAAGTAAAAGGTTGAGAGCTGAGGATTTGGAACCATTCTGGTATAAGAAATAGGTGTTGAATTCTTGTATACTGAAGAGTCACCACCTAGAATTAGTGAACCAGGAGCCTCATCTTCTGTTGAAGGCAAACAGTAGGAGAACACGCCTCCGAAAATTTCAGAAGTTTGGGAAACTAATGAGAGATCACTACTCATGCCAAGCCCCATAAGCCCCGAGGCTCCCCCGAATAGACCTTTATTGTTCCTTCCACACCCGAAAACAATATTGGTCACAGTTGTGGTTCCTAGACTCAGATTTGCACTTCCTAAATCGCCTCGAGTATAAGATCCATCGCCATAGCTAACAAAATAGTTGCAGGTTGGTGGATTAGTCCCACAAATTCCCGAGTTCCCAGTGGCGAATAGGAGAGACTGGCAAACTGATGAATTGCATTGCACTGATTGGTATGAAGGTGAGATCAAGGGGTTGAAGAGAGGCTCTGGTTGATTGTAACATAATTTGCAGGGTTGACATTGGACCCATGTAAGATCACTTCCCGTGTCAACAATTACTGTCATGTTTTGACCACCCAATTCTACTGTGACAATGTAGTTAAGAGTCTGAAGTCTGATACCAGAAGTGAGTGGGATTTGAGTATGTGAGAGGTCTTGAATTTGGCCAGAGACCATGTTTTTGAATTGGGATTGGAGGGAACAAACCCGAATTTCATCAGAGATTAGGCGTTCCTGAAGCCTTTCATTCCAGTCAGTTATCGGTCCAGAGCAGTAGTCCCTGTGCCTCATTTCCAATATAGTTGCACCATTTCCTCTCCCTGAAACGAAAGGTAATGAGTTTTTTTTTTGTATACTTATATCTTACAATATAAGTCATAAATGTTAAATTTGGTTTAAATGCTTTGTAATTATTACATTAGTGAAAAAGAAAAAGATGACCATGGTTCGATAATACTAGAATAAATTTGGATTAGACTCTCTGAAACTGTTCTAGTTTATCACATTCATCGACTTAAAACAGGTAGTACAAGTATTGTCAACTAGAAAACATTTAAATTAACCTGTACTAACATTCAATTTAGACCTTTTAAGCATATATTAGGTAACACTTGGCTAACTGAGATAAAGAAAAGCCAAGAAAAAATTAGCTTAACAGTTATACCACTAAAACATGATTGTGTTTGAGAGAGAGAGAGAGTTGAAGGGTGTTTTTCCTTCCATGAACATAGAGGCAATGTAATTTGTAGCAAATATCACAGAGAGGAAGTAAATAAATTAAAGCTGAGGAAAGCTTATGCCACTCCCAATTGCAAGACTTCTCACTTTGTTCTCTTTGCTAATACTCACTTGATTTTCGAGGGAAACAACTAGGAACACCATTTTGTTGCTTCCTGTGAAATGTGTTCAATGAGAGGAGTTTCTTCTCTCCAAAGCTGTGAACCCCATTGCCTGTACTGAGTAGAAGAAAAGAGAACAGCAGCAGAGACATTTTCTCTACCATTGTTGAGGATAACACAGAAAGATAAGAAATGGGTTGCTGAGACTATTAAGGGGGGGGGGGGAGAGAGAGAGAGAGAGAGAGAGAGAGAGAGAGATTCTTAGGAGTTGGATGATTGGAACTTGGCTAGAGAACAAAAAAGGAGGGGCTGGCTAAAGGACCCACTGTTGCATGAGAAATTATTGGGGTTTCACGTGCAGATACTCGTAAAAGGAATTCTTTCTGTTTACGTGTGGGCTTCAAGAACCTGTGAGCTAGTTGTTTACAGCCATTTTTATTGGCTTGCTGAGCTTCCAGGGATAAGGACTCACCTCCTCACGGATTCAACTGTCACAACATATCAACGTACAGGGAGGAGAGATAGAGAGACGACAGACAAAGAACTGTTTTCTTTTGGATGTTTGTCCCTTTCTATTGTACATACATTCATACGACTATCATATATATTAGTTACAGCAGAAAGTAAGGCTTCTTGGATTCTAATATTTGATAGAGCTATAAAAATGGTTAACATGTATAGAGGTTTGGATCAAACATCTTCGCGTGACGCCCATGAATCTTGAGAATCGAGCGTGGAGCTTGAAGAACCTAACACACACCTTCAAATGTGCACATCCCAAAAGTGTTGCCATAATCCTGCCTTTACTTAAATTCATATATATTTAATGATATTTTCATCCTGATGTACCTTGCTCCAAAGAATTCCTAATTTTTATGCTAACTTGTAGTTTGTTGGCTATCATGACAATGGGCATATTTGCCTTCTTGTGAAATTCCGACGAACTATTTAGTTTGTGGGATTCATCGAAAACCCGTAGATCATATTAATTTTATGTCCCAGTGAAATCATCATAACTTCATGAAACTGTTTGTACTGTGCGATCTGGATAAAAAATTTGGAAGTTACTTGATACATATATATATATATATATGTTGAGAAAATCAGATTAGCTATTATTGCGGTTATTATTGCGGTTACAGTAATCTTATGATGACCAAATTTAGAGCCCAAATGACATGACAACAAATTATTTGAAGTTTTTATTGAGACTCAAATGACATTAGACCAAATAAATAAGTTCAACTCAGCTGTCATATCATTTGAACTTCAAATTTGATCAGCATAATATTAATGTTACGGTTAACCTCATAGAGTGTATATGAACTAGTTGAGTGTATCGTACCTCATTCTGACGAATGATGAATGGAGATGATGGCAGCTAACATAGTGAAAATAATTATTTTGGTATGCTACATGACATCACCAAGGTTTGGATGTTTTTCATTTGACGATGTTTGGGTCTAAGGATTAGATTATGGTCATTTTTTTTATATATCAAAAGATTATGGTCATTTAAATTCACTTCATCCTGCGAAATGTATGTGGAGTGGTACACATATATTTTAGATGCTTAGTATAATGTATTTTATATCATCTTTAATGAAATACAAAGTCTTTCGGACTTTTATTTCAAGTAAAACTGTTCATATAGTTTCTATTTTCCTGTTGATTTGGAACCAGAGTTCTGTCATTCTTCGTAAGTGATCAAGGAACGTCGGCCACCGGTTACCGGCCTCCTCTTAGTAAGGGACCTTTGGGCGGAGCTTTCTGGATCAACTATCTCACTTTCATGAAGAAAGCCACAACTCTTCTTTATATAAAGAATTTTCAAAACGGAACTCTTAGTCAAAGACAACATACAATCGTTGGAGAGTCGACGAGGAGGTTAAACCGGCAAAGACAGTTGTACACGGGCCTTTCCGCTACTATTGATATTGACTTGGGCTGAGAAGTGTTGCACCCCTTGAAATGGGTGCATGTACATCACACCTCCTACGGTGGTTGCCAAAGCTCCGAGTGAACCCAAAATAGGCCATGGACTTGGATCTACCAAACGATAAGAATGCCTCTAAGATTCAATCATAAACTTGAAATACAAAGTCTTTCGGACTTTTATTTCTGATAAAACTATTCATATAGTTTTTATTTTCAAGTCAAGCCAGCCTAATTCAAAATTAATGATATTATTATATAATAAAAGTTTGGAATGTCAAAATTGGTATCGCAGCTATTGACTTTTGTGGTGTGGGGGACACCTAGGTAGTGCATTCCTTGGTGCACCTCGGTTTTGGTAGGATGATGGTTTGAGTCGATGACAATTAACATAACGGGAGTAATCTTTAGGAATATCACTTGAGTGAGATGGGATTTAAACAAGTACATTGGGCCTAAGAGGGTGGATTATCGTGATTAAAAAACCTCCTATATTCTTCTTGTTTTTTTTGAATGATAAAATCCTAGTAAAGTATAAGTCGAGTTATACTAAAATACGAGTTTGAACAATTATTACTCAACGCAATTTCAAGCCTGTTGGACTTGGTTCAAAATAAAATATTATTGTCCAGTATGGGTTTAAGGCATTACTAGCATCTTTGATCTCAAAAGCTAGATTTGCATTGATTCTCCTTGTTCCCGTCTTTCTCTTCCTGTTGCTTGGTGTGGTTAGTACTCCATATCGTCATCTAACCAATATACTCTAAGTGCTAAAATTTGGAGACTATATTAAGTCATATTATGATTATTGTCTATATCCAATGGGACCCACTTGGTGGTTCACTTGTGTATAAAGTTGTTACACTACTTTCATGCATGGGACCCAATCCATTATCAATAATTTAAGGCTTGAATTTTAGAGAGATAGTGGATGACGGTTTTCATCATGATATTTGGTCCACACATGCACATAGAAATATCATCCTAAATTAAACATCAATAGGCCTGTACTCATATACTCTTTGGAACATTGTATAATTACTTATATAGAATCAGAAAAATATAATATTTTGTAAAAGTGTTTTATGTGTATCTCAAATAGTAATATAGGTAAATATATATCCTACTATACATGCAAATAAACTCATAAGAAGGAAGCAAACCCAAACAGACACAAATTTTTCTCCTTTGTGTCACTGTTAAGGGCACTTCTAGTCTGAGAGGGTTGATGTCATCTCATCTAGCTGAAGAAGATTTTTAATGTTAAAAACTATAAAGAAACTTGATATAGAGTATTGGTTTTGTGTTAATTTCGTTACAACACAGTTGGTTAAGTGTTGATATGATATCTTAAAAAAGAAAAGAAAAGAAAAAAAAAGATGGGTTAAAAATTTATTCGTTGGTAATGAAAAAATGTAGATCGGCAAACAATATGATACATAAAATGTAGAAGCAAAATTGAGAAACCAATTCAGTACACTATGTTGTCATCGCGATAGAACTTAGGGGACTCGGTGTAAGCCATTGTATTAAAACCCATGTTCAATTGTGAATCCATTAATTGTCATATATATCAAGTCATCACCACCGAATGGGGGTGGTCCAGCGGAGTACCGGTCGAATTTCTCATCCTGAGGTTAGATGTTCAAGTCTTATAGTTCACATTAAGGCTTAGTGGTTAACTGCTATGTTAACTTAACTAAGTTCGTTATCAAGAGAAGTAACGGGCGTGATTAAAAGTCTCATGATCCCACCAATGAGGACTTATTGGACTGGTCTCTGGACGCTCTCATTTATCCCACCTTTTTTACCAAGCAAAAAAAATATATATCAAGTCATCTTTCTGCATTTGTTTGGGTCAACTGCAAGATCATATCTAGGATTTCCTAAAATATTCGACTAATACTATTTGCAACTTGTATTAATTTCATATCAGACACTACTAGAATAAAATAAAACCTTATTTCCAGCTTACTTATGATGGAGTTTATCTCTTTCTTCTGTTTATTTCTATCGATATCAATCCCTTCACTTCAACCCTTCGGAATCGAATTTGGGCCCAACTCGGCATTACCAGGCCTGATGAAATGGCCCACCAAAGACCATTTTGTTAGTTTGGTGCATTCGAAGTTTTGGTTTTTCTATATCAGTTTGCAAAGTAATACCACACAGAACTAAAAAATTAGGCTAAAAAAAAAGCTTAAATGATGTAACACTGGATGTCGTAAAACTGTAGTTTACTTGCTCGGAACAGGCTTTTCGTTGTAGGTCTGCCCAAGTTTGCCCCTTTGCTCATTACCATAGCCTACAATTTGAAATAGTATTTTTGACCGTTAATTTAAGTTCAACTTATTAAATAGACCAAATTTGAGCAAGTCATAAGCTAGTTGCTTGGTGTTACCCTCTTAGCGGATTGACACAGCTAGGGCAAATAGACTGATTAATGAATTATGGCCAGTTAAGAATAGGCCATTGGACATTCCCTCTCCTCTAGAGTGAAGTCCATAATCTGTTGGTGTTCCAACATTCAAAGAATAGGTGATTATGAGTCTCCGCTTCCTTTCTACATAGCACACACTGAGCCCTCTAAAGAATGCCATAGGAAATTAACCTATCTTGTGTAGTGTGCCTACCTTGGGCAGCCAGCAACAAGATAAAATTGTGCCTAGGCACTAGCCCTGAATACCAAACAATACTTGTCCAGGATTGCACCTCCACTTTCTTCCGAAGCATCTCCCAAGCAGACCTAGAACTAAACACATGAGTAGTAGATGACAACCATTGGATAGTGTCCCTTCGACCTGTGTTAGGCTTCATCTCAGGCGGAATACCTCTCCGTAGCTCCAACATATCCTCGTTAGTAGAGACCCAGGACCAATCACCATTGAAAATGATTTAGCTAACTTTATCGTCTCTCCTAAGTTCAGAATCTCTAATGATTGTTTCCCCTTTTAGACGATAAATAGACACTGCTCGGTGCCACGGGTCAAACCAAAGGAAAGTTGAATCACCATCACCAATCTTATGCTTGATTAATGGCAAGCAGTCTGCTCTTAGAGATATGATTTTCCTCCATGCCCATGATGATTGTTGAGGTGTATTCACACTCCAAAAGCTCCTACCATTTAATAGATATGTGTGAATCCTAATTTTCCTAAATAGAATAAAACCAAAGATGTTTCATAACTGCGGCTCTGTTATGGTAATTCATACTTTTGATCCCAAGACCCCCCCTCTTTTTTTGGCAGGCACATATTACTCCAACCCACTTTAGCATCACTCATTTTAAGCTCGGTGCCAAACAAAATAAATCTTCTCATTATCTGCTCCACATTTTTTATAACTCTCTTTGGCAAGATGAACAAGGAGGACCGGTTTACTTGAATTGAGAATAAAATTGAATTTATGAGTTACAATGTGCCTGAATAAGAAATGAATTTACTGTACC
>CM042202.1:10018926-10029334 GCA_023539305.1 Ilex asprella
CAAATATAATCAAAAAAAATTATAATTTAAATGCGTATCATCTATTAGATGAGTGGATCTCATTAATTTTTTTATTGAGATGGATCCCATCAATTTTTTCAGTGGGATCTACTCATCCAACATTTATTCAATGAATATGATATTTTTTGTAATTGAAAATAAAAGTCTTCCTGTTTCAATGGAGGCTGTCTGCTTTTTTTTTCTTCCCCTTTTTCCTATTTTTCACTAGATGTCTTTGTGGTTGAAGATAGGGATGGCAGTGGATCAAATTGGGGGCGGGGGTGTAATCTTCATCCCCGTATCAACTTAAAAAAAATTCGTCCATTTTCAGTTTACCCCCATTAACGGGTATAGTTTTCATCCCATCTTCGTCCACGCGTGTATTTGTAATTTCTGATCCCGCCCCGTCCCTCATCTTCACCTTTGTCCCCACCCCCGTCCATCTTACTCCCTCAAGCTCAAGTCAACATAATCCAAAATTCTCAATAAATATAACATTCTAAATAATTTAACATAATTATATAATACCATAACATAATTAAAATTTTGTAATTTACAACATAATATAATTAAAACCTTGTCTACAACATAATATAATTAAAATTTTATCTCCCTTGTAAATATAACACAATATCATGCAACACAACATAATTTAGCATAAAAAATATAAAAACACAAAAAATTTACACTTTTACAAGCCAAAATTATATTTAAAAAAAATTCAAAAGAAAAAATCATTCAATAATATGTAAATTTGTATTCACAGTAACACACACACACACACACACACACACACACATATATATATATATATATATATATATATATATAACAAGTGCGAAATTTCATATTGTGTGAGGAGAATCACAAACTGGAGATAAGTTGGAAAATAATATTTTCTTTTCTGAAGAAAATCCTTTATCAAAACATACAAATTACAATACAGAAAAATAAAGATAAATACTTACAACACTAGAACTATTGGTCTAGTAGGGAAGTGAGAATAGGGATAGAGGAGCACTTCATTTGCATCATAATGAAGGCTTACAATATCATAGAATGGTATGGATGGTGTTTGAAGGCTTGAAATGTGTCTAACAAGACTTGCCTTTGGAATGAGAAATGAAACCTTTATATAGGCGTAAGGATTTCTGAGGGAATCGTTGTAATGATTTCCCTTTTGCTTCAACTCTGGGTAGAAATGCTTTCACCTTCTGTTTTCGGTGGAAAATGTGAAGTAGAAAGCTTTTACTCAGAGTGAATGTTGACTAGGTGGGACTAGTGGGCCCTGTTGTTGTCTAGAGAATCTACTTTCGGTGGAAAAATAGGTCTAAATAATGATTGTCGGCTACTTTACTAGGAAAAAGAGTCTTGGTGTCGGTGTGATGCCTTATCGTTACATGTGACAGACAACTTTTCTTTCTTTAAAGAGAAAGTAGTGATTGAAGCTATTACAAGTAAAAGTAAGAATCATGGGGTGGTAATGTCTACATTATCAAGATCATCAACATTCAGATCACCGTGTCCGTCATATGGATCTTGGGCTTCCTGGTATTGGTTATCATTGACCGATGGTTCTGATGTTGCAGAGGATGATGAACTCTGACTAACTGCCTGTTGAAAAAGCTTATTGGCCATCTTCATTAGCTCTTTAGACTTCTTCTTTAGTTGCTTACTAGAATCCTTTGATGAGGATTTTTTCTGCTTATGCCTGACTGCAGGAGGTTGTGCTGAACTCTGGGGTTTTTTAGAAACCTGGAGAGGGGGCATAACCTTCTTGGCTGGAGTTGCTGGTGGTAAGGCTGCTGGAACCACTAATGGGATTGGCATCCTGACTGGGAACTCCCGTTGAACAAGGTCAATAATGTCTTTTTGCTGAAATCTGGGCCACCATTTGGCATAGAATTGCCTAACTAGGTTAAACCCAACAAATTCTCATTTCCACTTGAGGATCCAAGGGACTTTGTACCTGCAAATAAACATTAGTAGAAAGGAAACTAACTCTCGTATTTACTAAGTCGGTAAATAGATGAGAAAACAGTAATTTGATCTTGAAGATCAACAGGAAAGATTTTAGGATTAGGGTCATGCATAAACCATCATCGTGCGAACCAGGCAGGAATCTGACTCTTGAAACCTTTATGAAAATTCAGGAACCATGAATGGGAGTAATCCTCATTCTGGTGGAGTAAGATTTCGAACCATGATTATTTATAATCATAGTAATTGAACTGTCTGGCATGAAATGGTAGATCTTTGAGAAAAGAAGGGTGAGATCCTCATTCCTCGACATAAATAATTTTTAAAATAATCAAAGAATGATATATAACCTTTTCTGGGTTATCTTTATCATTAATTGGTTTGACGAATATGGATTTGGTGTAAAAAAGGATATCTTGATAAAAACCATGGATTTTTTCAAGATCTGTTAGGATAAAGGTCCACCCTATAGGAAGATAAGCATGGGCCAACTCAACAAGGTTGCTGATATGAGAATAAGGGGGTTCAATGGCAAATACATTCTGTGTATAAGCCTTGATGTAATCAACCTTTGGGCCTTTGTGGGCTATCTGTGATTGGTAAGAAACATATAGGTTAACAACCTGACTAGTGGGCCTGACAAGTGGTTCTTGGGTCATTTGCTTGAAGGTGAGTGGGTTGACTTGGGTAGTCGGTAGGGCTACTGATCTGGTGACTAATGTAGATTGGGCTACTGGTCTGGTTGGATTTGGGTTTCCCAAAGTTTGTAAACGGTTAAAAACAGTAGTTGGGGCTGGTCTTCGGCTAGGTAAGGCTAGTTGTTTACCAGTGTCTTGTCTGGCAATTTTATCAGCCAAAATCTGGCTGATTTTTTGTTTATTCTTTCCAGTATCCCTCCCGGGTTTGGAAGAGGAGCTGGAATTATTTTTATTCCTGTCCGCCATGAGGTTCCTGCAGAAATTCACAGGTTAGGAAATCAGGAATGCAGTTATTACTGTCTTTAATATATTCTATATCAAAATCGAAAATACTCAAAATAGATTGCCATATAGCAAAAATTTGCTTACTAGCAATATTTTGAATATCTTTTTCTAAAACATGTTTTACAGATTTACAATCAACACGAATTAGAAATTTATCATTTAATATATCATCCTGGAATTTTGAGACACACATGACAATAAATAAAATTTCTTTTTTAATTGTGCTATAATTTGTTTGTGCTTTGTTCCAGATTCTTAAATGGAACCGAACAATTTATTTAGGAGAATTAGGAGATTCTCTCTGAAGGAGGATACCACCGTAGCTAATGTTGGAGGCATCAGTTTGAATGATTTTAAAGGAATCAATCAAAGGAATACCAAGGCAGGGCAGGATTTTGATGAACTGCTTGATCTTTTGAACAATGGAAGTATGCACAGATGTCCAAGGAGAAGGATTTCTTTTGAGTCTGTCATACATAAGTTTGACAGTTTTCTTAAGATCCTGATAAAAGTCAGAAACATAGTTTAGGGAACCTAATAACCTTTGAAACTAGGTTTTGTCAAGGATCTCATCAGAAAATTTATCTGCAAATTGGATATATCTATTGATAGGAACAATGGTTGACTGTTGGATGTTATATCCAAGAAACCTTACTGAAGTTTGGAACAACTTAATCTTAGGTGCAGAGATGACTAAACCATTTTGCTTGACAATCTCTACAAAGGCATTAAGGTGTTTCCAATGTTCTTCTATTGACTTGGAGAAGATAAAAATATCATCTATGTAGACAATAGAGAAATGATTAATACAGTTGAAAATTTCATTCATTATGTTCTGGAATTCACTAAGAGCATTCTTTAATCCAAATGCCATGACATTTCTTTCATAATGACCAAAAGGGGTAGTCAAGACAGTTTTGTATCTATCTTCTAGATGGATTTGAATCTGCCAATAACCACTTTTAAGATCAAATTTTGAAAATATTATAGACTTACTGAGTCTCTTAATTAAATCCTGTTTATTTGGAATTGGGTACCTGATCTATTCCAAAACAGCATTTAATGGTTTGTAATTGATTACAAGTCTTGGGACGCCTCTTTCTAATTCTGCATTTTTTATGACATAGAAAGTTGGGCATAACCAAGGAGATTTGCTTTTCCTAATGATACCATTTTTAAGTAATTTAGAAATCTTTTTTTTTGCAAATTTTCATTACTTCATGGTTCATCTGGATTGGTCTGAATTTAGTGGGGATATTTGCCTCATTAAATCCTTTGATGTATGGAAGTCTTACCATATGCTTCTTCCTATGCCAGAAAGCTGTAGGAAGAGTAGAACATATTTCTGCTTCCAATTTTTCTTCAAACCTTTCAATCTTTTGCATTAAGATTAGGTTGGTTAATTGTTCATTAATCCTAAGGTGATTAATTTCTTCTTGGAGAAATTTTACTTGATTAATTTTTCTATTAATTAAATTAAGGAACTGTGTGACTGAATAGTCTTTGAGCTACCTTAATTGTTTTTCTTTAGGTTTGGTTACAAACTTAAAAGTTACAGTTTGACCAAAAGGCTTGGTTGTTATTCCATCTGTATCTGTTGTAAAAGGATACAAGAGATATATAAATGGTAAACTAAGAATGATAAGATCAGTCATATTACTGACAAAAAAAAATGATGTTTTAAAACATATATTATCTTGACAGATATGCACTTTTGATAATTTGTACTTAACTTTCATTTTACTGTCATTGGCAGAACTAAGTCTTTTTAATGTTTTCTCATAAAATTATGTTGGAATTAACCCTTCTTGGATGCAGTTTACATCTGTACTAGTATCAATAAGGGCAATGGTATCTAATTCAAAATCATTATTAATAATGATTTTAATATTAGAATGCCATTTTTGGACACTAATTTTATTAATTAAATTAATCCTATTATTATCAGTTTGTGAGCATCCATCGTGAGATGACAAGTTCGTTACACCCAATTTTTCCACTAGAGAGGTGGAGGTTTCAGGTATTCCCTGAGAACATGCTCTGTTGTGACTAAACGGATTAATTAGGTTTTCAGATTCAAATTGATCTTTAGGATCTGAGTCCTTTGATTTTCCTAAATCATTTTCAGTTTGTAAAAGACTTAAAGCTTAAGCAAATTTCTTGTCTTGAGCCTTTAAATCTTTTATTTCTATTTTTAGCTTATTAACTTCACTCTAGAGATCTTGTAAGGTGACTTCTTTCTTTTTCTCCTTACTAAATCTCTCCATTGTTTTGTTAAAGCTAATCAGTTATTTTTCAGGAACAAGTTTTTATTATCTTTTTTAACAAACAAATTCTTAAGTTGTTTAACATATTTATCCTTAAGATCTAGGTCTTCTATCTTGGAGATTAGATCAATGAGAATATGTTCTTCTGTTTGTGTGGTGATAACCCCAACCTTTTTAGGGCAACTACAACCTAATTTAATGTTAGGTTCACTAGGATGATCAGAGGTTGATTGATAGTCTGAAGAGTCATCAGGGCTGTTTGAACTGTCTGAATCTTCTTCATCTGAGCTGGGGTTGTTTAGCCTAAAGATTTTGAGAATTTCTTCTTCTACTTCTGGGGCTAAGTTTAACATTTTGACTTGTTTTTTAACTGGACAATCAGGACTAATGTGGCCTATTTTTTCGCAGTTAAAACATTTAATATCATCCTGAGAAGCTTTACCCTTTCCTCTCCCCCCTAATTTTTTCTTATAAGTGTTGCGCATATAAGGTTTTTTAGACTTCTTATTGGAATAACTAGAGGACTCAGGTTTAGAAAATGGTTTCTTACTACGCCTATGGTAAGATTTGCTCTTGGAATAAGGCCTATGTGATTTGGGTTTTTTGGTCTGGGATGGTGCTATGGGCTAGAGATCGTATTGTTCACAGAAATCACCTAATTCGTATTTAGCCTTTTTCTTTTCATTTTTTAGTTGTTTACTTATTCTCATGTCAATACACCATTTCATTCCTACGTTTTAGATGGTGCTGATGAGTTCTCTATAAGCCAAAGATCCATATTCAATAATTTCAGTGTCTTTGCTAAGGGCTTCTCTGACCTTCTGGGCAAAGAGATTTGGTAAGTCATTAACAAATTTTTCCTTCCAAAATACTTTTTGGCAGTCTGTTTGGACCATAACTCTGAAAACAAATACATCTTTGTGCCATCTAAAATCACTAAGTGTTGGGCACCTAAAGTTGGTGAGCTAGTCATGAATCCTAGCTGCAATATTACTTGGTGTGCCAACAAAATGTTTAATGATGGTGAAGATAAGAGTATTGAGACCATTAGGTGTGGCCACACCAATCCTTTCATCAAAGATCGGGATCCCTTCATCATCCTTCAAAACATCATATATGACTTCATCCCTTTGTTCTTGGGTTAGATAATTATCCCACCAATTTCTTAGGACACCTATGAACCCTGAGATTACCAATTTGACAATTTCAGGTTCAGGACAGCCAAGGTTGGTGACATAGCTACTCACAACCATGGACATATGACTGATTTTGTTAAAGATTTCTTATTCGCTTAACCCGTATGTGTTCCATTCATAAAGTTTGTTAGATTGAACAGAAAATTGATTTGAAATATTTTTTTCTTCAAATTGGGATCAGGTGGTGTTGGTCTGGAATACTAATTTTTAGTGGAACTAGTAGGGACAGTTATTAATTTATTAATTTTAGATGAATTCAGTTGGTTGATATTGTGATCAGCAAACTGGTTTTCCAAATTCCTAATTTCAAAATCAGAATCAGAATCAGATGAGCTTTCTAAGCTACTCTGTTCTGAACTATCAGAGGTTTGATTGATGACTGTTACCTGAGACGAACCTACTTTTTCAGTCTTGCGGAGCAGTTCATCAAGTTGTTGAGCAATCTGTTTATCTTTTAAACCTAAATTTTTCCTATATGTAGGTAGGTTGATTAAAGGTTTTTCAAGTTTACTTCCAGATGGTCTGATTTCATCAATTTTAGTTTCAATTTTATCTATCTGTTTACCTATGGTGATTAGGCTTTGATTATCAAAATTGACTAGTTCAATTATCTTCTTTTCAGATTCATTAGAGGAGATCTTAAAAGGAGAGGTTGTAGCATGTTCGTTCATGTAACTAATGGTGAAAGTCTCTACTGGGGGATGACTAGAGGAAACAGTGGCATTTTTTGTTTTTCAATTGTGCTTAGTTACTACTTTTACTTCTTTGTGGAAGTTGTCCAAGTAGTCTGCTAAAGTAATTTCAAATTCCAGTTTGTACGTTAATTTGACCCATTTTTCTTGGATTTCTTTCTGTTTTTTACTAGTTAAACTGTCAAATCCTAGTCTTTGGGATTCATTTTCTTTAGACTTGAATTGTTTCTTTAACTTGTAAATGTCAAGTATAAAAAATTCTTTTTCTCTAGTGATGGTGAATAGGTGATGGCTAATTGGGGCTTTTTCGCCTAAATTACCTTGAAAATCACTACTAGTGGGAGATAAAGATGGAGTAAAATCATCTTTTTCTGTTTCTTTGAATTCTCTAAATCTAGACTGTAATGGTACACTTAAGGGAGTGTAATAAGGTCTACTAATGGGGGAGGATGAGTTTTCGATTCCTTTTAATTTAAATATTTTCTCTAGTTCTTCTGATATTTCCTTATCTCTTTTGGAGATATTGTAATATACATCAGATTTTCTTTCCTCATTAATTATGATTGGTGGATTAAATGACCTGCTTGATCTACTGGATCTTGCAGAATCAAAGGAGATTTCTACCTTTCCATCTGGAAGCTGCCTAACAGTTTCTAGGTTGGTAGAGGTGGTCTCTTCCTCTATGTTATAGTTTTCATTTTCAACTATCTAGGAGTTTGGTAATTGAACATCATTCCGCTCCAGTCTTTTGGGGACTTGGATGTTGGAATTACTGGTACTAGGTAACATGATAATACTGCTTTCTTTAGGACTTTTCTTTAATGCATGGACATTCATGTTTGTAGTCATGCATTTATAACAAATCCTATAGATAAGTACTATTGATTCTATTTCCTTGTCCATTTTAGTGATGTCTCCAGTTAATTTTATTCCTAAAGTTAAGGCTTTAGGAGTATTCTTGTTAGACACATTACAAGCCTTCAAACACCATCCATACCATTCTCTGATATTGTAAGTCTTCATCATAATGCAAATGAAGTGCTCCTCTATCCCTATTCTCACTTCCCCACTATACCAATAGTTTTAGTGTTGTAAGTATTTATCTTTATTTTTCTATATTGTAATTCCACTTAAGGGAGTGTAATGAGGTCTTCTAATGGGGGAGGATGAGTTTTCGATTCCTTTTAATTTAAATCTTTTCTCTAGTTCTTCTGATATTTCCTTATCTCTTTTGGAGATACTGGAATATATATCAGATTTTCTTCCCTCATTAATTATGATTTATGGATTAAATGACCTGCTTGATCTATTGGATCTTACAGAATCAAAGGAGATTTCTACTTTTCCATCCAGAAGTTGCCTAACAGTTTCTAGGTTGGTAGAGGTAGTCTCTTCCTATGTGTTATAGTTTTCATTATTAAATCTTTTCTCTAGTTCCTCTAATATTTCCTTACAAGCCGCGCACACATATATATATATATATACACATATAAAAATTAGGGTTAATTGCACTAGAGGTTCCTAAAGTTTGTAGTTTCTCTCATTTTGGGCCTCAATGTTTCAATTGCATCATTTTAGTCCTTGAAGTATTCAAAATGTTTCTATATGGTCCCTCAAGCAGACAGTGTCCAAATTGTTAATAATTTTTTATCATAAACTTGTCACATGATACTTAAATGTTGACAAAAAAATAATTTGGATAACTCTTGACCAAATTTTTACTCAAATTTTGGTTAGATACCTGCCTAAATTACACTGTTTTGATCATGAGCTATCCAAATTTTGTTCAAAAACTACCTATATTACACATTTTTTTGTCAAGAGCTACCCAAATTTTGTGTAAAAATTATTAAAATTATTTTTTGTCTATATTTAGCTATTACGTGACAAGATTATGATAAAAAAAACGTTAGCAATCTGGATGTTGTCTATTTGAAGGACTATATAGAAACATATTCAATATTTCAGGGACAAAAATGATGTAATTAAAATATTGGGAACCAAAATGAGACAAACTACATTTTTTGAGGACTTCTAGTACAATTAACTCTAAAAATAAAAAACTAGCTCAACTTATTTTCGGATGTTTAGGAGGAAAAAAAGGAAACGCGTAGAACACATTTGCTCATTAAAAATGTCTTCCCTTTGAACCTTCTTAACAACAAATAAGATCCTCCTATAAAAGGTTTTTTTTTCCTATTCTTTCTCTTTCTCTCTTTCTCTCTCTCTCTCTACTTCAGCAAAACCAGAAGAAAGGAACGGCAACACACACACACACACACTTTGTCTTCTCCGGTGAAAGGATCTTCTCCGGTGAGTGGAGATCATCTTCTCCAACAACGACTGGGAAATCATCGACGAGTTTGTTACTTCATATCTGCTTCAGTTTTGGGTTGCTTTAGATCTAGATTGTTCCAAATCAGATCTCCGACGACTAGATTGTTTCAGATCAGATCTCTGATGATTGAGTTTCTTCAAATCAGATTTGGATCAATTTTTTTTACAGAATGGATGTATTTGGGTTAGATCCAAACATTTTGTCACCTTTTTTTCTTCGTTAATCATTTGGGTGTATTGAATTTTTTTTCTTTACTTTTTTTCTTCTTCGTTAGATCCAAGCATTTTTGACACTTTTTTTGTCTTTTATCAATTTAATATTTTTTTTTGTTTTCTTCATATCACTGTAATCCACTGTAATGATTTGGATGTATGTTAGATTTTTTTGTTCTTTTGTCTTTGTCTCATTAGTTCTTTGTCTCGTTTTCTCCGGCGATTGTGTGTGTGGGGGGTGTATTTGTTGTGTGAGTTGTGTGGGTGGAGATTGTGATGAGATAATGGAGAGGGGGAGAGATGAGAAAGATAGAGAGAGATGGGAATGGAGATGGAAATTGGGATGTTTTGTGAATTATTGTCCAAACAGATTTTATAATTTTTTATTTTTTAAAATTATTTTTAAAAACATATAACCAAACAGGTCTTACAATATAAAAATGTCAAACCACACTTTCCTAAAACTCTTTTCAAAAACTATTTTGAATACTATTTTTTGAGACGCAAACCAAACATGTTCTTACCTTTCTTTTTTTATTTTTCCCAAAATCCTTCTAAAAAATAAATTTAATCTTAAGGATAGACCAAGTGGTAATATAAATAAATTATAAATTTAGATGTATTGAGTTTGAATCTTGACAACTCCTTAAAGCTAGGTCATGAGGAATTTTTTCCTCATGAATACCCTAGTTTCGGCGTGGATGACTTTTTTTTATCAAACTAGTGAGAAAATTAGTCAA
>CM042202.1:10034631-10058864 GCA_023539305.1 Ilex asprella
ATATACAAATACATTATCATAATAGTCATATCCCTGCACATACCAAAAATGGGTTTGGACAGCATTAACCCCCTCAAACCCATCTTTGAATCTCATCTTTGGGTCAAACCCAGGTTTGAATAATCCAATCCAAATCCCTCCCCAAAAACATACCAAACAGACCCCAAAAATTTAAGGGCAAACTTCATTTTATCCTCTTGCAGTTTGTCTTTAGAGCAAATCACCCCCTTATCGTTTAAAAATAAGCACTTAACCCCTTACAGATTTGGACTAAAATGAACCACAAAGACAGTTAACTGAAGTGACAAAAAGACCTTAAAAGCCTTATCATCCACAATATCCTCTCATATCTTTGACTCTTTTTCTCAACTTCCCACACGCTGAATCACAATAGTGCTACCACCACCAAGCACTGTGCACCACCCTAGCCCACTCCACATCGCCATACCCACCGGAAAACAACCCAGTGCAACCTAATCCTTCAAGTCACTTCATCTCAAAGTCATAACCAGAAAATCAAATTAGAAAAATCGGAGGACGAAAATTGGAATTCAAAAAGACCAAAAAGTAGGAACGACTAAACAAATCTATGGTGGCGTTGCTGGTCGCTGAGGCTAAGTCGATATGTACTTTCGCATGAGAGAACCATGGACTCGATGAAAAGAAGCAAAGTAAAAAAAATTTAAAAAAAAAAAAAAGCAGACAAAATCAAATAGAATGACATAATTAACATAGCCAAAAAAACAATGGTCGCCAACTTGGGATTTTCAGTCATTTCCTAGGATTTTCTGTACCGGTAAGAAAAAGAAAATGAAGAAAGTGGCGAATAAAAGGAAAGGATGGAGCAGTTTTGTGTGCAGAGAATCAACAGCTTGCACACCGAAAGGGAAATTCACTTTCCACCATCCGTTCCATTGGAGAGAGCTCTTCGGTAGCTAGCCAGCCAGCCAGCCAGCCGAAGAGAGACAGAGAGAGAGATGAACAGATTGATTGCAAGGGTAAATGAGTTTACAAATTATTATTTTTGGTTAAATGGATTTGAAAATTGGAAGGGTATTTTGGTCCTTTAAACACTTGATTCCCCATCCAACCCGTTATCTAGGCGCTTGAAGCACACACACAATTAATTTAACAAAAAAATATAACAGTAGCATATTAGTCCAAATCTAGAAGGGCATCAATTGAAGTTTGCCCAAGATTTAATTTACAGCAGGTGGTTAAGACCTTTTTTGATCTCATAGATAAAAATTTAATGTACAAGGGTAAGTTAAAACCCAATTTAATCTCGTAAATCAAAGATTCAATAAAAGATTGGTTGTAGACCTTTCTCGATCTCGTAACATTGCTTACAATGTATAGAGGGCTTAATAGAGGCAGAAGAATCAAGGCTATAGACCAAGAAGCTGTACTTTCGTACAATACCCATGTGAAAACGAAAGAGAAAGCAAGGAAAAAGGAATCATAGCCATGTAGCTTTAAAGGGAAATATGAATTCAATCAAAAAGATTATTCCCTCGAGTATGTCCTTTGTAGGTTTTTTTTCCCCTGGTCCTCTTCACGCATTGTCTATATAACAACAGCAGCCACCCAATCTATCTTAGGTACACGGCATCGAGTCATAGAGGTATCTATCTAACTCTGTACATCGACTACTAGCATCATCAGCTCAATTTTACAACATTTAACAACATTACTCTTATATGAAATTAAGCCTTAGATTAATAATACAATGTAATCAATAGCATTTGTAAATTGTACTCTAGACATCAGCCCAGAGTTTGGCATAAACAAGAGTGTAGCTTAATAACAGACATAAACAGGGTGTGTGAAAACAGGTAGGGAAGAAACACAACCACCAAACGAAAAAAAAATACTCCGGCATGTCCCTAATCAGCCGGCACGGATTGATCAGCATGAGTTGGTCCGACGGTTTGTTTCCTTAAATGTCATACAAGAACTTCTCAAAGAGTTTCATGTGCTCCAATTGCAGTGAAATAGCAATTGATAAGCTGCCATCATTAGTTGGACTTGGCAATACAAAACTCAACCCTTCATAAGCAATTCCACCAGGTCCCATGAATATAGGCCTCCCCCAACCAAAGTCTGCGTCGTGAATTGGCAGCCTAGCCCAGCTTGTTATCCCCAGATTCGGGCACTTGAATGTATGTGCGCCACGAACAAGGGCCTTCAAATCAGGTTGTAATTCCAAGTAATCGAGAGCTGATCTTAAGTAATCGTTGTCCATTCTAGCTAACGCGTCGTGAATTCTACTAGCAGCGTACCAAGTTGGCTTTGATTGGAGGTCACCGGCTATTGCCAAAGGCGTGGTAGTGAAAATCACATTGCCAAAGTAGCCAGGTGGGAGTGATGGCCTGAGCCTGGACCTTCCATCGGTTGCAATGTATAACTTTGTCTCCTGATCATTGGGGAGTCCACGTGCCTTGCAAGTGCAACGCCATACGTGCCCTGATAACATTTCATAGGAGCTGTAGCTAATGGTGTTTCCATCTTCCTTGGACTTGGCTTTGAGGGCATTGAGTTGATCTCGGGTTAACTTGAAAATGGAGACAGCGGTATCAGGAACTGATTCGGATTTTGTGGTTTTCATGGCTGGAGGGGGCAGGTATTCGATGTGTTGGAACTGAGGCAGAGGCGGGTCACGAGCACGAAGAAGAGTCCGGTCGATGAAAGGTGGGATAGTGAGGTCAAGACCACGAGCCATATCGGACCATGTGTTGATGAAATGGAGACCAGAAGCTCCATCTGCTGCATGATGTTGCATACCTACCCCCAGTGAGACCCCACCACATTTGAAATATGTCACCTGCTCAAGAATTGAAACCAAAATCATTGTAAGCTGGTGGTATTAAGTGGATTCAAGATTTGAATCAACTATTTAGTTCAAACATTTCTAATCAAACATACTAAGGCATGCTCTGTTGCGATGGTGGAGTGTCAAGGGTTTAAATCACGAAAACAGTTTGTAAGTAAATTTAAGAATGGCACAACTAAGTCCATAAACCAAATTTGTACATTTGATCCTCTTCAGAATTGCAGTGATCGGAGCCTCACAGTTGTCCTAAACTCTGATATTAAGCAAATCATCAAAGAATGGCACAACTAAGTCCATAAACCAAATTTGTTACTTCAACTAACATCTTCTGTTTAACCCATTTAACTCGACTTCTATTGATCTACAAAACCTTCCCTGTTGACTTGTGTTTGATGATCTGTATATGCTTATTACTAAAATAAGATTTATATTATTATTCCTGTTTCAGATTGTGCTTTTCTGCAGCTATATAAGGCAATAAAATTAGGATCTTATTATAACCTAGACCTGATCCCCAACCTCTTGCTGGACCATAAACTTGATATAGAGACCAGAACGTGTGTCCTTTCATTCTCAAACCTCAACTAGATGTGACTGCAACTGACCATTTCACCACCAAACTGGTCGGTTGGCAGAAAAATGTTATGATGATAAATGTGTTAGGTTAGAATCTATAACTGAACAGCTTGAAGCAAACATGCAGGGCAGACAGTTATTCAGGATCTGTAAAACCGGCATGAAATTACAAAAAATGGGTTTAGTCTTCACAGCTCAAGTTATAAACTAAATTGATCAATACAAACTCGGCAATATACAACACGAATTTAATACACAAAGAGAATATAAATGTGTTGTGTGTGAGTTAAACAAATTTTAGCATGATACAATTAAGATAAGACATGAACTCGACATGACAACTCCATATCATCTATGAAAGAGCACCAAAATAAATAAACTTTAATCCTAATATGGCCTGTAACACTCCAATACCTGGCCAACCTAGAATTAAATAGCCGTCCATAACCCTCCACCAATGCTATGGGAACTAACTTTCTTTTTGGAAAAAAATACTGGAGCTGTTAATTACATTATACCCCACATTCTTGTGGTTAATTTATATTATTCCCTGCAATGGCGCAGAAAGTCAGAAGTTCTGGTCTTTTATCCTATCTACGAGGTGAGATTGTGGGGGGCAAACAATCAACAATAAGTCTTCCAAAACTAATGCCAGAGCATAAAAGCTGTAAACAACTTCATCGCCATGGTACTGACTATAGAGTACATGTCCTCTGTCACATCTAGCAAACGCTGCTGATACATTTTTCTCAATTCTAGTGCTAAATTATACTGTAACCCAAAAAGCACAATCCATGGAATTCATTGCTCGAGTAAATTATTTTTATGTAAGCAAGCATCAAAATTGGTCGGGTTAGTGCAAATAGAAATAACCCGGCCGCCCACCACTCAATGGTGAGGACATCAAGTCTTTGCCAGTGTAAAATGGTCCATTGTCTTTAAGGTGATACTTACTAGTTGGATGGTAAATAATTTTTAAACGAGTCATAATCGAACTTTGATTTTGGAACTTGAGGTAGATATTAAACTATTAATAATTTGTTATATTAAACTTTTTATACAAAATAATGCACACATGCAAGTGGATTATCACTTTGAGAGAGGCCAAATCCTACTCATTTAAGGGCTTGGGTCCCAAACCTACAGTTATTAGAAGGGAAGATCTCATTGATTCACAAAAAAGCTGTCAAGGAGACCAAATAGGGTTTCAACCCGGGGACCCTAATCCTAAGACTTGACTATGGTGCTAAAAAATAAAATTTTGGTATTAATCTAAAATTTACTGTATTTGTGGATATTTTTATTATTATTGTGATACCTAAAAAAGTAATAAAAATAATTACCACAACAGTAGTTAAAACAAATACAAAAGTGATAAAAAGACCCACAAAAATACTAAATCACCTACAAAAATGATAAATTTTTTTACAGCGAAGAAATGTGATAAAAATAGTTACCACAATATATAGTGATAAAAATATCCACAACAATAATAAAAAAATACAAAAAAATGATAAATTAATTATAAAAATAATATTTTTTTAGTTATAAAATGACACATAAAAATTACAAAAAAAAAAAAACTTTTAAAATAATAAATTTTGGATAAATGATACTGTCCCTCTTGTTATCTCGTGCAAAGCATGTGATAACAAAATTAAACGAACGACAAACGAAAAAATGACAATGAACTACATTACAACATTTTAATATCTTTCAGCTGGTAATATAAAAAAATTTATCATTCAGGTGGCAAAGTAAATAAATATGTATCTTTCATAGGGCAAACTGGGATTTTCCCTTTAAGTTTGGACAATTGAATTAGCAAAATTTGAAACGAGTTTAAGTTAAATTCTGAAAATATAAGATTCTAGTCAAGTACTATCTAAACTTGCATCCGATCGAGTTATTTCCTCAATCGAAGTTAAATATTAGAGATGAATAAAATTACTTCTTATCTTTATTTTTATGTAAAGGATCCAATAAATTGGGTAGTTTCTGTTGTCTTTTCTTCTATTTGGTTTTTTTATGTTCCTAATATTTTGGGGCATCCCAATAATTATATACCTGTTAATTCGATACCCACCCCACCTCATACTTCGCGGAAATGGTATTTCCTGCTCATGGATGCCATTCAATATATTTTTAAATTAGACTTGGGTTGTGCCGAAATTGATTTGGTCAAATTAATTGAATCAACTCACATATATAGTGGAACGAAAAGTAAACTTAGTACCCCAAACACTATTGCATCTTTGACTTTGTGCCTCTATTATTTATTTTTTGACAACACAATTGTCCAAATTGATGCCACTTCGCCTAACAACCTATATCCTACTCACATTTGGATATTTTTCCTAATGTGTGAGCTCATAGACAATCAAAATTTTCATATAAACTTTAATCAAATCAAAATTGAAATTAAAATTATAGTCCAAATGATATAAAAAATTTCAACCCAACAATATTGGAATTTAAACTATCAATTTTATCTCTAATTTGATTAATTTAGAAAATTTCAAATTTCAATATAATTATATTGGATTCGTAAGAAGAACGTACCTGCAAGACCAGAAGAGAATACGATGATATTCCCTGAGAATAATCCACCGCCGGAATGAGCTTCCGGAGCTCCAAAGTCGGCGCAAAGTCCCCAAAATCATCGACCACACCATCAGTTTCGGCCTCCACAAAGAGAACGCCCTCACCATTACAATCGATCTCGATTCGACCATCGTCGTCCCTCTTCAACCGGCCGGCCATGGGGTAGAACGGCACAAGTGCTCGACTCAACGCGTCCTTCATCACTCCGGCGTCAAAGAAGTTCGAAGAACCGGTTGGACGGTAAAAGTAGACGCTAGGAGTGTGAAAGTTCGGCACCACCAGGTCCACGTTAGAGTTCCAGAGGCTCCGCAGTGGCGTCGCCTGCACCGGCCTCACCATCGTCGAGTCTCTCACGTTGATCCTCATTTCCTTCACCGCCGGTTCGCTAACGTGCGCTTCTCGTTTGTTAACCTTCGCCGGTTACAACGATTCCCGCGTGAGATGCTCTAGCTGTTCAACTGCAAATATGAGCAAGTAGTAACGAGTTTTGAGAGATGACAAAAAAAAAACCAGAAATTAGGCAAAGTACATAACGTTACATTTATGTTTAAATTTAAAAAAAAATAGTACATTACACGAGACTTTCGTCATTGCGAAAATTAAGCATTATGCGTGTAATTTTATCTCATACGTAATTTTATGCTCATTGAAAAGGAGTTAATGTCCATCTAATAATAACATAGGCAAGACATTTATCATAGAATTTCAAAATAATTATACGCCGGAGAGAAAAACATTAGCACTCATTTCAAAATAAAATAACTTTACCGGTTGAAGTTGTATCCGAAAAATATGATTATAGAATCAAAAGAGGCATTGAAAAGAGAGAAGAAAGAAATAATACCTGTAAAAAGTGGAGGAACTTGTGTTTGGGAGATGTTAGAAGAAATCAAGAGAGAGGAATAGAGAGGATTGTTGGGTGGGTGAAGTGTATGGGTATTGATTTGGTTGAAGTGGGTTGAGGGGTTTAAATAAAAGGCATATAGCACTAGTAGGTGTTTTTTTTTTTTCGTTTATTATTTTCTTTTGGCCATTCACCTACCGCACCTAATGGTGCCGACTTCTAACTAGACGGGGACAGGTCATTCTGGGACTAACTGGTTAGAACCGTTTAGCGGAGGAATTTTTGTATGGTGTATATAGTCAATAAAAAACTGTTGTTATTAAAAAAAAAATCTTATAAAGTGATTAATGATAATTTTTTAAAAATATATATAATTTCTATTTGGCTATATACATCGTTTTACGCTGTCCAATAGTAGTGTTAAACTCATACAAAATTTTATCTATTTAAAGAGATATTGATCAAAAGAAATATTTATGAAATTAAGAAAAAAGGCTCGAAACCATAACGAATGTTACTATAAAATGAAGGTGAAATTACAAAAATATAGACTTTGAAATTTAATATTGATATTATTGATCTAAATTATTTAGCATTGATTTATTTTATTTTTTTCTCCTAACTTTGACCCAAATAAATTATATTTAATATCTATTTATTTATAATTTTTAATACAAATTCTCATAATCTTACCCAAGTTATATAGAAATGGAAACATGAAGAGAATCGGAATAAAACAGCCAAATAAATATAGAGAGAAAAAAAGGAAGATAGATAGTGATGAACAAGAAGTTGGTGAGACGGTGACCTGAAAGGCTGAAACCCCCAGACTCGTGTACACTAGCTCTTCAATCTCACCAACTCTTATCCTTTTGAGTAACAAAATTGGTTTAATGGGGTCCACGAACAAGTGATGGTATTCATTAGAGATTTTATTTTTATCCTTTTTAATACGGAATTTTTGTTATCAATTATTCTTTCGAATTTAATGATCAATTATTTTTACTTTGGCCGAGTTAAAACATGTTTTTAAAGAAAAAAAAGTGATTGTAATATAAATATTTGAGAACAATGTTACATAAATCTAATTATAATTAATCAATTTATGATAATTTTAATATTATTTAAGAGTTGTCATCAATTCAATTTAATAGATGTGATGAATTAAAGGCAACTTCCGGGGGACTTCGGCATTAGAATGCACTGCACTGCACTGGATAGGCATAGTCAATGCGCCATTAGTCGCCTTCGTGGTTGGTGAAAGTTACGACTGGTTAAGCCTTGCTGACATCATTTGCACCACCTCAAATAATTGTCTTACTTAAAATATGTTATTATTTATTAATGATATGGTATGTTAACGATAACGTGGTATTATCATTACACTCAATATTTATAGAGTCCAATAATGTTTCTAATACTTTTTTATTATTTTATCTTATCTTTATTATTTATCCAAAAAAATATAATAAATTTTAATTTTATCATTTTATTATTTTTAAAATTAATGGCTACAAATGTATCAAAATGAGATTTATTGCTTCCAATCAATTTCAATATAGAATTAAAAAAATGGATATAGCATAGCATTATCCGCCAAATAGTACCCGATTGTTAAAATTTAATAAATTATTATATTATTTTTTAAAAAAAAAATTCCTTTTTTCATGTAAGATAGGTCCATAAACCTCACTTTTTGAAAAAAAAAAATTGAAAACATATTTTGCTATTTAAGAACATGAATATAAACCCTATTTTTACATATCAACAAAAAGTGCAAACCGCTATAGTGGAAGCAAAGTTAAAAAATGAATAAAGGAGGATAAAAAGTTCTTGTTAAACCGGGGTCTGACCATGGCTCGCCAGGAGTGGCGTGCAATCACCAACCATGATGACTCATGGGTAGGTTGTTGGTCACTTATATGTGGACTTTTATAACCAGGACGCTAAGGTCAAGGGCTTTCACCTACTTACATGGACTTGGTCAGCAATCACTTGTCATCCACAAAGGACCTGGTAGGCAAGACTACATCAAGTTTGTTAGGTTCAAGCTGTTTGCATCGAATCACCGTTAGACCATTATATCATATGATTGGACCAATGTGGTGCAACCATTTGTTGGGGTCAAATTTAGATATTAGACGAATAATCTTTTTTAACAACAGTTTAGTTTTGATAAGACTCGAATTTAAGACAACTTAATTAAAAGGATGGAAAGCGGCCATCAGAATAAACCTATGATGGTTGTTGTGAGATTGATATTTTTAAATACAAGTGAACTAATCCAATGACAAATAAAAGATGTTGGTGATTGAAGATGACACCCAAATTGAAAACTTGGCAAAAGTTCTCTCCCCTCCCCTCCCCCCCCCCCCCCAACACCTTGTCAATTGAGCTAGACTTTTTAAATTTAGTCTTTAAAGCATGCGTTTAGTATTTATTTGGTTTTCAATTGTGTCTATTTAATCCCCAAAAGTATCTTCAAGAGAGATGTCAAATGTTCTGTGTTAAATTTAAATTTGAAGGTCTATGTGACAATTTGACATATAATATTTGAGATCTTTACCTTACACTCCAACCGATATATCAAATGTTATATGCCAAATTTATGTGATGTGAGAGTAGGAAGTTGAGATATGCTATGATTTGAATGGGAGATGAGATATTTGGCAATATGCCTATTTGGCCAATACAAGCAGCATTTAACATAGTTGTTGGAAGAGAAGAGTATGTCAAAAACATATGTTGGAGTTGTCTAATTAGGATTTGACAGTTCTCTTGGAGATGCTCTTAAGGTTGTTAATTTATATCTACGTGGTCCAATCCTAAACACTATTAGAAAATCATGACGGGTATTGGTCACGCACTAGTCATGTAGTTTTTAATTTTGTGTCTATTTGATTTCTAAAATTATTAGTTTGTGTCTATTTGATCTCCTAAATTTCTAATTTGTGTCTATTTGATTTCACGTGATTGACGCATAACTAAAAGATTAATGTTTCGGGTTGGACTGCAGAGATATAAATTAAGAACCTTAGGGACCAAATAGACATTAAGCGCATATTTAGAGGACTAAAAATATATTCTACCCAAAGATGAAAGAGATTGATCGTTAAATAATTTCTTGGTGGAGGAATCTAAGAATGGAGCAGCATCTGAGAACTAGCATGGGCTTTGTTTTGGATTCGGTCAAGAAAATGCCACTACCTAACATATCAAGAACAATTTCCCTGTCTGTCCACGGGGTTTTAGTTGGTTTGGTTTTAGCGGGTGGGGGATAGAATAATGCCAAGAGATACAATATTATATGTATGACTAATGCCACTATTTACTAATTGTTAGACTTGTGAAGTAAATAAGTCGATACAAATTCGATTGAATACAAAACAAATTTTATTGAATACTATATAAACATTGCTAAATATTGTTACACGAACCAATACAACAGAAATTAGACTATACACGATCGGGTATAAATTAAATAAGTTTTGAGAAGACACGAGTTGTATGGTTTAAATACACGATATAACATGACACGGCTGATGGAGAATCCCAAAAGTTGTAGCCTAATTGGGCCGATATAGGTTGAATTTGGAGTTGAGATCAGGCCCATTATAGAAATTCTTAAATTGAAGCCTGCGTCATGTCAAGTTGTAATGTGGGCAAGCCCAACTGTAAGAGCCCATCCTTTGCCTTGGCCCATGATATCCGAATACAGCCATATTATAGATACATGAACAAACACTGATCCTCTCTCTATCTCTATCTCTTTGCGCTCGGCTCGGCTCGGCTCTGTTCTGAATCGTGGTTACGGACTCCTAACACTGGAAAGGTGAGTGTTTCAGAGACGATAGAGGTTTTCATTTTGATCTTCCTAACTCAATCCGATTATCTGCTTAATCCGTTTGATTTATTTTGATCAGTAGACTCTACGAGTGCTAATTTCGTAGAGCCTACTCACTGAGGGCTTTACAGTTATTTTAGCGATTAATTGCATTCTTGTATTTGATGATAATCCAGTTGTTCTCAATCCCGAAAGGTTATATCGTAATATGTCGATATAGCATTTTTTGGCAATTTTGGTAAAGTTTTTTGTTTCAGAAATGAAATGTGATAAAGTAGTAGTATTTTATGTAGACACATAATGGATATATTTCGTATATGGAAGCAGTAATATATATTCTAGGTAAATACTCAATTCATTAATTTGGCATATGTATGTGTTTCTACATGACTGCTTTAGTTTGCTAAATTTGGAAATGTTCTTACTATATTTAGCTTGTGTACTTGGTGAATTATATTTTGAACGCTAACTACATAATATATATATATATATGTGTGTGTGTGTGTGTGTGTGAAATGGCACTACTATACATAGTTTTTTTTATACACATTTTTTGTCACTTTAATTGTGGTTCTTTTTTTTCTGAACTGAATTACGTATCTTGTGTTCAAAACTTAGATAACTCTGCATATGTTCTGTTTAATGTTATGGCTGACTGCTGATGGTGTTGAGTCTTGGTTCCAGGTAGACATGGGGATATATCTCAGCACCCCCAAAACTGAAAAGGTCTCAGAAGATGGTGAGAATGACAGACTTAGATATGGTATGTCCTCAATGCAAGGATGGCGCTCAACCATGGAAGACGCTGTAAGTGTTCTTTGCTACCTTTTCAGTACACTTAACTAATTTTTTGTATGCAGATTGTGATTGTGAGTGTGTAAGAGGTTGATTTAAAGTTTGCACCTTCATACTGCATTTTGAAACATTGAGATTTGCCTAATCATTATCTTCTTTTTAGTTGTTAATTTATTATGTTCTTTACATCTTTGAAGCGAACAAATTGATTTCCATCAATAAAAGTGTTTTCTTATGAAGATAGAAGTAACCAACAGAGATCGAACCAGACCAACCAGTAACCTCTTGATCTGCTGTCCCATGATAAAATTTGTGACATACGTATGTTTGACATTTTAGATTATGTGTATTAATAGAGTATGTAGACTCACTCAATGGTGTGTTCTCTGCTGTTTTTGAAGGAAGAGCAATGGGATAATTTTGAAGATTTGGCCTTCATTCTTTGAACTAAAAACATACTATATTTTACGTTATATACAATGATCAAACTTAGATGGTGCTTTTGAATTAGTTTAGAATAAATGGATTGTGGTCTCCAGGGATGTAATCCTTCTATATTTGGTGGTTATATATTAATTTTCAGCTTCATCATCACAGTTTTTTGTGCTTTACTCATATGAGGTGTCCTGCAGCATGCAGCTTATCCAGATTTGGACAGCTCAACGTCTCTCTTTGGTGTTTATGATGGCCATGGAGGTGAGGGCGTGGGTCATTGAGTTAGTTCTGATTTGTTGTATTGTCCTTGTTATATAATATGTGATATTCTCCATCTCTATGGGGCTTTTACTCGATTCCCTCCTTGTTTGTTCTTGGTATATTTTGGTGCTCATAATCACCTTCCCTGATAGTCTTTACTTTTTTCAATAATCACTTTCTTGTGCTTTCTTCACATGATCTATTGCTTAAAGTCTACTTGTTAGTTGTTATTGGTCCTGAAATGGATCTTTGATCAATAAACTACTTGTTCCGTTCCTTTTCTAATGAATGCAGAGAATTTGATGATTACCCATAGTTTCTTGTAACCCTTTTCCTCCTCCTCCTGCTAAAGACCTTGGCCTTTTTCTCACACTTTGAAGAAGTTACCTATTTGTCTGGCTTGCTTTTGGCTTAGTATCGAAGCATGGTAAAGCAGTTAGCTTCAATCTGCTGCCCTTCATGATTTCTTGCACATCCCCTTCCTTAATTGGATCAACTATCAGGACCGTAAAGTAGGGGTGGCAATTCTAACATAATACGAAAACACAACTCGAAATTAGTGGATTAAGGTCTATGAAGCACGGATACGATACGATGTAGATACGGCGATACGGAAAAACCTAAAAAAATAAGAGACGAGTATGGTTAGGATAAGTTCATAAAAAATATATTTTTTGAAATTTTATTGTTATATTTAATGTAATAATTATTATTTATAAAGTGAATCACACATCTATCAAAAATATATAATAATCATACATTCATAATTTTTTTTTGTACAAATAAGGGTCCAAACATATTGGCTCTGGTGCCTCTATTTTTTTAAAAAAATTCAAGTAATACCCCTCCGTATCCTGAAGTATTCGAAATTCAAATTTATTTTTTTTAATTTTAGGATACTTTCCAGTCATGTATCCGATCATATTGAACGCGTATCCTTATTGGGAAAGTATCCGATACCGATACTTTGACGCTTTTGAAGTATCCGTGATTCATAGGTTAAGGTTGATCATTTATCAGCATGAACTCGTAAATGACATGACATGTTAACACGAATAATTAATGGGTTGGGTTAATGTCAAACACGAACAACACGAAATTGACACAATTAGCACATTTAGCTAATATTGTAGAAATAAAATGCTAATTATTTGTTATTGTTTATTAAACATTGACATAATTATTGTACAAAAAAGATATTTTTACTCATTATTATTGTTCTGTTTATTAAGTTAATTTTAAATTTATAGAAAAAGTTGAGCTTGGATTCAATTAAATTGAACTTTAAACTTAAATCTTAACGTTAAGTTCTTTATTCGAGGTTTATATGGGTCAACACGAACACGAATTCGATACAAAATAAACACATATGTCGATTCGACACGACACAATTAGTTAAATAGGTTGGATTAAGGTTGATTAATATTCAACACAAATCCGCAATAACACAACACGAATCCGATATGACACTACACGATTGTCACCTTTAATGATCATCCAATTATTATCATAGTCATGATTCTATCGTCAAGGAAGCCTTTTTATTTCCTCGGTGTAGTTTTACTTTCTGCCTATAGATTGTTACCAATAGGAACTCGGTTAGACTTTATTTTCCTTTTGAAGTGTTTTAGGTTCCCTATCAATATTGCAACTTTGACATACTTTTGGAAATTAATCGGCCACAATAGGTCAATATGCCCGTGTCATGTGATTTTCATTGAGGATAGAACCAGAAATAATCAGTTTCTTCAGTATACATTTGGAACATGGATGGGTAGACCGGTAGGTCCTACTAAAAAAAAAACTAAGGATCCAATGATCCAACAATCTATTTATTTTGGTAAGCAAAATTTGGCAAAAGCTTTGGTTACCTTGGCATTATTCTTTCACTAAACAGCTCTTCATGCAACTGCCCATATCAATTAACATTGTCCACACATCATGGTCTATGTACAATTGAGAAAAGTACAATGGATATAATTGTCTCTACATCCTTCCTCACGTGAGTATGGGCCTAGACACTTGACATTATATAGTAGCTTTAGAGCTTGATGTAATATTACTTTTGTATTCAGTTGCTTTAGTATGAGGAACTAACTTATATGTTTTGTTTGTATGTGTGGTGTGTGAACAAATTTTTCCTCTTCAAACTAGACGTTAAGGGACTTGAATATGTAAATGATGATAATTTGTATGTAAATGATGGTATAAATGATGATAAATTGTATGTAAATGATGATAAGCGTAGTAATGAAACACGGATACTTCGTCCAGGTGAGAATACATATCAGATACGCAGCGTACTTATTTGATAATTAATAAAATATCTGGATATTTCGCAAATACTTCCACAAATAGAGTAAGATGTACAATTTTTAATTTTAATTTATGACATTTCCTTTTGAATTTACATACAGTACAAAACATGACTTTGAAAACGCGCGTTTTAAGTATTCTCTACCATTACATGTCAAAAGAATATAAAAAAATGAGTTAGTTACACTATAACTTTTGAAACAAATACTTGTAAACAAACCAACTAGTTAAATGTTAGTTTTAATTCTTTTAATTGGTCACATTCATTTTATGGATATATCATAATAAGACAATATTATACCTTTTTCGGGGTAAAAGTTGCTAATTTTGTTTACTAGTGTTAAAGAATTACTAAAAATTTTAATTTTTAAGTTGTTCAATAATGGTTAAATATATAATAAATTTTATTATAAAAGTATCCTGGCCGTGCCATTATTCTATTCTTTTAGGTTTTGTTGTATCGCCGTATTTATATCATATCATATCATTTCATACCCATATCCCGTATCTGTATCCATGCTTCGTAGGTGTAGTTACTACTTTCATTTAATTTAAGATTCTGAAGATTCATTATTGGCATTTTCTTGCCCATTTACATACTTGCTTTGATTGAATGCCGCCTATTGGTATTAGTGGAGTAGGATTAATTCCTCCTCTCTTTTGCTTTTCATTTTTTTTTTCCGAAGTTTAACCAGGGTGCCCAGATTAACATGTTCCTTTCATTTTCTTGACACCACATCTTCTTCTCATTGAAAATTATTCCATTTGCAGGTAAAGCCGTTGCGAAGTTCTGCGCCAAGTATCTTCATCAACAGGTGCTCAAGCATGAAGCCTACTCAGCTGGAGACTTAGGCACGTCTCTTCAGAAAACATTTCTCAGGTTACTTTGATCCTTTTATTTTCAGTTATTCTTTTAACCTGTTCTGCGGGTGCCACGATGTAATCCTAACCCAAGTCTGCACAAGACAGCCAGGAAAGTATCATTCACCAGTAAGTCAAATGTTCTCATCAGCACAGGATTTTGAACGAGGCTGGGTTTTCTCACTGGCCAGTATAGCCTCTGATATTTTGTGATATATCCATATATTGTATAGGTATTTAAACTTTTATACTTGTCTAAATGGTCATTATTACGATATTTAGGGCTGCTGTAGGTTATTTCACTTGTGAATGGTTCTTTTGGGCAAGGTTTAAATTTGCATGTTTTGTTTCAGTTGTAAGATGAATATGATTAGAAATACCATAGTGGGAAAAGAAAATTTTGAGAAGAGAAATGTCATGATAATTGCCATTAGTGCAATGTTAACACATTAGATTTTGGAGACAATCTAGCTTCCATAAGATCTTGTTCATTTTTCATTCATCACACCATTAATTGCAAATAGTTCTAACTAGAATGGAATTTGCAGATACGTTCGATGGTGAATTAATTTCCCAGATGCCAAATAATTAATTTTCTTATTTGTATTCCTTGATGTAGAATGGATGAGATGATGTGTGGACAAAGAGGTTGGAGAGAGTTAGCTATACTGGGGGATAAAATAGACAAATTTTCTGGCATGATTGAGGGTTTGATATGGTCTCCAAAGAGTGGTCCAGTCAATGGCCTCACTGGGGATTGGCCTTCTGAAGAGGTGTGTAATTAACGGCTAATCAATTATATGTTTGTGTATAATGGTAATGTTTCATCCTTTTAGCTAGAGGCTAGACTCAATTTCTAATACTTGGAGGCATGACGTGTCTTGGCCTAAATCTGTGGATGTTTGCCTTGTTATTTTTCCTCCGTGTTGCTGTACAACCCATAAGTTTGATGTCTTTATAAGTTCTCATTTGAGATATGATCTACACATATAATATCAACTTCAAAAGCATTTCCAGTCTGGTGTCCTTAAGTCGATCTCAATATCCAATTAGTATTGCTCTGTTGTGAAGTTCTCGGTTTTTTTTTCTCCACTGCATTTTTTCTGTAAAATTTTGCAGTTAAGCCTCATCAAATGTTTTCATGAACTAGGGACCTCACTCTGATTACCATGGACCAACTTCAGGAAGCACAGCATGTGTTGCAATTATTAGAAACAACCAACTTGTTGTGGCAAATGCTGGTGATTCTCGCTGTGTAATATCTCATAATGGCCGGGTAATTTTTCCTCGCTCGTCAGGTGCTGTCAAAGTTCTAAGCCAATAGTATATTATTTGAGCATTTTACAATATAAATTACACATTTTTGGAAAAAATAATTAGCATAAGAAAATGATTTTTGTACCGCACTCAATATGAATAGAAATTCATTAAACTGCAGTTTGTGGGGATGTTTTTAGCAGTTGTAAAGAGAAGGAAAAATCCGTTTTTGTTTAAGAGACTACAATTTCACCCCTGGGTTTCAGAGGGCAGTAAGATAACTATTTCTTTTCTACTTTTGTTCCATTTCATAAAACTCATAACTATCGTGAATACTTAGAAAGCAATAATGATGGGGGCAATAAACGTGTTACAAAAAAATTGGTGGCAGCCCAGCAAGATAATGCCACATAAATATGACAATCAACATATGCAGATCCCATACTGTGAAGTTAAATGTGCCTGTATTTAATTGGAGTGCTCTGTGCTGCCTTTTGTTTTTGGTAATGTGACAGTTGCCCATCAGTGCTTTATGCAGGACTGTACTAAGTGCAAATCTTTTTATGCAGGCGTATAATTTGTCTGAAGACCACAAACCTCATCTTGAGGCCGAGAAAGAAAGGATATTAAAAGCTGGTGGTTATGTTCAATGTGGACGGGTCAATGGGAGTTTAAACCTGGCAAGAGCTATTGGTACTTCACATCTGCTTTATATATTTCTTGAACAGTCCTTTCCTTTCCTACTTTTTGTTTAATTGCAACTTTTTTTGGGTAAATTGTTTTATTGTAACTTGATTTAATGGTTTCAGGAGACATGGAGTTAAAGCAGAATAAATCACTGCCTGCTGAAAAGCAAATAGTAACTGCCAATCCTGATATAAACACTGTATGTAGCATCGATATTCTCTATTTTTCCATTGATCCTTTTTATTTCATGCATAGCAATATGGATATTTTTAGTTTCTCTGATTATTTTCGATAGTGTGAGATATTTGCTTAATATCCTCTAGTGAAAGTACAAATTTGGCCCCAGCCTTGATCAATGATTATTTGTTCTTTTCCTTGTCTGGGAACTAGGTTGATCTTTGCGATGACGATGATTTTCTCATTCTAGCTTGTGATGGGATATGGTAAGTCTTGTACTAGTGTGTGCTTTAAACAGCTTATAAAATCCACATGTTTATAAGTTGATGCTGCTGTAATGCATTATTGGTATTGCTTTATTTTATTTTGCTTCTTCCTTTTATTGTTCTAGGGATTGCATGTCAAGCCAGCAGCTAGTGGACTTTGTACAGGAACAATTGAAGACCGTAAGATTCTTAATACCTGTTCCGGGACATTATAGGTATACTTTGTGAAAATTAAAACAGAAAGTTGTTATAAATTATGCAGGAAAGTAAGCTTTCTGTGGTGTGCGAGAGGGTGTTTGACAAGTGTCTGGCTCCAGCAGCCGGAGGGGAGGGATGCGACAACATGACAATGATCTTGGTGAAGTTCAAGAAACCTTGGGATTTTGGTCCTTCTACAAAGGAACATCCTCTGCCCTCCGATCAACAATCTGAAACTGATCAAAATCCAGCAGAACCTGAATCTAAGTAGAGGTAACCCCTCATTCTACCCAACTTCCTTGTAAAGTTAGGCGCTCTCGTGGATATCAACATGTGTTTGTAAATGTTGAAAGTTTTTCACCGAAGAGCAGTGGCTGTTAAGAAGTTTTCTGTGCATATGTTGTGTTTTCCGGAATAATTTCATTCAATTGACTCAGAATGTGCCAGATACAATATGTTTAGGTTGCAATAGAAATCGATAATGTACGTGCGATTACCCTTGTCAGGGCCGGAAATAGGGAACTTCGTAGTGCTTTGGAAAACATGTTGGATGGGCTATTCCCACCCCACAAATCTCCATTCCTACCCCATTAAACTCTAAATAATAAAACTACTAAGTTAACCCCTTTTATACCCACCTCACTTATAACTAAGTCCACCCCTATTAATAACCAAACTCATCTCAATTATCACCTTTAGGGTTTCTTTTTATACGTATGTTAAGAGTATTAGGGTAGTATGTGTAAATTGTTAATAGTAAGAGTGTGTATGTGTAATTCTTATTATTGTGAGTTAACTATAAGTACAAGTGATGTATGAGAGCTAGGTTATGTTTTTAACCACTCTCTGTTTCTCCCTGAATATTGTCTCTAATATTATGTTAATCCTCCAAAATTAACATGGTATATGAGCAATTACGGTCTTAAATACATTCTGAATAAATTAACTCTCTATTATGGTGGTAGTGATACTGTTGTTGTGGTTGATCTGTGATGGTGGTACTGTTGGTAAAAGCCATTGTGGTATTGTTGCTGTGGTGGTATTATCGATTGTGGTACTGTTCATCGAAGCTAGTACTGTTGGTGGTTGATCTTCGTTGATGTGGTGGTGTTGTCGTTGTGGTAGTGGTCCTGTCGGGGTTTCAATGGAGTGGTGATACTCTATGGTGGAGGTGTCCTGTGTGAGGCGTTGTCAACATCGGTGCTTCTGTGTGTCCTTTATGGTCTGCAATCTTGGTCGTCATCGACACCGGTGGCTTCGCGGTCGATCGTGGTGGTGTTGTTGTGCTGTGTAATCTGTTGTGGTGGTGTGTCATTGGGTCGACAGCGCTGCACAGTCGAAGATTGAGGTTTCTCTTGAAACCCTAATCAGACAAAGAAGACAAAGTCCATTTGGGTCGGTTCAGGTTTAATCAGTTTACTTCGGTTCAGTGGTCCAGCCAGTCCAGCTGGTCTGGTTCAGTCTTCCAGCAGCCTCAGCAGGTCCGGTTCAGTTGTCCAGCAAGGTCCTCCAGTCCACTTCAGTTGTCCAGTGGCTTCCTCTTGTAGTATCAAGGTTGCTCTCATTTTACTATTTGCTATATTGTTATGGAACCTAAGCAAAATGCTATTGCTCCATCTTTACCTCCTACCTTTACTTCTCCGATCATTCTTAATGGTCCCATGATTTCCGTTAAACTCAATGAGACTAATTATACTTTATGGTCCCGTTCTGTTCAAGTCTTTCTTCAAGGCAAAAGTTTCAAGAAATATTTGGTTAATCCTAAACTCAAGGAAGATACTCTTGGGTATGATCAATGGGAACAAGAGGATGCTCAGATTATCTCTTTACTGTTGAATAGCATTGAGCTCAGTATTAGCTCTTTTCTGCTCTATTTTGATATTACCAACGAGATATGGGATCACTTGGTCATTATGTATTCTGGTACAGGTAATTTTACCCGTGCGTATGAGGTGTGCAAAGAGTACTTCGGGTTAGAGCAGGGTATTCTGAGTCTTGCCGATTATTACTCTCACATTCAGGGAGTCTGTGAGGAGATGAAGACCTACCATCCATTTACTACTAATGCAGCAGTTTGGCAGAAGCAACATGAGGACCTAAATGTTGTTAAGTTTCTGGTAGGATTGAAACCTAATATGAGGCTATTCGTTCTGAGATTTTGGGTGGTCTTCGTCTTCCATCACTGCTTGAGGTTTTCTCTCGTTTACAACGTGCTACATTGTCTACTCCTTCAAGCATTGATCATGGTGTCTCCACTGATCGCTCAGCTCTTGTGGTTCCTAATAAACACAGTGATGGTCATCAATGTGGACGTGGTGGTCATGGTGGTCGAAGAGGTCATACTGGTGGTCGTGGGGGCCGTAATGGACCCCGTTCCTATACTCACTGTGGTCGTGGAGGACATATTGTTGATTTCTGTTGGGATTTACATGAAAAACCTTCTGGTACTGCTAATCAGGCTTCCTATCAAGATGACACCTCGGTTGTTACTTTCGTACCTCGGTCAGCTCCACCAGACACTGGGTCAGTTATTATTACACTGGGTCGAGAGGTGTATGCCCAGTTCTTGTCTCAGCAACAGATTGTTTCATCTCCCTCCACTACTACTTTTACCCAGTCAGGCATTGCTTCCATTTGTTTATTGTCCTCCACTTGCAGTCCCTGGATCATAGACTCTGGCGCTTCTGACCACATGACTGGTGGGTTAGATGTTTTTTCTACTTATCAATCTGCTACTTCCACACGTAATGTTACTCTTACTAATGGTACTTGTTCTATAGTTTTAGATTTGGGGACTACTCACTTCAGTCTGGATATATCCCTATCTTTCGTGTTATTTGTTCCTCAGTTTTCTTTTAGTTTACTTTTCATTAGTAAGATTACTCGTTCTCTCAATTGTTCTGTAATCTTTTATCCTTCTTATTGTGTCTTTCAGGATCTCAAGATGAAGAAGAAGATTAGTACGGGGCATGAAGTCGCTGGTCTATATTTCTTCGATTTTGATTCACCTACTCGGGCTCTACAAACCTCGTTGTCTCCTTTTCAATGGCATTGTTGTCTTGGACATCATTCTCTCCAGAATCTAAAATGTCAAGTTCTCGGTCTTAGTTATGTGTCGTCTTTCTCTTGTGAAGCTTGTTAACTTAGTAAGTATCACTGTGTATCATTTCAGTTTAGAGTCTATAATCGCGTGTCTAGTCCATTTGAGTTGGTGCATTCTGATGTATGGGGCCCAATAAGAATATGTCATCTAATAAATATCCTTATTTTGTGTCATTTGTGGATGACTATTCTCGTGTGACTTGATTATTTTTTATGAAAGTTCGGTCTGAATTATTCTCTATATTTGAGACATTTCGTAAGGAAATCAAAATTCAGTATGATTGTCGTATACGTATTTTACGTTCTGATAATGCTCGGGAATATGAATCTGATCATTTTTTAGTTTATCTCAGTAAAACTGGTATTATTCATCAGACTTCATGTGCTTATACATTTTCACGGAACGGTGTTGCTGAACGCAAGAACCGTTATTTGTTGGAAGTCACCCGTGCCCTGTTATTCCAGATGAATATTTTTCGATATTTTTGGAGTAATGTTCTTTCTATTTGTCACCTTATTAATCGTATGACATCATCTGTATTAAATGGGCAAAGTCCATATTCTGTCATTTTTCTTAGAAAGCCTTTATTTTTCCAAACTCCTAAGGTTTTTGGATGTGTCTGTTATGTTCACAATTTGGGTCTTGAGTTTGATAAACTTGACCCTCGGACTACCAAATATGTATTTTTTGGTTATTCTCGCACACAAAAAAGGTATCGTTGCTACAGTCCTTCTCTGCGACGATACTTTACTAGTGTCGTTGTCACATTTGAGGAATTTATTTCATATTTTTCAGCACCTTCTCGGCCTTTGGATCTGGACTTTGGGTCATTTCTTGTACCACCATCTTCAGATATTCCGTTGCTCACTATATTACCATTTACTTTACCTCTTCGTGTATTCTCTCGTCGTCCTCGACCATCGACTGAGGTGCCCGTACCGTCTTCTTTGCTACCTTTTGATCCTGGTCCATAAGGTAATTTAGACTCTTTATCTATTGCTCTTCGAAAAGGTATTCGTTCGTGTGTTACTAATCATCTCATTACTCATTTTGCAAGATGCATTATTTGATCCGGGTTGGAGGAAAGCTATCGAGGATGAGATGAATGACTTACATCATAATGGGACTTGGGATCTTGTTCTTTTACCTCCTGGTAAACGAATTGTTGGTTGTCGTTGAGTGTATACTATTAAATTTCTTCCAGATGGTTCTGTAAAATGTCTCAAAGTCCGGCTTGTTGCAAATGGCTTTACTCAGATCTATAGTATTGATTATGAGGAGACTTTTTCTCCTGTTGCCAAAATTTTCTATGTTCGTATCTTGATTTTTTTGGTTGTTAATCTTGATTGGCCCTTGTTTCAGTTAGACGTCAAAAATGTCTTCCTACCTGGTGACTTGATTGAAGAGGTATACATGGAGCAGCCACCTGAGTTTACTGTTCAGGGGGAGTATGGTAAGAGTGTATGTCGGTTAAAGAAATTTTTGTATGTTTTAAAACAGTCACCGAGGGCATGGTTTGGTAAATTTTCAAATGCAGTTTTAGAGTGTGGTCTTCTTCGATGTTAGACAGACCATTCTGTATTTCATAGACAGACAAATGCTGGATATGTTGTACTGGTGGTCTATGTAGATGATATTGTGATCACTGGAAATGATTCTGAGGAGATTGTTAAGTTAAAAATCTTCTTGCAAGATCAATTTTATACTAAAGATTTGGAAAAACTCAGGTATTTATTGGGAATTGAAGTGACTCGATCTAAATAAGGTATTTGTTTATCACAGAGGAAGTATGAACTTGACATGCTAGAGGAAGCAGGTTTACTGGGTGGAAGACCAGTTGATGTTCATATGAATCCGAATCAAAAACTATTAATGGATGATGGTGCACTGTTTGAGAATCCGTATCGATATCATAGATTGGTTGGGAAGCTAAATTATCTTACTATTACTCGACTGGATATTTCCTATGTAGTCAGTATAGTAAGTCAGTTCATGGGGTGTCCTAGAGTACCACATTGGGAGGCAGTTATTCGTATTCTACGATATCTCAAACGAGCTCTTGGACTTGGACTGTTATATCGAGCTAATGGACATCTTAAAGTGGAAGGTTTCTTAGATGTTGATTGGGCTAGCTCTCCTTCTGATCGGAGATCAACCATTGATTATTGTACTTTCTTGGGAGGTAACGTTGTCTCATGGAAAAGAAAAAATCAATTCGTGGTAGCATGATTCAGTGCTGAGGCCGAGGATAAGGCAATGGCGCATATGACGAGTGAGTTGACTTGGCTAATACACTTCCTCTAGGAAATTGGGTTTTCAATTCAACCTCCTTTACAGTTGTTTTGTGACAATCAGGCAGCTATCCATATTACTGTCAATCTAGTGTTTTACGAGAGAACCAAACATATTGAGGTTGATTGTTACTTTATTCGGGACAAGATAGTAGCTGAGGAGATTACAACTTTATTTGTGAAATTTATAGATCAGTTTGCAGATATGTTTACCAAAGCATTGAGTCGTACACGTCTTACAACGATTTGTTCCAAGCTTGGATTATATGATATATATAGTCCAGCTTGAGGGGGAGTGTTAAGAGTATTAGGGTAGTATATGTAAATTGTTAATAGTAAGAGTGTGTATGTGTAATTATTATTATTGTGAGTTAACTATAAATACAAGTGATGTATGAGAGCTAGGTTATGTTTTTAACCACTCTCTGTTTCTCCCTAAATATTGTCTCTAATATTATGTTAATCTTCCAAACTTAACAACTTATTTCACATAGCCTATACATGAAATATACTCATCTGGATTCTACTCTAGATTCTTTTCATGCAAATTGCTTCAGTTGTCGTTGTTTGATCTCTGTCTTCTTCGTTCTCTATCTTCTCCGATCTCATCGTCGAAATAGTATACTAATTCCTATCTGCGTTTCTCTTTCTTGCTTTATTAATCGCCAGTTGAAAGAATTCGCAGAGAAAAATATCTTCACACACAATTTCTCAATATACAGAAATAAATCTCTTGGAATCTTTATTGTAGGTTGCATTTGAAGTTAAGTTTCTTGAAAATGAAAAGAAAAATATCATCAAGTCTTGCTCCTTGAATCACACAGTCTATACATAATTGTTTGTTCAGTTTTAGTAGACAATCCGGTTGAGTATATTTTATATAGA
>CM042202.1:10074522-10087697 GCA_023539305.1 Ilex asprella
TAATATAGTATAATTTATATTTATATTATATTATATACTAAAAATAACTTAGGCTATCCAAACAAGTTTTACTATTTTCTGTACTATAAAATTGTTTTTAAAATCATCTAACCAAACAAGTTTTTTATCTCAAAAAATATCAAAACTAATTTCTCAAAACTCTTTTCAAAAACTGTTTTCAGATACTAATTTTTGAAAACATATCCAAACAGGCCCTTAAATTCTTATTGGACATGATTATTTGATATGATATTTTATTTTCCGTCAACTTAGTAAATATTTACAATCAAAAGACATGCATATTGATATTGATATAGATCAATTAAAATGTCTCATTTCTTTTTTTTTTTGAAAAATATAAGAAAATTGGATCTACAAATGCTATGATTTCATTTAAAGAGATTACATATGAAATGGGTATAGAATCTATATTTCGTGAAAAACGTATAGTTTGTAAAAATAAAAAATTGATGAAAATGTTGACGATGAAACAACACAATCTATTGAAGAATCTTTTAAAATTTATTATTTTACATATATAATTATTCAAGCTAATTCTTCACTAAATAGTAGATTTGAACAATTACAAAAATACAAAAATATTTTTAATTTTTTATTTAACTTAAAAAAATTAAAATCATTGACTAATAATAGTTTAAAACAATATTGTTTGAATCTCCAATATTTCTTAAAACATGAATTTTTTTTGATATTGATGGTTTAGATTTATTTTTAGTACTAAATGTTTTAAAAGAAATTTTACAGACGAAAGAAAATAATTCAATTGAGATACTAAATTATATAAAAAAGTTAAATTCTTTTCTAAATGCATGCATTATTTATAGAATATTATTAATAATTCTTGTAACAGTTGCTTCTGCGAAAAGAAGCTTTACAAAATTAAAATTGATAAAATTTTACTTAAGATCAACTATATCACAAGAAAGATTAACTAAATTAGCAATCCTATCAATTGAAAAAAATATAGTAGCAAAACTTGAATATAAAAACTTAATTAATACTTTTACAACTCAAAAAGCAAGAAAAGTTAAGTTTAAATAAAAAATATTAATACTAAATATAAAAAATCTTATTTAGAAGTATCGCTTTAGACACCAAATTGTCTTGAGCCACCCTGAGGCAATGTCTTCCTGCTTTTGGCATTGATGATCTCTAGAACCAACTACTCATCACACATTACTAAAAATTTGTAGTTCAGTTTTGGAGGTAGCTTGAACAAGGGGGTGGCATTCATGCTCATATTGAAGACCCTTCTGATTATGCCAAAAGGCCACAACAGTCAGTAAGTACCATACTCATATTAACACACAGCAATACAAAATGTTTATGCAAAGTCTTGCGGCCAGATACCCCCAAAAAGGCATTTCACACCATTGCATTTTTATTGAGATTAACAAACAAAGCTCAAGAACTAACAAGAAGAGAAGTTCTGATGTCAAATGATTTAGAACATTTGAGCAAAAGGGTAGTCTTTGCCGGACTGACTAAGATTCGAGTAAGAGAAGAAAATGCCAACTTCCTAATATATAAGAATGCCTGGGTTTTTTTACGAAGCAATGCTTTTTGTACCTTGATGAGAAAACATAGAACAAAAGATTACCCATATTGGGGCTCTGGCAACAAGTCACTATGGATCAACAGAGAAAAATGACATGCCCGAAACTTCATATGGTGATTGGAGAAACCCAATCAGAAAGCTTCATTAATCATTTTGCTGAAGATGAACTTGAAGAAAGTCTTGCACTCCGTGCTTTATCAGCTTTTTCCAAATAATCTTGATGGGATTGATGCCTCGTTCCTTCAATTAAATAGAAATGCATTACTTTTGAGCTTGAAGATACTTAGACAACAAGTGCCCAAAGAAACACACAAAACAGCTTTAGAAACCTTAAGAAATGCAAGAGCCAGGGTGGGTAGGATATTTACAAGGAGAAATGCACATAGAAATGTCAAGCACATGGAACCACAAACTCTTCAAAGGGCCATCTAAACCCTTTGGGAGTTGGCGTGACATAAAATTGACAACAAAATGTCCTTCAATTGATTTTTTTTCCTTATTTGAATTAACAAAAATATTAGGAACTTTCTGGAATGCAAAACAGGAACAGGAACAGGAACAGGAACACAGTATGGCACAAACTTTAAAAAATGGTAAGATGGGCAAATGTATCCAACGTGTAGAAAATGTGTTGAGGTATTCTAAAGTATAAAAGGTTTTCTTTTGAACGATAGATGACAAATCACAAGAATTATAACTATGATGAATGGGCTCTCCATTTACTTAGACAATTTGTCGTATTGAAATTACTCATGTTGAAACTTCTGGATTGCAAAATTCAGCATTCTGAAATAGAAGTGCACAAGATTACGGGGGTGTTCCTCGTAATTCCCAATTTGCTAAGGTATTAGTGTTTTCTGGTGACTACACTTTGATCTTTGAAAATATGGAACACCGTATTTATTTTAAAAGAAATACTCTCTTGCTCCCATCCATAAGCTCCTTTGGAATGGTGGATGTGAAAGGATTGGATAGACATACAGACGGATTAACATTTGGGAAAGAGAAGAGATATCAAAAGTTGTCAGGCTGGAGAGTAGACTCCCACAACCAGGGACATGTATATGGGATCAAGTCTTTACACTACTAAAACTCTCAGCCGATAGACTCAGTACTGTAACATACATACCTACAGATTATAAAAAATACAGGGGGGACATGGCCCCCTCAGGCCATCCCTACACTCCATCACTAGCCACAACTACTGGAATCGTTCATGAAACCTTAGCAATCTGAGTGTCTAGCTGAACTCTCAATTTTTAAGGTACGAAATTCTTAAGCAATAGACTTGAGGGTCCAATCAAATTAAAATCCACACCATTTCAAATTCATCTATCCAAAGGACACAATGTTCTATTGTGCTAGTGCATTAATCCAAGTATTGCACGGTCTTTCATCATTGTTAAAAGGAAAATTGTTGTGTGCCGATATACAAAAGTACCAACAATGAGCAAGTCATTGTTTCACCTCACAAAGCTATGTCCCTGACTTGAATCAATTTCATTGTTACTAAGCTACAACCCATCTCCACTCCCATCGCTACAGTTTCTCATAATCTGATGCAACACACAGATATAGAGCTTATTCAGATGCTTTTCAATAAATTACAAGATAGAAAAACCTAATTCTACTCTCAAATCTCGCCAAATCATAAAAGCTTGCTGAAATTCCTACAATCACTTAATCTTAAGGACCATTACAATAACTTGGTTGGATTTCCAAAAAAAAAAACAACAAATGATAAGAAAAGAAATGAAATGAAACGAAATTCACAATTACATTTTCCAGCTATAATATCGCTAAAATGAAACTAAAGACGCCAAATTTCTGTGCTATTTTGTTTCTTTTCCGAGCTTTCTTATGCAACCAAATAGAAAATCATACAAGGAGTAATAGTAATAAATAGAAAAGGATTCGTACCTCGGTTCATGAGGTACCAGGGGACGCCAAAGATGACGGCGATGACGGCCATACCAGCCATGACGTGCTTCTTCTCGCCACTGTAGAGGTAGTGTTCCATTTTTGTCCTAAAACCTCCTCCACCGCCTCCTACTCCGTTGGCTCCATTGGCCTGTGTTCCGTTCCCCATTTTTCTTCCTTATCAAACAGCTTAAACCTTCTTCAGTTTCTCTCTCTCTTCTTGGTCTTGCGCTAAAACCCTAGTCTTTAGTTTTTTCTTCACTTAGTTTTATTTTTTTATTTTTTTCATTTTTAGATTGATTTCATTTTATTTTCACCTATCAAGTTTGAATATTATCCAAATTTCAGTCGAATTAAGATTTTGTTCAAAAAACCATAATAAAGCCACTATATTGAGCATTGTACAACCAAAAAATAAGATCAAAAATTAAATATTATAAAAATAAGAATATTAAAATAAATGTATAATAAAATTAAGAGGTATATAATTAAAAATATCAGGACAAGGTTGAGTTGATTGTACGATAACCCAAGTATTAATTATTAAAAATCCCTTTTGAAGCACTTGCTATTTATGATAAAAAAAATTTTTTTTAAAAAGTACTAGCTATTTGGTTTGGTTATGGGTTTACCAAATCAGTAATGTTACGATGATCAAATTTAGAGTCCAAATAACATGACAATATATTATTTAAAATTTTTATTAAGATCTAAATTATATTACACCAAATAAATAAACTTAATTCAACAGCCATATCATTTGAACTCCAAATTTAATTTCAAAATTTAGTCACAGTCGTATTACTCCAAGATAAAATACCCACCAACTCCCAAGCAAAATGTAGTCACCTCCTCCTGGCTTACAAACTATGAAACAATTCTTCCCAACTGATGGCATCGCTCACCCTCGCAAGGAGGCTCCAACAAACACATTCTCAGCTTTTCCTCCGCTCCATTCTAAGCTCAGTCGTTCATCAACACATTACACCGTCGTCGACCTGCCAAAGTCTAGCACTTTGTTTCATTCAGCCATTTTATCAAACACGTATCAGTCCCTATCACGTCATCCCGCCCAACCACAATTTCTCCACACTTCCACGCTCTCACAACGAGAACATCTATAAGATAATCAATTTTAGTCAATATATAGACGAAACCCATAAACGGAACCAAACATGTGTTCTTGAATTCGTTGAATTACTCAAAGGAAATGCTACGAATGTTCCTTCAAAAGGAGAAGAAGCCGTGGCTTTTCTTGACAATTTGGGTGTCAAACCCAATAAAGGTTTGGTTTACTCTGCAATATGGGTTTTGAGAGACGAATGGAAACTGGCATTTTTGGTACACAAATGGGGTGAGAAATGGGGTTGTAATGTTGAGAAAACTTGGTGTTTGACGATATGGGTATTGGGTAACCATAAAAAGTTCAATACTGCTTGGTGTTTAATTCGGGACTTGCACTTGGCTTCAATGGATACTCAGCAAGCAATGCTCATAATGATTGATAGGTAAGATTGAGCATCGCTCATGACTCCATTGCAATTTTCTGGTTGATATTGTGATTTATTGAAATTGAGGCTGCCTTGATTGGCATCTCAAAGCGTAGTGTGGTGTGACTGGTTATATGACAACCAATCTAATACGTAATTCTATATTTCAAGCTTTAAGAGTTAAAGAAGAAAAAGAAGCAGCAGCTTTAAGAGTTAAAAGTTGATTCCTTTTTTGTTTTGTTTTTTCGCTCTGTTGAACTGCATACTAGGGCTAGCTGAACATGTTTATCTTCATATGTATTCCTTACCTGTGCCTTTCTCTCGCAATATTGTTTTAGTTATTGATTAATTGTTCTGGATAATTGTTGTATTAATCATTTTAGGAAAATGGAAATACATGATTCTGTCTCAAACTTGAGAATGGGTTTTTTTTTAGCGGTTCTAGTTTCTGCTTTTGAGTGTCAATATTGGCCAGAGTATTTCTTTTAGACTTAATACTATATTGATTTGCTTTGTGTTTATGATTCGACATAGAAACGCCTTTGCAATGCTGTCCGCTGGCTAATGTAGTTCTAAATTTGTGGATTTTCTCATATTTACCAATATCAATTGTTCAAATCATGTTTCTTTGCTTTGTTTCTCATATTGTGTTTGGATAGATATGCAGCTGCAAATGATCCAGGCAAGGCGATTCAAACATTCCAGACAATGGAGAAGTTTAGATTGTTGCCTGATCAGAAAGCATTCTACACACTTTTGAATATTCTTTGTAAACATGGCAACATTGAAGAGGCTGAAGAATTTATGCTTCTGAATAAGAAGCTCTTCCCATGGGAAACTGAGGGATTTAACATAATTCTGAATGGATGGTGTAATATATCTGTGGATGTATTCGAATCCAAGAGAATTTGGAGAGAAATGTCAAAATGCTGTATTTTGCCAAATGCAACTTCTTATACATACATGATTTCATGCTTCTCAAAGGTTGGGAATCTGTTTGACTCTCTGAGACTGTACGATGAAATGAAGAAAAGAGGTTGGGTCCCCGGCCAGGAGGTTTTTAACTCTTTGACATATATATTGACTCGTGAAAACTGCCTAGAGGAGGCTCTCAAAATTGTGGACAGAATGAAAGAAACCGGTCTTCACCCTGATTCTGTCACATACAACTCCATAATACGCCCTCTTTGTGAAGCATCAAAGTTAAAGGAAGCAAGAACTATATTGGCTGCAATGATAGGAGAAAATGTCAGCCCAACCATTGAGACATACCATGCATTTCTTGAGGATGCAAGTTTGGAAGGAACTTTAGAAGTTCTTAACCATATGAAGAAAGCTGGACTTGGTCCAAGCAGGGATACCTTTCTTCTAATCCTTGGTAAGTTCCTCAAATTGAAGCAACCTGAACATGCATTGAGGATTTGGGTGGAAATGAAGCAATATGAAGTATTGCCCGATTCTGCACATTTTGCGTCACTGGTAGAGGGCCTAGCAATGTGTGGGTTGTTGACCAAGGCTAGAGAATTCTATGCTGAGATGAGATCATATGGAATTCCAAACGATCCAAAGCTCAAGAAGCTCTTAAAGGAGGAATCATTACAAGGGCTTCATCACCAAAGAGAAGAACAGGGGCAGATGAGAATTGTGAGACACATCACGGAAGGTATCTCAGTATGTCATGAGAAAAGCAAAGGGATTAGAAATACAATAGGTGTTAAGCGGTCAAGAAATAAGACAAGCGGAACTTAGAACTCTTGACTGGATATTTAAAGGTTCAAAAGATCACCCGTTGCCAGCTTGGAATTGCCACTATTGCTTATACCATGATAATGAAAGCATTGGGATAGCCTCTGGGGGGACTACAAAAAGGGGTTGGGCATAAAACCTTGTGGCTACCAGCAACATCAGTCGGATCATATCTGGAGCAAGAAGCTAGGACCATGCCGATACTTCAGTGTAGTGTCCTGGGGATTTCACAGTGCTAATACAAGGAACCAATCAGCTCACAGACCAAGGCTAAGAAAAGGGTTTATTTAGCTGCTGTAACTGATGTGATGTACTTATACTTATTTGTAGGGGATGATTCAAAGCCAATGGATGCCTTGATGAATCTAGTTTATTGTTCCTAACCTGCCAAATGCAGGTACATAAGCTATTTCAGGTAGTTTCTATGTAAAAGAATAAATTTCAGTTCTTACTGAACTTGTGTATCATCTTTTTCTAAATGAACTTCTTATCTACAGATTTTTTGAATTTGTATTGATAAAGACCATCACCTTGAATTTGGCAAAGTTGTTTTCGGGTCAGTTTTTGAAAGTGGCAAAGTTGTTTTTGAACTATATTGTGTGTCAAACTTTTGTTCTGTTAGGGCAGAATGTAGGTACTATACCGATATTTTGTTTTATGCATCTTTTTTTTAGTTATAATGGCCAGATTTATATGATTATCATTTCAAACTTATCCAGACTATTAATAAAGGTTCCCTTTTAGCATAAACTGTTTAAGTGGTATGCTAGTAAGACAGTTACCTTTAGCAACGGCTTGCAATGTCTTTTATGTATCCTATATGCTAGCTAATTGGGTTTAATTTGCTTAAAACCTAAAAAAATTCCAAGATAAAGAGAGACCCATACCTGCTGTTTGGCATTCCCACCTTTCCTATTTCATCTACTTGGCAACACAAACAGGTATCATACCAAAAGTTATATAAAAATCAGAATTTGTTACAACTTATAATTTGGATCAAAATATGACTTAATGGAGTTAAGTTACGATAAAAAAAAAATTAAGTTACACCATCAATTACAAACAATCCCTGTTGCCTTAATTTCGATATAATCTGTAATCTTACCCTCTGATAATTTTGGAAAGATAATTCAATACATTTTAGTGTCATATTTATTGAGAATTGAAGATACGGTCTAAAGTACAAAAGAAACGACTCTATCACCCAACCATTTTTTTGATGCAATCACCCTCAAACGATTATTTTTTTTCCCCTTTTGCTGCACATTCTTCAACGGCTATGTAAACTATTGATTGATCAGTCAATTTGTTTTTTATTTCAAAATTTGGAAGGAATGTATCCATAAGCCGAATTAACTATTCTTTGCGCATATGATTTGATTTAGGCGTGACTTTTGAGACGCATGCACGAGACTTCGTTCTTGCATCAATTCTCATGATTTTAATCCACTTTTGTATTATTATTATATTTTTTTTGATAATCCACTTTTGTATTATTGAAATAGTATGGTTATTACATAGGAGAATATTTTTAACTACTTATCACCACCCTCCTTCCATCTATAACTACAACTCTTTTTGTGTGAATATTTTTTTTTTATTTTTTGTATATAAAATAGGTATATAGATACATCACTTCATATATATATTTGACGAAATATTGTCTCTTAACACAAAGGAAAATGTTATGTATCTCAAAACTCTAACCCAAATTCCTATCCCAAATGAAGGGAGACTATTGGATGAGTGGGTCCTATTAATTTTTTCAAATGGGACCCATTAATCTAATGATCTCCCTTGATTTGGAATGGAGATTTGAGTTAGAGATTTAGAATACATAACATTGTTCTAACACAAATAATTATTTGTAGGTGTCTTTATCATACTTGAGTTAAAACTAAGGTCTCAAATGTAGTATAAGTGGGGGCGATGAAGTCTATCCTTAAGAATTAATCACTTTTGTTCTTTAAAAACTATATCTTTAATTATAATCAACTCAGAGTTCGGCGGAATAATCCGCTATTGAACTCCGAAAGGATATATTCTTAAAAATGTTCTTTAAAATAAAAAATATAATATTTTAATATATTTTAATTAAATATTTGGAAGAGTAGCTTTCGAGATGCTCTAACACTACGATCCGATATATAAATAAACCCATGTTCTAGTCCCTTCCAAATACCTTGTCAAGTTTTGGTCAAAAAAGTGGTTGCTGATTCCTCACCATGTTCTCCAGCTCAGCCACCCACCTTATCTTCTTTCTCTGCCTCCTCATCGCCGCCGTCTCCGCCACCGACCACATCGTCGGAGCCAACAAGGGATGGAACCCGGGCGTTAACTACACTCTCTGGGCCAACAACCACACCTTCTACGTCGGGGACCTCATCTGTACATTTCCAACTCTACTCAACCCCCCCTCTCTGTCTCTCTCTCTGATATTGCTCTTTTTTGACAGCGTTTAGGTACCAGAAGACACAGTATAATGTATTCGAAGTGAATCAGACTGGTTACGATAACTGTACTACCGAAGGAGCAGTGGGGAACTGGAGCAGTGGAAAAGACTTCGTTCCTCTCAACAAGGCCAAGAGATACTACTTCATTTGTGGCAATGGTGGGTGCTTCAGTGGAATGAAGGTCTCAGTTATTGTTCATCCTCTTCCGTCTCCGCCTAACGCCGCCGTCGCTGCTGATCATTCGTCGACGAAGTCCGCCGGCGCATCGGCGGTTGGTAGGGCTGCGATGGTGATGCCTCTGTTGGTAATGGCTTCGATCTGGTTTGGATCTGGGTGGATCTAGTTTGGTACTCTTGCTTGTTTTTGGGATCTGCTCATGACGGTTAAATTCAGTTAAGTGTGTATTAGTGCTTCGATAAACTGTATTTATCGAATTATCAATTTTTTTAGCATTTTCTGTTTTCTGAATTTTTATATTGTGAGGTTTTATTTTTTTTTCTTTTGGGAACGGGAAAAGGGGAAGAAGGCTTGAAGAAAAAACAAAATTTTATAAGGTCAAGAGTATTTTCGAACGGAAGATCATTAGTTTGTGAGGCTAATCATCAGTCTAATAATCACCATCATGGTTGATTGATGACTCTTAAAATTTCAGTTCAATTTTTGACTTTTAGTAATTTAGATGTGTTAGGTTTAATCTCTTTTGACTTATTTTTGTTTTTGACATGTTTTAACCAAATTTAAATTACAGTCACTAATCGTGGAGCTCGAAAGAATCGTTGACAATTGACACAAACTTAGGTACACAATAACAAAAACAAAAAAAAAAACATCATCGTTCCCAGCTCATGTAATAATCTCTTACAAGAAAAAAAAAAAAGTCTCCTTGTTTCCCTAGTTGTTTTTATTTTCCCAAAATTTTGGCTTTTGTTCTTCACAAAAATAGACCGTTATAAATTCAAGCAACATTATCGCAATGGTTCAAAAAGATAAATTACGTATTCGCCAAAACTTTTATGAATTTTTAGGATGAAAAATGTTATTTAGACTTAAAAATCTAACATAATTTGTCGATCTAATGACGTGGTTTTATTGGAGTCATTGGATTAACACCAAGTTTTAATGTTTGGTGGAGCTCACAGTCAATCCAAAGTTATAGTGAATTAGATTAACAAATTAGATCAGTAAATTAGGTCTCAATAGTATTGCTCTCGAAAGCTTACTAAACCTATAATTTATATTAATTTAGAATTTAAAATATAGTAAAAAATTAGGTAGATGCATCATCCTTGGGTTAAAAAAAAAGGTTGAAGTCCGTAGTGTACCCCCAACTATTGATTAAAAAAAAAGAAAAAGAAAAAATAGAGATAGAATACTAAAAAATGATATCTGGATACTGTAATTGGACTGGGTGTCGATCCTTAAATAGAATGTTTGAACATAGTTATAACATTAACAGTAAATAATTTAACTTTAGGTTTTACTAATTCGAAGTGCATTAATTTTTAATAAACTTTGACACAAGTATTAGTCCAGGGTCAAATTAAAATTAATTTATTATATTTTAAGTGCAATATGAAAAAAGCAACAATAATTATCATCTATGGCATGGGACATGCGGCCCCAACTGTCTTTTTCTTTAATTTTTTTGGAAGCCAGCCCTACACAGTCTGTCCCTTTTACGTTATGCGAGCTATGAGATTTGAATTTTGAATTCTTTGGGCTTGTTTGGTTTCATTTTTGAAAATTATTTTTAGGTTTCAAAATTCTAAAAGTAATGAAAAGTTGTTTGGTTTGATTTTTTATAGGTCCAATTTTCAAAAAAAAAGAGGAAAGTGGAGCATAAATAATAGGGGTTTAGGGAGACCAGTAACTCTCAAAAAATTAATAAGATAAAAGTACATTTTTTAAAATAATTGGGATAGAAGTATATGTGCTAAAAAAAATTATAAAAGTCATTTTACCCCTTTCTTTAATAGTACATACCTAATTGAATGTGAGACTTTCAAGATTCTTTATGATATTTGTGTATCATTTGAATTTTAAAATTTCATATATATATATATTTATACACAAGCAACACACGTATATATATACATAAATACACACACACACACATATATATATATATATAACAAGTGCGAAATTGCATATTGTGTGAGGAGAATCACAAACTGGAGATAAGTTGGAAAATAATATTTTCTTTTCTGAAGAAAATCCTTTATCAAAACATACAAATTACAATACAGAAAAATAAAGATAAATACTTACAACACTAGAACTATTGGTCTAGTAGGGAAGTGAGAATAGGGATAGAGGAGCACTTCATTTGCATCATAATGAAGGCTTACAATATCAGAGAATGGTATGGATGGTGTTTGAAGGCTTGAAATGTGTCTAACAAGACTTGCCTTTGGAATGAGAAATGAAACCTTTATATAGGCGTAAGGATTTCTGAGGGAATCGTTGTAATGATTTCCCTTTTGCTTCAACTCTGGGTAGAAATGCTTTCACCTTCTGTTTTCGGTGGAAAATGTGAAGTAGAAAGCTTTTACTCAGAGTGAATGTTGACTAGGTGGGACTAGTGGGCCCTGTTGTTGTCTAGAGAATCTACTTTCGGTGGAAAAATAGGTCTAAATAATGATTGTCGGCTACTTTACTAGGAAAAAGAGTCTTGGTGTCGGTGTGATGCCTTATCGTTACATGTGACAGACAACTTTTCTTTCTTTAAAGAGAAAGTAGTGATTGAAGCTATCACAAGTAAAAGTAAGAATCATGGGGTGGTAATGTCTACATTATCAAGATCATCAACATTCAGATCACCGTGTCCTTCATATGGATCTTGGGCTTCCTGATATTGGTTATCATTGACCGATGGTTCTGATGTTGCAGAGGATGATGAACTCTGACTAACTGCCTGTTGAAAAAGCTTATTGGCCATCTTCATTAGCTCTTTAGACTTCTTCTTTAGTTGCTTACTAGAATCCTTTGATGAGGATTTTTTCTGCTTATGCTTGACTGCAGGAGGTTGTGCTGAACTCTGGGGTTTTTTAGAAACCTGGAGAGGGGGCATAACCTTCTTGGCTGGAGTTGCTGGTGGTAAGGCTGCTGGAACCACTAATGGGATTGGCATCCTGACTGGGAACTCCCGTTGAACAAGGTCAATAATGTCTTTTTGCTGAAATCTGGGCCACCATTTGGCATAGAATTGCCTAACTAGGTTAAACCCAACAAATTCTCATTTCCACTTGAGGATCCAAGGGACTTTGTACCTGCAAATAAACATTAGTAGAAAGGAAACTAACTCTCGTATTTACTAAGTCGGTAAATAGATGAGAAAACAGTAATTTGATCTTGAAGATCAACAGGAAAGATTTTAGGATTAGGGTCATGCATAAACCATCATCGTGCGAACCAGGCAGGAATCTGACTCTTGAAACCTTTATGAAAATTCAGGAACCATGAATGGGAGTAATCCTCATTCTGGTGGAGTAAGATTTCGAACCATGATTATTTATAATCATAGTAATTGAACTGTCTGGCATGAAATGGTAGATCTTTGAGAAAAGAAGGGTGAGATCCTCATTCCTCGACATAAATAATTTTTAAAATAATCAAAGAATGATATATAACCTTTTCTGGGTTATCTTTATCATTAATTGGTTTGACGAATATGGATTTGGTGTAAAAAAGGATATCTTGATAAAAACCATGGATTTTTTCAAGATCTGTTAGGATAAAGGTCCACCCTATAGGAAGATAAGCATGGGCCAACTCAACAAGGTTGCTGATATGAGAATAAGGGGGTTCAATGGCAAATACATTCTGTGTAAAAGCCTTGATGTAATCAACCTTTGGGCCTTTGTGGGCTATCTGTGATTGGTAAGAAACATATAGGTTAACAACCTGACTAGTGGGCCTGACAAGTGGTTCTTGGGTCATTTGCTTGAAGGTGAGTGGGTTGACTTGGGTAGTCGGTAGGGCTACTGA
>CM042202.1:10097697-10115791 GCA_023539305.1 Ilex asprella
CTATCTAACTTTTGGCCCACATTCATATTTTCTTTCCCAATGGAGAGTTTCCTTGGGTTCAAAATATGACTAAATTATCTCACATATATTCGTTTTGTTCAACTTCTATTTACTATAATTTTGTGTGTGTGTGTTCAAAATATGCCCAAACTATCCACATTCGGTGTTCACCAACAATTCTTTATTTTTTCCTCCCATTTTGGCCTAACAAAATTTGATAGCCACAGACCCACACATATTATTTGTCCTTATAAACAGTAACTCATACTGATTTCTTGATTGCCCAAGATGAAAAAATAGGAGAATTGTTAAGTCTCACTTTGTGACCTTTCTTGCACGGTCTTTTTCACGTGGAATTTTTATTTTTGTAGTACGGGAAGTGATATTGATGTGATTTAATTCAAAATTTTTGTAAAAGATTATAAAATCATAACAAGTGTCCACATTATAAAAGGATCAATGACAAGTGAGTTACGAGCTGACATGGTAAGGTGGGTGCTTACAAGGTCCTGCAATTGGCATAAGTCGTAGTACCACGGAAACCATCAAACATTGTGAAGGGATGAGACAAGCCCTCATCACAATAGAAATGATAGAATGAATCATTGTCTAAGAGGGGCAAGAATGACATTGTGAAAGTCTAAAAACAACCTTTGCGCAAGATGATGTCCCAACCGCAGAAGTAAAGGCACATGACCGGGATATCGCGATTGGTAGGAGTGGAATTCCTAGAGAATCCTCAAGAAGTACCCTCAGAACAAGGTCCCTTCAAGAGAATCTGCGACTCATTAGATGCGCACGGTAGTAAAGTCAATCAATAGTGCTATTTCCTAATTTTTCGAAGGGACTAAGAGGAGTGGCCTCCACTTTGGGACATGACAATATGACCTTCCTCGTGGGAGAACTAGACAACAAGGACATACGAGTATGGCTGTCAACCTTAATGTCAAGCAATGTCTCAAAGATTTAGTCTGCTCGAGTAGGCCTCCCAAATGTAAGGTTCATTGCTCACTGGGTTGTGCTTAACTTGGATCAAGATGGACTCCTAAGGTACAAGAGGTTAATGGTCTAGATCAACATGATGATGAGATATGTGGATTGGTGGCTAAAGAATCGAAACTATGTGAATATCTTTGATTGGACACCTTAACAAAGGCCTCGAAAAAAATTTCAAAAGGAAGGGAGATCCCTAGGTATGCGTGCACTAGGGGCACCGCAGACATGTCATTCCCACGGTCACACTCCCTCAATGACTAGTTGCCATTCTCCACCTCAGGTATCCCCTCTTGCCTCAGAGGATGTACCCCTTCTTCGATGAGCGAGTCCAGGCTGCATCCAAGAAAATATGACATTTGCCAAATTAATGCTTGGGACATTTGGCGCGTATTGAACAAACATCGGTATAACTGCAATTGACGCAGTTGCAGGCAAACACAGTTGTCACGTACAACGTCGACCTCTATACAAAGGTAGGTGCCGTTGTTTGTGGTATTTCAAATATAGTAAAATTACTTATTAAAATTTCTGATTTGAAACATGTAATGTGTAATAAAATAATAACAATAAAATGTGAAACAGTTACATAGAATATAAAAATAGTTACTATAGACTTAACGAAACAGTTGCACGAAATTGTTTGTCAAACCAATATAAATACTAACTCGGTTGCAGAATAGGTACAGTTATTAAATTTGATGTAGATCAAGGCTAGTGTTTGACACTATGTCCTTAAGGCAAATTTCTCCCCCACACACGATGCTTATGGAATATCTAGCGTCTGTCTCCCAAGATACAATGATCTTTTCACGAGCAAAAATAGCACTCCAATCTACTTGTTCAGCGAACCAAAAATTGTATTGTGTATTCTCCAAATGCTGACTTGTTACACCCCAAAATCTAGGGTCCGTTGATTACCCATCAACTCGTGGAATACCCGTGGATACCGAGTAACTAGATATCACGTCATTATGCCCCATTTATCGGGGTCCATAATTTAACAAAATTTTCGGGCAGAGTCTCATTTATACGGGGAACTCTACCTAAGACACAACATGTACAATTATACAATCATTTGACCCATCCGAGACCCAATATAAAATACTAATCACACCAGGTTCATTTATACATACTTTTGACGCCCATAAAACTGGGGTTCCTATATCAATGTATGCAGTGTGACATTGTTTTGTAAAAATATGACATGGAGTGTAACAGTGTGACATGATGTATAACAGTGTAACAGTGTGACATGGGCGGGAAAAAGTGTGACATTGTCATGTACCACTGTGACCTATAAACCCATCACACCTCTGCACCAAACATAGTTAATATAAGATCAAATTTCAATCATTTTACATGCATTACATGCCAAAACTGAATTACAAGTCTAGTTCTACAAAAAATGGATTTAAAAGCCACAAGTCGGCTTTTCTTCAACCATGGGGGCCCAATTGTGAGTCATCCTTCAACGCATAACCCGAACCTGAAATATTTTCCCTTATAGGGTGAGCAACGTTCAATAGAGTATTTCCTACAGAGGTTACTCCCCACTCTAGATGTATATGAATGTGCACATGTAACAATTATAAGCAATATTCTTTTCAATTAAGAATTGCAATCATGGTAGGAACTTTCATGCCTATGAATTGAGATGAGACTCACTTATTCAACTTCAACCCGAGTCCTCACCGACTCCCTCAATACGATGCAATGTGCGTGTGTAATGAATCCTTCAATTGACGAAAATACATCAAACGATTATTTGAAATAAAAGTTGTGTATTTATAAAATCAAATCACTATTAGATGTTACCAATTGAATGATTATTTTTATAAAATAAAATCTCGTGTCTTTGTTGGGCAACGAATTTTGGAATCACACCACCGGCTCCGTACGTCTTTTTACACTTTTTGGACTTGCGCCATCGGGGTGTATGAACCAAGTAGCCGGGTCATGTACTCGAGGAAAAATCTAGTCCTTCTTGCTATACCCGACACAAGTTTTTCATGCAACCATGTGACTCAAAGGGTGTGTTTGGGTAATGGGGTTGGATATGATAGGATTTGTTTTTTTATATCCTAACCCATCCAAGCCAAACCCACTCATCCACTTTAAAACCCAAACCTTTGAATATATTCAATCCCAACCTTTGTTTGGGAAACAAATATGTAATTGAGTGGGTCTCATAGATTACACAAATAATTTTGTAATAGTTTACCATTTTACCCATGACTCTATCCATTTTAATCTAAACCATATTCTTCTATGTTTGGACAGGTGGATTATCCTAATAAAATTATACATTTTCAACATATACATAAAAACATATAAAAATTATGTATGATTTAGACCCCTTGTTTATTTTATTTTTTAATTTTATTTCAATAGATAGCATAATTATATACTCATTACGATTTTTTAAGAAAAAAGTAAAATTTTATTTTTAATAAATAATATAATAAAATATAAAATTTGATTATAAAATTTAAAATATTTGATATTATATCATTGATTGGAGTATTTTTTGTCTACATATAATATTTTAAATTTAAGAAATTTGGGTATTATATGTCTACTACAAACTCTAAGGTTAAAATGTAAAAAGGGGCATTGTAGTAATTGTGTAATATATCCCATTGGTTGGGTTTGTAACCCATGGGGGAGGTGGGTTAATTTTAACCCGTCTAGGAGGGTTAAAATGTACTGTAGCAACCGGGTCAAGGTTAGACCCGGGATTTCTATCCCACTTCTATTTTGCCTTCCAAAACAAGGGATATGTGGGACCCATTGCCTTATTAAGTTATCCTTATTGGTGTTATCCCACTTTAACCCATTAGCCAAACGCACCCAAAGGGGATCTTCGATCCATCCTTCCCAAGACCACATATCAACCATCAAGTATGGTGTTTGATCAATCATGCACTCACACGTATGACTCATGCCTATGAATGTGATGTGAATATCATGCTTAGTATCCATTAATGTCAAATGAGCAATTCAACCACATGTCCACGTGTTTATTGACAATTTATATCTTATGCATACAACTACCAAACTTTGTCACAATGTAAACATATCATAAGCACATATCAACATTTCATTTCTCATTGTAATTCATATCTTAAGCATATGATTTCTCTTTACCACATCATTCAAGCATGTTATCACAAATCTCATGTAATTAACGTACTTTATTTCATATAGACATTTTATCAAACACTTTCAAAGCACAAAATCATGTAATCACATAACATGCCTAAATTTATCACATAAATCTTAAAAAATCATAATATATGATTTTTAATACCCAATTATCAAAACATCATATAAATCACAAACTAGCAATTTCTAACTACCAATTCACACTAGAATTGAGTCAATCCATTTCCATTAAACAAACTCTAATAGGCAAGTGTTAAAACACTCAAAACAGTCCACTCATTTCCTATGGACACCATAGGATGTAAATAAACTAAAGTAGGAGGGAACCCTACCTCTTGAAGTGTAAAACACTCGTAGGACACTTCAAGAACACAATTCAAGCCCAAAGCTTTGATTTCTCCAAAATCTCCCTTTAGATCTTTGGTGAAATCTTTGATTTTTTGTATGGTCTTGTAGCCCACGTCAAGGAGAACACTTTATTTTCTTAGTCTAAGTTGATTCGACCAAAACTTGGCCCTCGATCACAAGAAAGGCTTGAGAACCCTTGTTTTCTCTCTTTTGCTCCCTCTCAGCCCAACGTTCAGACCAGCAGAGAAAAATCAGTGGAGAAATCATATTTTCCACCTATTTATAGTCCCAAAACCCTTGGCTCATAATGCGCCACACGACTCCTATTTTCGAGTCTGTTTTTGTCTCGAAACGATTAAATTTTGTACCGATTTAAGCTCAAAATATTTATATGAACCTTATTTAAATTATTTTCTAACTTTCAAAATTTTAATAAAAAATTCGTTTTGGGGGTTCAGCGGACACCTGTCGCCTCGAAAAACGTGAAAATTTTGACTATCTCGGAATCCAACAAAATTTATTTGGGTAATTAGATTTCGCAAGAAGAATCCAACGGTGAAGTCTATTTCGTCATCCGAGCTCTAGAAAATACATATTTTAATTCCATATTATAGTGACAAAATGACCATTTTACCATTTTTTAGAAAAAATTCAAGTTTTTCGGATTTTACATGACTGCCTTAATGTTGAAATGCAATGCATTGATGAAAATGAATGAATGTAGAATGGAAATGAAAATGTGTATTTATACACTTTGGTGACTTTTTGGACAACTATCATATTAAAAGACACAACCCAGGAAGACATCACTTGTGTATAGGATTTGGTCTAAATACCATACCCGTACCCGAGCCCCACCCGTCTTGGCCAGGTCGAGTCGAGTCAGCTCGTGGCGAGGCGAGGCGAGGCGGCGCGCATGTGTGGTCGAACCAAAGGCATGTAGGCGCTTGTTCCGTTGATAAAACTGTGGTACCCCTTGGGGCTCAATCCCACAGAACAAACTTGACCTATATATGACCATGTAGAATTTCTTTCTCAACTAATGTGGGATTGATGTCAAATCCCACATTGCACAACTTTTATTTTCATATTTCAAGAGGGTCACTTTTGAGCATATTTTCTCATTCATTTCTTATTCGATTTGAGCTAGTGAATATACTAAATTATTCTCCTCACGGAGTAGAATACGAACCCACGAAAGTTTACTTGAAACAACGAACGAGTCCCACTTTAATATAAGCTCAAAGTCGACTAAAAATTTAATTTTTATACTTAAAAAATTATTTTGATCCAACAATCCCCCACATGAATGAAAAATTGACTGTTAGTATGCAAATGATAATGTTGACACACTATAGAGAGTAGTACATCTTTGGAAAGATCATGTATCAAGATAGGTAATTTTTTGCCTTGAACCTTCCATAGTGAAAGCCCATCGGACTTACCGGCTAAATAGTGAACGTAATGTCTTGAACTATTCAGTTGTTTGATAAATCAGATTGAATAGACTTCACACACTCTCTTTCCTAACACAATTGGTTCTCATGATTGTGTTCATTTTGACCCTGAACAAGTCCTGATTTTCATAAGTGCTTTAGAGAATTCAGCCTTTACAAATTCTCACAGAAGCGGCCCCTTCACACACATAATGGTGGCTCATATTAAGAATACCCTGCAATACCCCACTTGGATTTCTCAAGTTATAAGAGTCATTAAAATCATAGCTTACCCTAATAAACTCTGTAGGCATTACTAGTTTATCATAGTAATAGGTAGGAGAGATAATCTCCTTAGTGCTTCTTTTGAATCACGCATAATTCAATTGTCCTTTTGAACCTAGATCTTGGGATCTCCAGTCAACTAGGTTGGGTTGCCATTAAAGTGACTCTTGTGTCATAGGATTTAATCACATTCCCCTCGATGTACAATTTAATTGCTCTCTCGTCAAACCTTTAGTAAGCGGATCTACTAGATTATCATTTGATTTTATATAATCAATAGAAATAATCTCATTTGAGAGCAATTGTCTAACTGTACTATGTCTATAACGTTTATGTCTAGACTTACCATTATACATGTCATTTTGTGCCCTACCAATTATGGATTGACTATTGCAATGTATACAAATTGCTAGCACAAGTTTAGGTCATATTGGAATATCCTCAAGAAATTAGCGAAGCTACTCAACTTCCTCTCCTGCTTTATCTAAAGCAATAAATTCAGATTCTATCATGGATCTAACAGAACATGTTTGCTTAAAGGATTTTCAAGATACAACTGCACCACTAAGTGTAAAAACATAACCACTTGTAAATTTTGTATCCTTCATATTAGATATCCAATTTGCATCACTACACCCTTCAAATACAGTTGGATATCTTGTATAGTGCAATTCATAATTTAGGGTATATCTTAAGTATCTAAGAATTCTGATAATTACCTTCCAATTCTCTACTCCCGGATTAATCATATATCTACTCAATTTACTAATTGAGTATGTTATATCTGGTCTAGTGCAGTTCATGACATACATTAGACTGCCAATGATATGAGAATATTTCAATTGTGATATGTTTTGACCAGTATTTTTAGACAAATGAAGATTTATATCAACTAGTGTTTTAGCAATGCTGTTTTCATCTTTGTCGAACTTTTCAAGTATTTTCTCAATATAATGTGATTGAGATAATATAAGTCCAACAGATGTTCTAGAAATTTTAATTCCTAATATAACATCTGCAACACCCAAATCCTTGATGTCAAACTTACTGGGCAACATTTTCTTGGTAGCTATAATAATATTATTATTATTACCTAAAATAATCATATCATCCACATATAAGCAAACAATGACATATCCATTATTTGTATTTTAGACATAGACACATTTATCACATTCATTAATTGTGAAATCATTTGACATCATTACCTTGTCAATTTCTCCTGCTATTGTTTTGGTGTTTGCTTTAAACCATAAAGTCATTTAACAAGTATACACACCTTCTTCTATTGTCCCGGAGAAACAAACCTTTCGGGTTGGTTCATATAAATTTTTTCATTTAAGTCACCATTTAGGAAAATTGTTTTCACATCCATTTGGTGTGTCTCAAGATTATACAACGCTGGAATAGCAATGAGTATACGAATAGATGTTATTCTCGTGACAGAAGGATATGTATCAAAGTAATCAAGACCTTCCTTTTGTTTATAACTTTTAGCTACAAGTCTAGCCTTGTACTTATCAATTGATTCATCAGTTTTCATTTTTCGCTTGAAAATCCATTCATACCCCAATGGTTTACTTCCTAGAGGAAGATCTACCAACTCTCAAGTGTGATTTTGCATGATGGATTCAATTTCACTATTTACAATTTTTTTCCATATAAGTGCTTCAGAAGTAGACATCACTTCATTGAAACTTTAAGGCTTATTTTCTTACAAAAATGTTAGAAAATCTGAAAGGACTTAGAAGTCCTTGCCCACTTACTGCGTCTAAGTGCCCCTTCACTTTCATTATTTATAGAATCATGGTATATATTACTAGTCGCAGTATCATGAGTTCTTTTAAGAGAACTCTCATCACATGCATTTTTACTAGGAAAGATATTTTCAGAGAATGATGCATTTTTTGACTTAATGATTGTATTGACATGTATATCAAGAATATCATATTTATACACTAGAAAAGGATATGCATTGTTATTTATTGCATAACCTATAAGTATACAATCAACAGTCTTAGGTCCTATTTTAATTATTTTGAGAATAGGAACCATCACCTTAGCCAAACACCCCCACACTTTTAAATATATTTGTAGGAAGGACTCCGTCCTTTCCATAATTCTTAAGGAGTTTTGTCTAACTTCTTGTGGGGTAATTTATTTAAAATATAGTTTGCCGAAAGTAAAGCTTCCCCCCACAAGTTCTAAGGTAATACCGAACTAATCAACATGGCATTTATCATCTCTTTCAATATTATATTTTTTCGTTCAGCAATCCCATTTTGCTCAGGTGTATATGACGCAGAAGTTTGGTGAATAATACCATGTTCTTGACAAAACCTATCGAAATGTGTATCATATTCACCACCTCGATCACTTTCTTATTGTCTTAATTTTTTTGTCAGGTTGATTCTCAACCTCATTCTTATAATGTATAAAATTTTCAATGCTTCATCTTTACTCCTTAGCAAATATACATAGCAATATCTTGTGCAATCATCAATAAATGTAATAAAATATTTATTTCCACCTCTAGTTTGAACATATTTCAAATCACATGTATCACTATGAATTAACTCTAGAAGTTCAGTACTTCTTTTAATATTATGAAATGCTCTAGTTAATTTTGATTCAACGCATGCCTCACATTTATAATTTGCATCAATATTAAATTTAGGAAACAATTATAAATTTATTAATTTGCACAAAGTATCAAAATTAACATGTCATAATCTACGATATCATACATTGAAAGACTCAAGTATATAAGTAGAAAATGCGTTCTTATTCTTAAAATCAGATACAATTGTCATTACATTTATCTTAAAAAAGAGTTCATCGCTCATATATCCCTTGCCTACATAAATCCCACTCTTGGTGAGTACAAATTTTTCGGACTCAAAAACCAACCTAAAACCCTTCTTACTCAACAAGGATCCAGGCACAAGATTCTTTCGAATTTCTGGAACATGTAACACATTATTGAGAGTAAGTTCTTTCTCGGAAGTCATCTTCAATATAACATTTCATTGGCCTTCAACTTTGGAAGTAGAGGAATTTCCCATTGGTATTTTTTCTCCACCATTAATTGCTTCATATGAAGAGAACATCTTATCGGAACATGTGTCTGGAGGCCTCGGTGTCCACCCACCATTCCTTGGTATTTTTTCCCAAGTTCACTTCGGATACTGCAGCAGAAAAACTCATGTTAGAAATATTTTCTACCTTAGTTATATTGGCTTGGGCTACCTTCCTCTTATGGTTCACTTGTGCTTTACAGCTTCGACAATCCTTTACACGATGTCCCGATTTATTACACACAAAGCAATTGTCTTTGAACCTTTTGGAATCACCAACCTTGGCTCCTTGTTGGCCAACATACTTCATTTTCTTTATTGATTTTATGTCCCTCTTCAATTACATGTGTCTTTGACTCCATGGAATGATTACCAACTTTCTTTTCGGAAACTCTATTGTCCTCCTCAATCCTAAATCTCACGATCAAGTCTTCAAATTTTATTTCTTTGCATTTGTGCTTCAAATAATTTTTTAAGTCCTTCCAATTTTGAGGTAATTTCTCAATAATTCCAATTTTGGAAAGATTCACTAAGCACCATCCCTTTGGCATGAATCTCATGTAGGATCACTTGAAGATCTTGAACTTGACTTATGATAGTCCTGAAATCCACCATTTTGTAGTCAAGGAATCTGCACACAATGAATTTCTACATTCCAGCATCCTCCGTCCTATACTTTTTATCCAAGGATTTCCACAGCTCTCTAGCCGTCTTGATTGGACTATACACATTTTATAATGTGTTATCCAATCCATTTTTTTTATCAAAGGCAAACTACAACATTTCTAATTGAAAAGTAGAAATGTCATAGTCGTCATATAACCCCCACACACACCCATTGATAATACAGTTTTTGCACAGAAAATCAGAGTGCTTCATGCATCCACCGCAGCAACAACTTGGCGGTCGGTTTCATTTTCACTACAAACAGGAGCATTCTCATGAAGAAACTTTGCAAGATTCAACGTAGTAAGATAAAATAACATTTTCTGTTCGCATCTCTTGAAATCGTTCCCATTGAACTTTTCGGGTTTCTCCTCATAAAACACATGAATAGGAACAGAAATAGGCACCACAGGCATAACATGATTTGTAGTAGCAGAAACATTATTATCATTTGCAGTCATTTCTGATAAACAAATATTACAAACTATTCAAAAATAGGAAAATAATAACACTTTTCAAAGCAAGTTATTAAAATAGAGACAATCTATGTTACTGTTCAGTGTCACTATTTTGTGTCATTGTTTTGAAGTTACTGTTTTAATGTTTTCGTATGATGTCACTGTTTGGTGTAACTGTTTGAATTAAACACATAAACAGAACATGCAATTTTTCACAAAAATGTTCAAGTCTCTTCAAAATATCACAGATTGTAAACAAAACAGGTTTTAACAATTTGCTATATTTTAGAATAGTCTAAAAAATAAAAACTGTATCAGAAACACAACAAACAACTATACAAATTCAGAAATCTGTCTTAAGATTGTTGTTTGTGGTATTTCAAATATAGTAAAATCACTTATTGAAAATTTTTATTTGAAACATGTAATGTATAACAAAACAGTAACAATGAAATGCGAAACAGTTACACGTAACTGTTTGTCAAACCAATATAAATATTAACTCGGTTGCAGAATAGAAACTGTTATTGAAGTTGATGTAGATCAAAGCTAGTGTTTGACACCATGTCCTTATGACAGATTTTTTTCCCACACACGGTGCTTATGGAATATTAAGCGTCTGCCTCCTAGGATACAATAATTTTTTCACGAGCAGAAGTACCACTTCAATCTACTTATCCAGCAAACCAGAAATTGTGTTGTGTACTCTCCAAATGTTGACTGCCTTAATGCCAAAATGCAATGCACTAACGTCTGACTTAACTCTGAATATGAACTAATGAAAATGAATGAATGTAGAATGGTAATGAACTTGGGTATTTATAGACACTTTGGTGACTTTCTGGACAGCTACCATACTACAAGACATAACCCAGGAAGACACCACTTGTGTATAGGGTTTGGCCTAAACCACACCCGTACCCGTACCCGTCCCAGCTCAACTGGGTCGTGGCGAGGTGAGGCGAGGCAGGCGAGCAGGCAACGCGCATGTGTGGTCGAACCGAAGGCATGTACACGCTCGTTCTGCTCAGAAAACTGTGGTACCCCTTGGGGCCCAATCCCATAGAAAAAACTTGATCTATATATGATCATGTAGGATTTTTTCCTCAACCAATGTGAGATTGGTATCAAATCCCACATTGCACAACCTCTATTTTTACATTTCAAGAGGGTCACTTTTGAACCTATTTTCTCATTCATTTCTTACTCGATTTGAGCTAGTGAATATATTAAATATTCTTCTCGCGGAGTAGAATACGAACCCACGAAAGTTTACTCAAAACAACGAATATGTCCCACTTTAATTTAGGCTCAAAGTCAACCAAAAATTCAATTTTTATACTTAAAAACTGATTTAGTCTAACAGGTGCGGGTAGCCCATAGGGCGCCTTGCTTGTCCCAAGTACTTGTGTTATAAATACCTTCATCAATTGATATTACAGTACACACAAAAACCTAGTCTGAGATAGACATTCTGGCTAGTGTGAGAACATCCACTACCTCTTCCTACCCAATAAATCTTTTGCCACTAGTTGGTCCTAACAGTTAATAAGTAGTTCGAGTCTTCTCAACTTATCCATTCATCATACTCATCCTTTCTAGTACATTGGTGTCATACATGTGTGTCAATCTTTTTAACTCCCTACCTACAAATTTATACCATGTTCAACCACAATTGGCTCTAAAAGAAATATGTTAGTTAACATGAGTATTTATTTGACAAACATATAGAGGTTAGCTCCTTGTCTAATTGAAAGGGGATTAATTAACACCCTTTTTGATCTAGATCCTCTTTATTATATTTCCATTCAATAATAGATCATCAATTGTATGATGAGGGGTTCACATATAAATAATGGGTTCCACTTAAGTACACAGTGACTCTATAATCGATTAAAATTGTGTAAAAAAAATAACAAAGAGTAACTCAATCTCACCCTTTATGGCCCAGGAGCAGACAAACCCCATGAATATAATAGAAGATCCAATATTCAAAAGATTCCATTTAAGAAAGCTCTCAACAATTTAAACAAAACTAAAATCTTGCCTTCAAACCAGTCATTTTACGGCCAAAAAATTACGTTTAGACCATTTTAAGCATTTTTCTATCTTATCCCTTACTATTAGGGGTATTTTCGTTTCATATTTAGATTGGTTTTTATAATCATTTTAGATTGTCAAAGTTTCCTATTTATGTTTTTTTTTTTGGAACAGTAAGTCCTATTTATGTTGGTTTATAAACATTATTTAATAGCTTTTGTTATCAAACAAAAACATTTTGAGAGAATCTTTTTATTTTTATTTTTCTAATTGTATTGATATTCTTAAAAATCAACAAAGATATTGAAAAATCCTATTTTTATATTACTTGTGATCATAAGCAAATTAGAATTTTTATGTTATTCTGGTTCTTCGATTCACACTCCTTGCATTAATGAGCCTTCTACATCAAGTGGTGGTAGTGACACTGACAATGGCGAGGAGTAGTAGTGTGGTGAATGTGAGGGGTAGTGGTGGAGGTCATAGTGATGATGGTGGTGGTGCATAGTGATGGTGGGCAATGGTAATGGTGGTATTTTCAGTGGCGAATTGTAGGGCATGGTGAAGATGGTGGTAGTAGTAGTGATTGCAATAGATCAGTGATGGTGATAACTATAAAAATAAAATGTGTTTTTATGAAAATAAAAGCCACTTTTTTGTCTTATGCTTATGCAATTATTTAAGAGGTAAAAATAAATTTAAATTATTTAAAGGGAATTTGAAAGTTGTTTCAAACACCACAGTTAATTTTTTTATTTTTATTTTTATTTTTTTGGTCATGAAAGATAACTTTTCATTAAAAATACTGAAGATAGTTTAACAAGATGCCACTATCCCACTCCCTCCCTAGCCTCTTTGGTAATTAACACACTCAATTGGAGAGGCATGCAAGTAAGGCATTGAGCTACCATGTCAGTTAAGCACTTGATCAGAGGAATCTCGGGAGCATGTAGTCATCTACCCCTCAGTATCGGTTCTATTTCTTTTTGCATATACTCTATCCTTTTAGTGATCGAGTCCATGAGAAGCATGGAGTCTGATTCAATTACTGCAGCATTTACTCCTTCTCCATTACTAGTCTGCAAGCTCTTCTCACAACAGTTGCTTCTGTAATTAAGGTTGATGCTGCGGTCATGATTCTTGTTTCTCCCTTCAAAAAGACTCTTGAATGGTCTCACATCACTACTCTATAGGCCCGTTTTCTTCGTTTCTCTTCATAAGCTTCATCGCAGTTCAGTTTCACCCAGCCATTTGAAGGGGGATGCCACTGAGATTCTGTATTATCTATTCCAACTGTCCCGTCTTGAGTGTCTTGCTTGGAGTGGAGTTCAACTACTGCTCCCAAATCTTGATTGACTACTCCTCTGACTTGTGGTTGTCTATGATGATAGATTCATTTATTACGGACTTTCCAAATCAGCCAACATTGATAAGCTAATAAGGATTGCCCATTAGTCATTGTGTATTTGTCTTTTAACTTCCGGAGTTGATTCATCAACCAGTCTTCTATCATCTTCACCTCATATCGATCAATCCTGATGAGCGAAAACTTCCAAACCTTATTACTCCAAGGGTAAAGCAAAAGCATATGCTCTAGTGTTTCTTCTTCTTCACCACAAATAGGGAAAGTTGGAGTTTTGGTTATCTTTCTCTTCCATAGATCCCATTTGGTTCGTAAAGCTCCATTAATGACTTTCCACAAAAAGGCTTTAAACCTTCGGATTTGCTTTGATACTTCATACTAATTTCCAAATACCTTGTGGAATCTACTATGAAAAGGCAGTAGCCATGGCATTCTTTGTATGACCCTTTTTTGCACTCTGAAGCTGGAAATGATATCCACTTCTGACAAAGTAAGAACCATTTTTCGTTTATGGTCATCTTACTCTATCTAGCTATTGAGTTTCACTCAAGAGTAAAGCAATGACATCCCTTGTAATCTCAAGAGGAAAAGTTGAGAAAACCAATTCAGTGTTCCACCTCCAATTGGGGTTGAGAATCAGCTCCTGAACCTTTCTGATGTTACTTTGCATTCTATTTTGAATAAGTGCCAAGCCTGGCACTCATCTATCCTCCCAAAAGTCTACTTGGCTTTCATCTCCAATTTGCCAATAACAACCTTCTTTTAATAATTCTCTCTTCCATGATGCATTTGATTTTCGATTTGCCTACCACAAAAACTTCCTTCATAATACTTCGCTCTTAGAATTTTGGCCCACAATGACTCAAGATTCTGAATTAGTCTCCATACTTGTTTGGCTAACATAGTTTTGTTGAAAGATTACATATCTCTAGAACCCATACCCCTACTCATTTTGACTTTAGTTAAATGCCCTAACTCTTCCAATGTATTCCCCTCTCCCCTGAAGTCTTGCTCCACCAGAACATACTGATACATGAATTAATTTCTTGGCAAAATGATTTGGGGAATTTAAAAATTGACATAGCATATATAGGGATTGCTTGGACCACTTACTTTAATCAAAATCTCCTTTCCAGGATGGTTTAATCCTACCATCCAGCTATTTTATTCTGTATCCTTTCCTTCAACTAATTCAGTACTTGTCTCTTTGATCTTCCACACTCTACAAGTATCCCCAAGTATTTCCCCATCTTTTGCAATAAAGTCACTCTCAAGCTGCAAAGGAGTATTTCTACTAAAGGTCACTAATGATTTGTTTAATTTCACTAGTTGTCCAGTGGCATAACAATATTTGTTCTATATATCCATAATTGAAAGGCATTGGGCTCTATTGGCGGTAGAAAAGAGGATGGAATCAGCAGCAAATAGGAGGTAAGAGATAACTTAAGTATTTCTGGTTATCTTATGCCCTGCAGTGTTCCATCTAACATAGCCTTGTTTACCAGTGTTGTAAGGCATTCTAAAATCAAAATAAACAAGTAGGAAGAGAGTGGGTGTCTCTTTGCGAGAGGATATGACCCTAACTACTTGTTGAGCATTGGCCATAATATTGTATTTTATAGTAATTACACATTGCATTACAAGGTTCACCCAATTTGGATCAAATCCCAATTTTAAAAAAAAAAAATTAAAGGAAGGGTGGTGAAATTTGAACCCTTGACCTAACGATCTAACGGCGAACTACGATAGCCATTAGGTTAACTAATGATTCTCAAAATATCTCACTCCACCCTTTTGTAGGCTTTGACCATATCCAATTTAATAGCCATATGTTATTTTTTATTTGTCTCCTTTGCCTCATTAAATGCAATGTTGTCACCACACTTTATTTGAAACACTTATAATAAAAAGTCATAAATCCTAAGAACTTATATATTTTGAGTTCTACCAAAACTGCACATTAAAGCTTTGTAATATGTGAGTGAAATTTATTTAATGCTGACACCATTTAATAATTTATGGGAAAATTTCATCTACAATTACTGTAATTAGGTCTAAATTCAATATCACCCCCTCCCGATTCTAAAACTTCATTGTCACCCCTTGTCAGTATTTGTCGGGTTACAACGTTAACGTCAATTGATAATTTACAGAAATACTCATAAATATTTTATAGTACAAATTTATTCCATACCACTTATAAATAGACATAACTTCAACGATATTCCCTATAAATAGACTTATCTTTAACAATACTCCCTCCCGATTCTGAAATTTTAATGCATTCCCTCTTAATTCTATTATATTAACCTTTAGGTTCATCAATTTAATATATAATTTTATCAAATTAATGTCATCAATTTAATATTTAATTTTAGGAAAAATCTCATCCGCAACCCCTCTAGTTAAGTCTAAATTTAATAACACCCTCTCTCAATTTTGAAACTTCACTTCACCCCCTTCTGATTTATATTTTCAAATCAAAGATAGCCTCTTAACGGTAATTTTTAACTCTGTTAATACAAAAAGTAACGATTTGACTATAAATTTTTTAAAATTTTCAAAACTACCATTCTTTATGTAAATATACTAAAATGCCCTCAACCCTTTTCCCACTATATATACCATACTCTTGGTTGTAGTTGAAGGTCAAAAATGATTTGGTGTTGCTAGAAGACGTAGGGAACTTAAGTTAGTCATTCTTCTTCAACTCGCTCCTCACAGTGATCAATCACTACCTAAGTTGGTAAAAAAAATATTTTTTTATTTTTTCTTGCAGATTTGTCAATATTTTTAATGTAGATTTTTTTAAAAAAAATCATTCAGTTTTTTTAATTTTTTTTATGCAAACATTTTTAATTTTTTCATGCAATTTTTTTAATTTTTTTTTAATTTTTTTCATGCAAATTTTTTTAAAATTTTTCATTTAGATATTTTTAATTTTTTTCATGTAGATTTTTAAATTTTTTTTATGCAATTATTTTTTTAATTTTGTTCATGCACATTTTTTTAACTTTTTCTTCTATTTTGTTATGTCAATATGTTGTGATGTATTATTGTAGGATTGATGTCTTTTTCAACTATTGATGGAGGCACAGACATAGGGGAGTGCATTGAAATTTAAATTAATGGCATTAATTTAATAAAATTAAATATTAAATTGATGACATTAATTTGATAAAACTAAATATTAAATTGATAAACCTAAATGTTAATATAATAGAACTAAAAGGGAGTGCATTGAAATTTCAAATCGGGATGGAGTATTGTTAAAGATAGGTCTATTTATAAGGGTGTCATTGAAGTTATGTCTATTTATAAGATGTGTTGATAAAATTTATCCCATAAAATATTTAGGGGTATTTCTGTAAATTAACAATTGTTGTTAATGCCGTAACCCGATAAACACTAACACGTGGCAGTAAAATTTCAGAATCGAGAGGGATGTCATTGAATTTAAACCTAACTAGAAGGAGTGTGGATGAAATTTTCCCACAATCTATTGACCAATATGAAATTGCAATTCATTTGATCCCTAGAATTTTTCCAGGGGAGAGGAACTTGAAATATTTTGTCCGGATATTGTGTGGTGGCTTAATGGTATATAAGTGCGAGTTTAATTGCTCATATAGTTTAAAATGATCAATTATAATAAATATTTCAAACTCGTATCTATCTAATAAGACAATTTGCACTTTAATTCTTATCTCCACATATTTTTCCTTCCCATTCCTATCACAACATCCATCTCTATTACAAGTTAATTATTTAATTTTTGATTACTTTGCGGTCCAATATAAATTTTATTTTTGACATTATTCATATACGATAATTCAAGATATTGTTATTTTTTGAGGTAATGTATTTTGAGAAAATTATGTTGATTTTTTTAAAAAAAATAATGAGTAAAAATTAATTTCAAATTATGTAATTAAAGAAAGGAAAGGAAAAAAAATACTATTTCTTATATTAGGATTAATTTTTGGGAAAATTTCATCCATACCCCTTGTAATTTGGTCTACATTTAATGACACCCCTCCCAATTCTAAAACTTTACTGTCACCTTTTGTTAGTGTTTGTCGGATTACGATGTTAACAGTGATTGTTAATTTATAAAAATACCTCTGAATATTTTATAGGATATTTTATCCACATTCCTTGTAAATAGACATAACTTCGACGATACCCACTGTAAATAGACATAACTTCAATGACACCCTCTATAAATAGACATATCTTTAACAATACCACCTTCTAATT
>CM042202.1:10125791-10149427 GCA_023539305.1 Ilex asprella
TTGTCTCTCCTTGGGATCCTGTAAAGTGTAAACCAAGTCCTTCACTTAGATAAACCTCAAACTTTCGGTTGTCTTTTTCTTTTCTCCTTAACGTTCTCAGCAACTAGACAGGGTAGATTTCTCAACACAGGAAAACAGTTGGAAATCAGGGTAGATTACTCAGCCCTGCCTTAGAAAGTTGGACCATTTTTTCCATTGCTTTCCTCGGTTTTCTCTTAAACCAAGCATAACAAACCTTTGTTTGGTTGATCATGAAAAGGAAAAAATCATGACCCAGAAAAATGAAAAGGTGAAAATAGAAGAATTAGTGCTAGTATGAACTGACATTAATATCAAGTTGGACAGACACATGGGTTTAAGAATTCTATTTTTATTTTCCATTTACTATGCTCTCCCATTAACGTAGCAGAGGGTGGAGTTAACCAGTACAACACTGCATCCAGAATTATGTCTCATTGACTTTTTTTGTTAACTTGTTTTTTCTGTGATACTAAAATCTGCTATTCTTCTGATCAGGTATGGGATGGAAGTGGAATTTCGAAGTGCTTCGATGACTTATATCCTTATGATAAGCTTTTGCTATTATATTGTTCTTCAACACAGACATAACAGGAGTTGTTATCATTTTGTTTCCCCTTGACAATATTTACAGTGATAGGTTTTGGAGTAAATATGGTGACTGTGGCTATGATATCTGCTCTTGTAATTACGAAAAGAACTGCCAAAGGGCATAGGAGGGTAGGTGATTCACGTAATATTGATATGCTCACATGGTTTCTGTGAAAGCAGATGAAAACTTTCTGTTCTATTGACTCTCTCCTTTGCAACCAAGTTAATCATTTTGTTTTGGTTGCTGGGAGAAGGTAAGGTAAAAATATATAAACAGGTAATAAAAACAGTAAACATATAAACAGCTGAATGGGCAGTGGCTCAACTCATGACGTCAATTATTAATAATATTTACTTAAATGAGATCATTAGATGTAAGGCTTTGCCTTGGTATCTTCCCATGAGGAGAGCTGCATTATATACTAACTGATTGATGAAATTGCACAGCTTTACCCTTTAGAGAAGGTCATGTTGCATCTTCTACCTGCTCTTGGGGCATGTATGGCATTGTTTGATATAGTTTTGATTGCGAGGAAAGCATTTAGTGGTTACCCTGTTGCATATCATGAATGGCTATTTTGATGCTCTCAACTCTCTGTTTGGGTAAGTTTTTAGAAGTTTGCTAGATTACGTTGAAATAGGTTTATGACAGCTTCTTTTTTTATTCTGAGTATATAATTACCTTGTGCCCCACTTTGTAGGCTGCTGTTCTACTTGTGTCAAAGTGTGACCACTGGTTTTCTGTCTTTTCTTATCGCATCCTGTGCTTTTGGTGGATCATGAAACCTTTTTTAGAGATCCCTCATCTGCAGAGAACTGTTTCTTCGTTGGAGGTACTAATTTCTCATTTTTGAAGTCGTGTCTTCCCCTGATTTGCAGTATATATCAGGTTAATTGCAGAAAGAATTATCTAGGTCGAATGACATATAACATGTCTACGAATGTTGTCACTCAAACTTATTTGTGCATATATTGTGCTCCTCTTGACTTTCATGTAGGTTTGAGTGCATGCATTGAGTATGCTGGATGTATTCATGTGTGTCAGACATTTCTCCCCCCCCCCTCTTCCGCTTCCCCCTTGTTGGTAGTACTCTGGGCATACATTCATAAATTGCCCTTGTGGGGAATTTCTTGTACGCTCTTAGAAATGATCATTTGTGATGATTAACATGCTTGATACTCATTTAGAAGAGTAGCATCCAAGATTAAATTTAACAGCTGCAAGTGGTCAAAGTTTACTTGCGCGTGCATTCAGTTTCTTAATGGGACCTAGAGAGGAGTTATTTCTTTCTTCATTGGATGACAAGTTTTGTGCTGATATCTTAATATTTGCAATATCATTTATATTCCATATCTTCTGAAGAAAATTATTTGCGACTTTTTCTCTAGATGTCCATGCATAAGCATTCGTAGATACAGCTATGCTTCCTACTTGCAGACTGAAAATGTGTATACAAATATAGTGTTATTCCAAATGGGTTTTGTTCTATGAGGCTGCCCCCATCTATTTCGTAGTCATTTGTATTTACTTTAATTTGTAATGGAAACGGCTAACCATACACATAGTTTTAGACAAGACAGAGGCAAAGACAAACACATACACATAGTTTTAGACAAAACAAAGACAAAGACAAACACAAAGATGACTGAAGAAAACAGAGGTATTCTAAAGCCTGCATAGTAGAAAATTTTGACGCTGGACAAAATATAATATATATTCAGCTGAAGTTGAGCAAACTAACGTTGTATTAGTGAATTGTGGACTGTAATAATGTATTTGTAGACTTCCAATCTACTCAATGGAAGTTCTTTCTAATTATTATTTTTTGAACAATTTTCAATTTGATGCCTTTAGAATACGAATGAGCCGCAGAGGTTATGAATTACAAATTCCATTATTTGATTGGAATGTTCTTTGATTAATTTAAGCTGAACTGGAAGTTATTGCTAGGAAATAATACAACTGAGGTCTCTGAAGATTTCTATAAATTAGGCATAACCTATGAGCAAGAAGGTCTCCTAGATTGTGATAGAAGATACACAAAAGTGAGGACTACGGAAATTTCTGAAAATTAAACAACTTGTGAGTAAAAAGGTCTTGTAAATTGTGATAGACTTTTTCCCTAAGATGAATAGCAGAACTTGATTAAGATTTTATGGATTAATTCTCATTTTAATTACCATAGAAACAAAATATTTGTGTTTACTTGTCTAGTGGATTTGAATTTCACCAAAAGTTTATTGTGACAGGCTTTACGATGTCTTAAAGAGAGCTTTGCTTTTTTAGTGGATATCATGTTTGCGATCTTGGTTAACATGTTCAGGACGAAGCTGGCCGCTCTCAAAAGCAGGTGGTATCATTCTTGTAATCCTTGCTATACAATGACTAAATATATGTTGTGCAATTCTTGTGACTAAATATATAGTTTCCTTTTTTTTTTTTGTCTTATTTGTCAAAATATCGTAAGACATCTTGATGAATTCTATATAAGAAGATTGCAACAATTGAAAAGTTGTTCATTCATAAGAGAGATCAGAAAGAGAATTATTCCAAAGAATTCAAACCCAAGTAGGTCTAGCTCCTCTTATATATATCAATATAACAGAAGAGAGACATTTTACATAAATATTCTTGGTACAAATATATATCAACCGTAAACAAAAAGTAAAGAGAAGCATTTATTGAATTTATCACATACTTTTGACACCTGATGTAGGTTTGTGTGTGTGGCACACCAATATGCATTTTCATAAACCCCACTTTTACCCAAAAAAAAAAAAATTCCGAAATAACCATTGGTTGACTTTCTTATTAAATCCTTTCCTCCCTTACTTGTGTGATTCAAATTTAGAGATTTGCTAGACATTCTATTATAATTTATTAATTTTTCTGAGAGTCACCATATTTTTTAGCATCCGTCACTTTACTTGCTCTTCTATCCCTTTGTATTTTAAATTTTCATGCATATCACACATGCTTCTTTTATTTGTTTTTTTTCCATTAAATTCACCGTGTTTACTTGCATGAATTGCAGTTCAATTGAAGAGCCACTTCTCTCTTTTGAAGTGGACATTGAAGATGATCATCGCACGGGTCCTGTATGTACTTATACTATCATCTGATTATTGTTCAAGAAATGTTTTTCTTTTATTTTTTTATTTCTTGGCAACATTTCTACGTTTTTTATTGGCTAATTCTAGCCAGCCTTATATATTTATGATATATGACAAACCTTAAACAAGTTTGAAAAGACAGTTCCATAGTATCTTAAGTTTCTACGATAATTCTTTTTTTAGATATGTGCAGGATATATATTTAGTAGACTAAAATAAAGGACCTGAATTCAGCATAGAATTTAATGAATTTGCATAACCCAGGGAAAGGAAAAACAATATGTATACCTTTCCTCCTCCAGAGAGAGGAGAACAATATGTAAACCTCCTCTACTTCTTCTTCTTTCTCTCTTTTCTTAACACCAAACACATCTCCTCTGAGTGAGATGCAACTTTGGTTCTCTCTTAGTTATGATTGATGCATGAGAGAAACCCTCTTTCAACTTTTGAATTACCTAATCATAAGGATCAAAATTTCATTTCGGCGTATTGTTTCGGTCACCTAGTAAATGGAAACATTTCGACGTGTTTCGGAATCGTTTCGATCCGTTTCAGAAACATAATAAAAAAAATAAAAAAATTATGAATTATTTTTTCAAAATATTGGTCGAAATATAACAAAATATCTTAAAATACTTTGAAACATTTTGATTTTTTTTTGCAAATACATTGAAATATAACATTTCAAAATATTATGGAACACCTCGAAACATTAGAATTTAGATTCCATCACTGATTCGTTTCGATCGCTTTGAAAACAGAAACGTTTCTGACGTTTTGACTGTTTCGAAACGATATTTTGATTCTTGCCTAACACTTTGCATATGTTCTTTTGAGGAACGACTGAGAAGACAACATTACCAGACTGCTACGCTTTATGTCTTCTTGCTAAAGTGATACTTGGAAAGTTAAATATTGGTGTGTCGAGAGTTTCTGGTTACGGGGAGTTGTTTGTATATATATAAGCTTCTTTACTCGGTATAAACCCAATGAAATCAATCTTTTTTCCAGTGCACGGTTTACACATTGTTGTAGTTATTAGAGTTAGACCACTAAGTTGTCCCAAAAGTTTTAGCTATTAGAGAATGGACATAACTATATACATCAACTCTTACACCACACCATGTGTGTCCCTTGCTTATACTTGTACAGGCAAGGAGTGCACTAAGTAAATAAACAGAAGTAAGTGAAAATGTGCTAATGGACGAGTGAATTAATGCATTGTGGAGGTCTAATCCTAAAACTTTAAACTTTAAATTACATCCACACCCCTGAGGTTTGTGACTTTCTCGAACAAACCCGCTTAGGTACAAAAAATAACACCTTCATCCCCTAAGGTTTTATATATTGTGACATATTATCCCTGATGTCAGACTCAGTTTGAACTATCGTCCAATCTTGAGAACATCAATATTTTTTCAATTAAAAATGCACAAATTACCCATGCAAGATCCTATCAATTACCAAAACCCATTTTATTCTAAGCCATCCTCCTCTTAACAGTATACCATTTTATGTCACCACTTTAAGTTCTGACCATTACCACTTCAAATAAATAAAATTGAAGAAAAATTTGGGTCCATAGATGTGGAGGTATGCATCAATATTAGAATCTACTAGCTTCACTCTTCTTTCTTTCACATACGTGAGCATACACTCGCACTCCAATTCTCTCTTCATCTCTTTCGTCCGCGATGAAAGCTAGAATTGCTTGAGTGGTTGGTTGTGTTGTAGTTAATAAGGATGGTGTTGAAATTGAATGTGGATAATTTATTTTTGTTGCACTGTTTCGATTACCTAAGAAACAAAAGCATTTTGGCATTACCAAAACACGTAGAATTTTTTTTTTTTTTGAAATATTCCGAAACATTAGTTGAAATACCTAAAAACATATTGTGTCCATTGAACGGAAACGTATCAAATATTTCGAAACAAAGTTTAGATCCTTGAGATGATGGCGTTAGTTGACAAAGTGGTGGCCATGGTGGTGGAAGAAGATGGTGGCATTGACCGTGCAGAAGAGATGGGACGGGACAAGAATCAAAATTTCGTTTTGAAACGCTCTAAACGTTTGAGACGTTTTCGTTTTCAAAGAGACCGAAATGAATCAATGATGGAATTGAAACTCTAATACTTCGATAGGTTTTATAATATTTCTAGGTGTTTTATAATGTTTCAATGTATTTGTATAATTATTTTGGAATGTTTCAAGGTATTTCAAGATATTTTGACATATTTCGACCAATGTTTTAGAATAATAATTTTTAAATGTTTTATTTTTTTAATTCTATTTTCGAAACAGATCGAAATATTTTCGAAACAAATCAAAATGTTTCTGAAACAAATTAAAATATTTTCGAAACAAATCAAAATTTTTTCGTTTCCTAGGTGACCAAAACAATACACCGAAACGAAATTTTGATCTTTGTATGGTAGTGTAATGATTGGCGGTAGGTGTGTGTTTGAGATATAAAGAGAGGTAGTATGACCATAGTTGTTAGTATCGTACGATACGTGATACGTATCGTACGATACGTTATGATACAGGGCTAAAACGATACGGATCGTAGTTCTGTATCGTTTTTGCGCTGTATCGTCCGATACACGATATGTTTTTACGATACGTGCAACAGTTTTTTTTTTTTTTTAATTTTTTTTTACGGAATGATGTTATTTTGGGCTAGATAGACTGATTTTTTTTTAATTTTTTTTATGGAACGATGTCGTTTTGGGCTAGGCAAGTACTCCGACAAACATGTGGTCTTGTACAGTGAAAAAAACGATGTTAATTTATTTACAAAGTCAATTTTTTTTATTTTTTTTATATTAAAATTTCTGAATCTTGATTAATGTTAATTTTTTAATTTATTTACAAAATCCAATGGTGTTTCAAGTTTGAATTAGTAAATTATGGTTGTGAATTTTGCATTATAATGTTAGTGGACTATGTTGATAACTTGAATAGTTGGTGGAGTATTAATAAAATGATATGTTTTTATGAATGTACAATTTTTTTCAAAGGTATATATATTTTTTTATTATTTATTTAAAATTGCACCGTATCTTACGATACATGATACGATACGCGATACGATACACTTTTTAAAAAACGATACGCCTTCCGATACACGATTTGATAACTATGAGTATGACTGTCGGTGAGGTGAGGTGAGGTGAGGATAGGATTTGTGGATGGAAGGTATTAGTGGTTGTGAATGCTATTAAATAGAAGTGGATGAGGATGGTAGTGGCGGGAGAAAGAAGGAAAGAGGGGGAGATATTTTATGGGTCCAGGTTCAAGTTTGGATTTAGTTTGATTTGTGGGTTTTCTTTGTTTTTAGGTTTAGGTTAGGTGGATTTTGTTTGATATTTTATTAAAGGATAAAAGGGTTACTTCAACAGTTCAGTTAAGTTTGTCAGTAGACCGTTACACATAAGGTTTGTTAATGTAAATTTTCGTACCTAAAAGGGTTCGTGTGATTTAACGGCAAACCTTAGGGGGTCTTGATGTAATTTCTCCAACTTTTAAATACTAAAGCCCTGATACTATGTTAGACTGCTGGTTAAAATCTAAGTGCTAGTCCAAGGGCTATGAACTTATAATCTACAATCTGATGATTGAGTCGATTCCATGATTATAAGTTCATTCCATACTAGACCAGACCAAAATAGGGTTATGTACATTTTCATCATGAGAAGGGATCATTCGAGCGTATCTAAATAGATACTATGTTTACATATGGATCCCTACGTCGTTACATTCCATATAGGATTAAGAATAGGCATAATTGGACCTGTTTTTTACATATCTCTCCTTAGTTGGGACCCTCATTGTTGGATATGCTTGATTTTCATAAATATAAGTAATCTGCTATTTGTTTCTTGCTATACTTCTGGAGAGTTTTTTTGGTTATCTCAATTGCTTTCTTGTTCATTGCCTTATTCAGAAGGTAATAGTCAGGACTCAGGAGTTATGTTTTTATATGTCATGTCTATACTCTAATCCATACCTACTGAGTTCAATCTTCTCCTCCCACTGTTTACCATAGAATTTTTTTCCTTTCAAACAATGTCCTACATCAAGAATGTGTGAATTAAATTTTACAATTGTTGCATGTATAAAACAGGACATCTTGTGAAGTTTGATTCTCAAAGTGAGATGCATTTCCTTACTTTGCTTTATATTTTCTTCCCCTCTTTCGGTTTTCCAAAGACTGTAAATGTATATTAATGTTTCTGTTTTGTACTTGGTTGTCAAAGGGAATTGCTCACCGCTATTGGCATCTGATGACATTTGAATCTATTGGTTCTGTGATGGAACATGGTGTGATAAAGCAGCTTGACTTTGAAGATTTACTTCAGCTTCCCACAGATATGGATCCTTCGTCCTGCCATAATATGCTGCTAAAATGTTGGCACGCTCAACAGAGAAATGATTGCTCTCATCCTTCCTTGTTTAGCACGATTTGTTGTGCCTATGGATGGCCATATCTCCGTCTAGGTCTGTTAAAGGTATTTCATTTTATGAGGGGCCCGTGTCTCCTTTTCTTTCCTAGATATCGAAATATGGGGGAAAAAGGGAAAAGTAAAAGACGAAATAGCCTACAAAGGGGAAGGAAAAATAACATCGTGTTTCTTATCCATTTGTTAGTCACTATAGGATGTGTCTGTAATTTCTTTTAGCCATTTAAGCAATTGTTATGTCCATTTTTGGTTTGGTCACTTAGAATTCTGAAGTTCTTCTCACTTCGAAAATGAAGATGTGTTTCTGCCATCTGCATCTTTAGGCCCCTTCAAGTACTGGAAAAATGTAGGGCAAGGAAAGAAATTTGCAATAATGATTTTGATGCGGCACTGCCATTGGATTTTTTGAGTGTCATATGTTTTGTAGGTGTCGTTGCCTGATGCAGTCTGAAAAATGTTGGGCAAACAATCATGAGTTTTATGAGTTCTATTTCGAGGGTAGTCACTTTGCACAAATACTGTCAGAGATTAAATCTACAGCTGGTCCCGCCCTTCTACGACTTTCAATTCATGGAAGACTAAGCTGAGGAATGACCTTTAGTGATATACCATTAAAATTAACCACCTTGTTCGACAAACCCTAGAGCATTATTTGGTCTTTACCCTATTTGTCTCTATTAATAAACGGTGTTGGGTAAAGTGCATTGAATACAAACCTTAGCTTTTGGTATTATTTCACAATCAGAGCATTAGTTGGTTGAATGAAATTTTTTTGAATCTCAATATACTTGAAAATTGGGAAAGTTTTATATCACGAATTTTTAATAGAGTCTTGACTTTTTGCAGGTGCTTAATGATTGCGTTGGTTTTGCTGGGCCACTTCTGCTTAATAAGCTGATTCGTTTTCTTCAACAAGGTTTTTTTATTCAACATTTACTCTTTTCAGTTCTGATTCCAGAAATACTGGATACCATTTGATGATGTAAGTAAGTCGTGGTTGGTGAATAATTTAATAGTTTTATTTCTTCTTCAGGATAATAATTGGATGAAGAATCCGTTTCTTGATTCTTTTGGTGATTACCGGGAAAAGTTAACATAAAGTCTTTTAAGTGTGGAATAGACCACAAGGACCATTTGTGAATCTAAATTCTGCCATTTGGGGCAACTACAGGCCTAATGTTTGTGTCCACTTACAAAGTGGGTCATCTTATAGATTGTGAATCTGATTCTTCCCTTGAGGAAGATGAAATGGTTAAGATAGAGTTTGTCTGTGGGGCCTTCGAGATCAAATAGTAAAAATGTAGAAGTTACCTGATTTTTAACTTTTAAGTAGTATACCTGATCTTATAGTATACGTCGAACCCTAAAGAACCAATTATTGGATTTCTCAAAAAGAAAAAGCGCTAATTATGTGGTTAATGTCAATAATTGAATTGATTTTTGCAATGATTTTTTTTGTTTGTGACATTTATTAGAGAATGTGAGATGATGAATACTTGGCATCTTTCTGAAATGTCATTTTCATAGTTTTGTAGTTGTCTAAATTATCGCATGTTTGCCAAGTTATTCAGAAGAATTATGATAGATTCTTCAAATATGCTAGTAATAAGGACGATGTGCTGATTTATGTTGCTATGTTGATGAGAAGGATTTTGAGGAATCATTTGCAATTCTGCATGCTACTACCCTGTTGTAGTTTCATTTCTTGGATTTCTGTTGCTCTCTCTTGCTTTTCTTCATTCTTTGCTTAAGGTTAGCTGTGTAAGTAGCTGCAGATGTAGAGCATTTGCAATTGTTCCATTTTTCCCTCTACTAAGGGAAAACAACGTTAAATGAAAGCAGGATATGTAGGCTGCTGAATAGAATTCTGTGTTTGCATGTCAATTAACGATATCATGTTACTCCAGTTTTTATGTGAATCATAGTCTCTGGAAAATGCTTTACATAAATGTGGGAGTCCTTTCATGTCTTACAGCATTTGTATGCACGTGGCATGCAACTCCAACTAAATCTACATACTTCAATCCTTACTGCTTGTGGATCAATATTTACATGAACTGGCCTTCTTTTGATGCCCTACATGTTGCCTGTGAGATCAATGTTTACGTAATATTGGATTGTCCACTTGTTTTTTAGTTATATTTCTGTTGACACAATGCATACTATTATATGAACTTCTATTGACGATATTTGTGCTTCTTTTTTTTTGTTTTTGAACAGGTTCTCGGGATTTTGATGGCTATATTCTTGCAATATCCTTGGGCCTCACATCTGTTTTAAAGTAACTCTTATTGTTGTAATGCAAAAATATTTCATTCTTCCTCGTCTTGAGTTTTACATTTTGAGGTTATGGTTTTCATTATCGAGGGTCTTGTATTTAGTAATGAATTATCATAAGTCTAACATTTGTTTTCACTTTTTTTGAAAAGAATATGCTTGCTAGTGGTATGGGTGAACTAAAAAAGAATAAGAGGTCTGGTTATGTCATTTAATCACCTTCTTTTCCTTTGTCCTCGGTTGTGCATTTTGAGTTTATGCTTTTCATAATGGATGATCATTAAGCTATGACATATTTTTCATTCTTTTATCAAACAAATCCAACCTCCAAATTTCTTTCTTTTTGGTGCCCAAAATTAATTTTGTTGCCATAGCTTGTAGAAGAGTGTTTCCCACACTGATATAAGTCACCTGATTTTCTTCAGTGTTAATATTTAATGGCTAGAAACTCCTTTATCATCAGTGTTTCATTTCTTGCTGGCTTGTATGCTACAATATGTGAGGAATTACAGATCAAACTCTTTTTATCAGAATAACTAAAATTGGTTCCCAGGTCTGAAGGTATGACCTCCCAATCTTTCCTAGAACTCAACTTCCCTACAACATATGCTATCCACTTCACTGTGCTTTAACCTGCCATATTTTTTATCACCTCACTCATTTTTTTTTAGATCAAGTCTCACTTTATCATTAAACACCATAGAAAATTCCTCAAATGCTTTGATATTATTTTTGATGTAGCAAGTGATCAATCATGATCTTATCTGCAACAATGTTGTCATGGTTTTTGGGTATATTTTTAAGGTTAGAAGATATTTACCAATAACGATAGTAATCCCCGTCAATACTAATTGTAATTACTATAGCAATTCTAGCTTATAATAAGAATATAATAAACTACAGGAAGAGAGGCCATATGTTTAGAGAGTCACAACTAGTTCTTTTAGCTTCCAAAACATAAACATCAGCCATACTACCATAGTTACTCACCGGTATAATAAAAATTCTTTTCTTGTCAGTATATATTTGTTATATTTCTTGTGTGACATCTTGATGTTTTAGCTACAATCTTTATAATGAGTGATTTTGCTCAAGGGAAATGTCTTAAGGTTGTTAGTTCCATCTTGCAGATCCATCCTCGATACTCAATATACTTTTCATCTTTCCAAATTAAAGTTGAAGCTACGGTCTAGTATTATGACTGTTATTTATCGAAAGGTAAACACTTTTATTGCACATTACATAAGTGCTGAATTTTTGACATCTCAGTACTAAATGTACTTTCGTAAGTGTCACTGAATTGCTTGCTGCGAATATACAACTATTATTCTCTCACAAGTCCACATATTCTTTTCAGTGCCTATGCGTTAGCGTAGCAGAAAGGTTCAAATTTTCTGAGGGGGAAATTCAGACGTTCATGTCGGTTGATGCTGATCGGACTGTCAACTTATGCAACAGTTTTCATGATATTTGGAGGTTAATTTTTATTTTTTTAAATGATTTTTCCTCATAGTTCTTGTAATGTATTTGAGACGATATAGTATGCAATAAATATGGTGCACCCACCCACACATTACTTCTTGTACTTGGAGTTTTCTTTTTGATCGAATTCACACTTTCTTTATCTTCGAGAATGAAGCATCCTCCTTTTTTTATTGTGGAGAATGAACCATCATCTCATGTAAAAGCTTATGTTAGAAAGGAGTGTGACTTGTATATTTATCTAATATTCGCTCTCACATATGGCCCTGCTTGGGTGGTCTTTCCATGTGATTGTTTGTAATAGGGGAGGAAGTCTAGTGTTATTTGAACTTAGGCAAGAATCAAAATTTTATTTCAGTGTATTGTTTCGGTCACCTAAGAAATAGAAATGTTTCGACATATTTTGGAAGTATTTCAACCAGTTTCGGAAACAAAATGAAAAAAAATAAAAAATTTAAGAATTATTTTTTAAAACATTAGTCGAAATATACCAAAATATCTTGAAATACATTGAAACATTTCGAAATAATTGTGCAAATACATTGAAATTAAAATATAATAAAACATTTTGAAACATTATGGAACACTTCGAAGTGTTAGAATTTCGATTCCATTACTGATTTGTTTTGGTCTCCTTGAAAACGGAAACTTTCGGATGTTTCAACCGTTTCAAAACGATATTTTGATCCTTGAACTTAGGATCTATGGGCTTTAATACCATGTCAAACTATCATCTGCTCTAAAAGCTTAGGAATAATGATTTGTGAATGGTTATTAATTAATGTGGTTGTTTCTTGCTCTATAACTTGCAATATTTTCACCATTTGACTACTTTAGTCGATAACAATTGATGACTAAAATGATTTAGCATGTTTAAGCAGACACTTTAAGACTTTTCATGACTTTCTTTATTTCAAACCTTTCTTGGCATGCATTTCTTGCTATCACCACAAACTGATGTCATACTCTACTTGTTTTCGAATAGTTTTTTGTTCATTTCTATTTCTTTTTCATCTATTGCTAAAGGTCAAAAACTAATTATGTTGATGACTTGTCCTTGATGAAGATATGTGTGGTGGAACTAGTTATTCTCATGCAAGATCCAACTCTTTTTTGTTCTGAACTTTTCTATTGAGAGGAGTATTTTATGACTTTTCATGGAGGAACCTATGAAGGAACTCAAATATGTTATCAAGGTTATCTCAAGGTTCTTAATAAAACTGGAAAATTAATAAGTTAATTATAGTATACACACAGGAAGATATCTGTGTTTTTTTTCCTGTATACCGGAGAGTGTGAGGGGCAAGCAATATTTCTGTCGATGTAGACAGGTTTAAACGTTATCAGGTTGAACTATAACATTTTAACAACAATTGGGATATGAAGGCATTTCAAGTTTGTTTGTCCTCAAGATTTTTTCATGGTTTTTGAACAGATATGGTATGGAACTTGTTGCTATTTTCTAGCACATGGGCCTTCTTTGGATCCAATGCTTCTCTGCTCATTCTTTTGTTTCCTGCTATCTATTATTTCATTGGACGGTTTGGACCACCTCCACCAATGGTTGACACTGCTTCCCTTGGTTCACATTTTTTTTGGAATTTCAAAGTCAAAAGTAATAACTAGGGGATTGGAAACCCTTAATTTTCATGTAGAAAGGCATTCTCAACATCTGCTTAAATTCAGAACTGGCATATGGCCGGGGTTGTAATTGGGTTGGTTGGAGTCGAACAGGTACTTGAGCATATCTTACCAACATATCTTTTAACTAAAAAACATAGAACGTATCTTTTAACTAGAAACACAGTGCTAATATTTAGAAATCCTAAAAATGATAAAATAGATGATGCCCTTGATGTCTTTTCTGATGATGCATGCTTAGCATGGCTCCTAACTAAATACATAAGATGATTTGGGATTCTTCAACATCATAGCAGTGTATATATTACTGAAAATATATGACTGTTGTGAGGTGTTTGTTTGAATTAATAGAGTATGTGTGATGCCAATAAACGGTTTAATATTAATTCTTTGCATAAAAGCTACTATTATATTGCCATTGTATACCAACATCTTAATGTATCAATAAATAAATGGGTTGTATGTGTTTTTGTTCCATTCTAATTCTCATGCAAATGTATCAGCTTGCCTTTTCAAATTGGAGTTGCGTTGTATCTGCTGTACACACAAGTCAACTTTGCTTTTGTTTCTGGAGTTGGGATAACGATTTTGTTAATACCAGGTATAACTGTTGTTGGTGCTCGACTCATTAGTGAAATTTATAATAACCAGAACGCTTTATTTCAGGTCTTGTTCTTATGCATGTGTACTTGCATGGTTAGATGCTGATATGTAAACATATGTAGGCTTGCTAATGAATTTGACACAGATTAATTCGTTTAGTATTGGGAGTCTATTCAGTATATTTTTTTCTCTGTATTCTTAGCGTCTTTAGTCAAATCAGTCATCATGCCAAGCAATTACATTAGAAATCCAGTCTATGTGTGGTTGATATGGTAATGACAAAATGTTGCATGTGGTGTAATTCTTAGTCATTTTATTGTGACTTTTATAGTTTCTATTTTTGCTAGGAACAAAGGAACAATAGTGCAATTACTTCTTGGAAATGTTCGTTAACAGAGATATGAATTTATACTGCTGGAATTTTGACACGCAGAAATCTCTTATATTTTAATTTTACTACTGTATGCTGCTTACATTTGCATTATGTTCTTGACATTCTATGACTTGTTTATGATCTTAGTCTAAGAAGCTGTCACTTTTTGCATCATTCGTAATGCTTTGCAGCACCACAGAACGTAGCTTCATATTGCTTTGGCCGCACAAGAACATTGTATGTGCCAATAGCCCCAAAAATGCGGCTGATAGGCTGATAATATGTTGAACCAGCTTACGTAAATTCTGGTTTATACGTAAATGCAGCTTACATTTGCATTACGTAAATTCCGAGACCAGAGAATATTCCTTCTAATGAACGTTATTTGCAGTCAATAAATGGATTGCCAATTTGATTGCCAATGCGACAAAGAATATGATGGAGCAAAAGGATGAGAGGTGTGGATATGTTTCTATATAATCCTTTCTAAAGTTTGCAGAACTTAGATATAATTTTCATACTGATATTCTCCAAAATATTGCTGGCACTTCCAATCCTTTAGTGTGTTTATTTCAAATACTTAAAACACCCGTAGGTGGTAAGGAAAATGAATCATGTTATCTTTATTTGTAGTACACTGTTCTAATTTTATTATGTAATTTCAATATTCGACAAAAATACATCATCACTTTGGTAAGGCCAGTTCGTGAAATCAATGCAGGAGGTACTGGCATGCTACCAGACATCCTTGATCTGATATGGAACACATTTTAGTTGTTTTGATCTAGTTTCTGGTTTATTTATAATGATGCTGTTTTCAAATGCTTTTTTTTCCCTAAACAAAAGTCGTCTTGTTAGTATGAATAGTTTAATCTTTTTGTTTGTTGTTGGAAAATGTATTTTTGACTAACCAATGCAGTGAGTGTCAAATGTTGTAATTCATAGCTATGATTTTTTCTCCGATCGTTTCTTCTTCCTTTTGATTCTTTTAAATGTCAATGAAATTGAGACTAGACATAGGATGGAGTTTAGATCAGAATATGATATTCTTGCCAGTTGAAGGGTTCCTGGGTTTCTTCTTCAACTGAAGCGTTTGGCTTGGATCCCATAATTTGAGTCGGTATTTTGACCCTTGTTACATAGTTCCTTGGCTTCTATTTTCCGTTAGGCTCAAAGCAGGTCCTGAATGCCCCGGTTTTATTGTATAGTCAAGCAGAAGGTCTTTGTTGATTACAAGCACAGGGTGATTTTATTCAACATAAAATGGCCATTTTTTCAGTTTATGTGCAAGACACATCTGCCTACCTGTTCTTCTTAAAGAGCCACAATGGATATACATTTCCTGCGCTGATATTGTGGTTATGTCTTGTAATATTATATGATCTTAATAATTTATCTTGTGTGAAAATTTTGTACATTCTTTTTTATACACTCATTGACAGAATTAGAAAGACTGGAGAACTTTTGACATATATTCGCACTTTGAAAATGTATGGCTGGGAGCTTCTTTTTGCTAGTTGGTTGATGAAGACAAGATCCTCAGAAGTGCTTCACTTATCAGTAAGAAATTGTCTGTAGTTTTAAAATGAAAAAATTGCCAGCTCCTTCGCATCATTAGTCTTATTGCTTGAGCTTTTCTGGTTAGACTAGGAAGTATATGGATGCATGGTGTGTATTCTTTTGGGCTACAACACCAACTCTTTTCCCTTTGTTCACATTTGGACTGTACACATTGACGGGACATCAACTTGATGCTGCAACGGTACTATATATATAAAAGATCACATATGTTTGCTTCCAATAAAATATCTTTTAACAATTGTTTTTTTTTATTTGAGAAATTTTTTGATATTTGCAGGTTTTCACTTGTCTCGCTCTCTTTAATAGTTTGATCTCTCCATTAAACTCATTCCCATGGGTAATTAATGGATTAATTGATGTGAGTGGTTCATTTGCCTTAAGTGTTAAAAGCAGTGCCTTTACATTGTTCAGTAATTAGATAGAACTCTCCATTTCGTCATTTACTGTATCACAGGCTATTATATCTACTAGGCGGTTGACCAAGTTCCTCTCCTGTTCTGAGCATGACCCTCAACTGAAAGAGACAGGCGTTTCTTCATCATCATCTTGCTCTAATACTAAGTCTGACATTGTATTTGAAGATATGGCGGTTGTCATCCGTGATGCATGTTGTGCATGGTCAAGCAGTGATGAGGATGAAGGGGTTCTGGTGTTAGACCATTTAACTCTAGCAATTCCAAAAGGTTCCCTGGTTGCCGTAATTGGAGAGGTGAAAGTTGTACCAGAAGTTTTCATTCCTTTTTTTTTTTTTCATAACCTATTTATGCGTAATACATCTTCTTTGCAAGTCATCTGACAAGTACCATGTAATGCTGGATAAACTGTTCACATTGCCTTGTCCAGCTTCTAGCACTCTCTAGGGGTGGTAACAAGAACTTACCAGCTTGGGTTCAGTACATAGTTGCCAGACAACGCTAATGTTTGAGCTAACTTCATTTCGACATACACATCATCGCCTGTTTTCTTAAGAAACCATGTGGTTGCAGGTTGGTTCCGGTAAATCATCCTTGTTAAATTCGATTCTGGGAGAAATGAAGCTCATAAGTGGATCGACATATACAAATGGGTCAATAGCATATGTACCACAGGTTAATCAACTTGTCCTAGTGCGGGCATGCATATCTATACTCTTCCAAGTGCAATCTTGTTATGCTTAACTTTGCTATTTGGAATTGTAGGTTCCCTGGATTCTCTCAGGAACTATCCGTGACAATATTCTGTTTGGAAAAGGTTATGACTCGAAAAGGTGTAAATCTATAAAACCTAAGCAATAGAGAGAATCTATGGTTATTGGCGAATTGATTAACTACCAATGCCTTTATTTTCTGTCCTACTGCCTAATCTCTTTCCGTGTTGTGAGGCACAACAGGCAAATCATCTTTTTTGTTCTTTGCTATATATGTCAAAATTTCTAAAGGAAAAATCTGTTGTGGATGCTTTCTTTAGATTCTGATCTATAACTATATGTTTTATTTGAACAGATACTCAGACGTGTTACAGGAATGTGCACTGGATATTGATGTTTCGTGCATGGTTGGAGGTGATAAGGCTTTTATTGGAGAAAAAGGAGTCAACTTATCAGGTGGACAGAAAGCTCGTCTGGCTCTTGCCAGGTAATTTAATCTCTATATTCCCAATGTGAGTAGCAATGTCAAGAACCTGTATGAAGTATCTTATTCCATCTTTCTGAAACTATGCTAAAATTCTATCTAATGAACAGGGCTGTTTATAGTGGAGCTGACATATTCATGCTTGATGACGTCCTCAGTGCAGTTGATGCACAAGTTGCTCGCTGGATTCTATCCAATGCAATTCTTGGTCCTCATATGAAGAACCAGACTCGAGTTCTCTGCACCCATAACTTTCAGGTAATATCTCTGCATTTCTTAATAATCTGCTGAAATTAATCTGAGATAATAACACCCATGCAAAAGTTAGATATTTTACCTTTGTGGCAATTGCATGAGGAAATACTATTGTATGACTGTTCCTCACAAAGTCGCTGCCTTAATTAGAACGTAGTATCAAAGGCATGTTAATAAGGCAATATTAACATTTTCTGGGAGATAATGTTGGCATTATTTTTATGCCATTCTCTGCAAAGTTCCTGTCTTAAGCTATATTGAATGACAAATCAAATATTGTAAAGGTCATTAATCGGTTAGGTCCCATAAACTGAAGGTGCTAGAATGGGCGGACTGAACTCAGACTTACTTGAGGCATTTAAACATAATCTGGTCCAATGATATTCTAATGGCAACAAAAGTCATTGCCCTAGATTAAATTTCTATTATAATTTCTGTAAATCAAAGTTACCATTCAGACTCCACTTGTACCCAGCTTGATTAGACATCTCCATTCATGGGCTGCTTGTAATGTCTTTTTCAATATAACTATCCTGTACTCCTGCCTCTTGTCATAATCCTTTTACTTTATATGTGGGTTGCATATGAACTTGCCAAAAAGGGGCATAATTTCGTCTCTGTTGATGTATTGGGAACATAAACACAATCAAGTTAAAGTTATAATACAATTAATAAAGTGGATTGGAATGCATATCAATGTGATGTTGATGTATGTACACAAATAAAGTTCGGAATCTTTTATGAACTGAGGAGATGGAGAACTTTTTTAAATGAGCCCAGATTTTGACAAGAATTCTTGGGCTGTGTCAAAGATAATATCTGCAGTCAGTCTAATGTCGTTGAAGGAAATTTTCAAGATGTAGTTGTTAACACATAAATCTGAGTTCATTCTCTTAAAAAAATGCTAGGGTTGGATCATAATTCGTTTAAACAGGAATCTGGGAACTATAATGTAGTGTAAGATGGATCATTACTGGTTGAAACTACAATATTCAGTTTCAGGTGAACACGATTTCTTGAAATTTTTGCAGTTCTATTACTTTTGGGCGATTCAGTTTAATGTTTATGTGCCTCTTTCATTTTATTTCCATTCAAGAGCAAAGTGAACTATGAATTATAAGGTGAAATTTATAAATGTTTTGGGGATTGCATAACCCACTGGTGGTGTGTTAGTGTACCGTGTTCTCATGGTTTTTTAAAATTATATGCTTTTGGATTTTATCAATTCGATAACCATTCTTTGGTAGTTAATTATTAGAGTCAAGCTTCACAGGATGTTGATCAAGTAGAGATTGATGCGCTTCTTCTAAAATATAGCAAGACAAGAAAATGAAGCTTGACACGATTACTGATGAAAAAACATTTAGTGTATCTTTAATGCTTCTTGTTAACTCCCCATCTCTTCCATTTTGGCCACTAAACTTGAACATTAGTATGCTACACTCCACAGGCAATATATGCTGCTGACACAGTTGTTGTCATGGATAAAGGACGAGTGAAGTGGGTGGGAAATCCAGCTGATTCATCTATTTCTCCATATGTAGCATTTTCTTCGCTAAAAGAACTGGACATATCTCCTCAAATTCAAACCCAAGAAAGTAGTGAACATGCTTTTATTAAAGCCCAACAAGAGGTCCTTGTAGAGGGTGAAGATATATATGTTTCTGAGGAAGCCCAAGATATCACTGATGCTGAGCTGAGGAAAGAGGGCAGAGTGGAACCCACCGTATACAAGTGAGTATGATCTTTTATGAACTAAATTTTTACTCCCTACAGGAAATTTGATGTTTTAAGCTGGAGAAGTGGATTTGGATGTTCATTTGTTGATTGTTTGACTGTTTGTTGATTCTTTATCTTCCACAGAAATTATGCCGCGTTTTCTGGTTGGTTTATTACAATTGTTACATGCATTTCAGCCGTCTTAATGCAAGCTTCTCGTAATGGAAATGATCTGTGGCTGTCTTATTGGGTTGATTCAACAGGAAACTATGAAAAGGAGTATTCAACGTTCTTTTACCTGGTGATCAAATGATACCTTGTATTTTACCAATGAGAGCAATAATTTTATGCATATATATATATATATATATAAATGTATGTGTGATATATATGTATACGTAAATGTATTCGTTTCTCCAATCCAATTGCTTTCCTTTTTTTCCCTTTGATTTTCCATTTTAAAGGAAAAAAATAGTTTAGAGTGCTCGATTTCGAAGTGTTATTAAGCTGTAGGAACCTTTATAAATTATTTTCATGCTTAGAAGCATGACCTGGAAACCAAATGGCGACTGCCAAAACAAGTCATTTGCATGCAATTGTTTAATACCAAAATTCTAATAGAATTCAAAGAAAATGCAAGTGGACTTTGGTCTGAGATTTACCTCTTGGGGCTGACTTCATCGGGTGATGGCACAGGTTATACTTTGCATCTTCTGTGTGGTGAATTCCTTACTAACATTAGTGAGGGCCTTCTCATTTGCATTTGGTGGCTTACGTGCTGCTGTTCAGATGCACAACAGATTATTAAATAAGCTTGTCGATGCACCTGTTATCTTTTTTGATCAGACCCCTACTGGTAGAATACTTAACAGGTAGCGTGAAAATCCTTTAAAAGATTATCCACTTTTGATTTTTCTAGCCTACATATTGATCTTGTAATGTAGGTTGTCTTCAGATCTTTATACAATTGATGATTCTCTTCCATTCATTCTCAACATTCTTCTGGCGAATTTTGTCGGCCTCTTAGGAATTGCTGTTGTTTTGTCATACGTGCAGGTGATTTTAAAAAATCCTTGTCATCAAGCTTACTTTGGGTTTCATCCAACATAATATATTCAACTATTTGACTGTACATTTTCAAATTTGATGTGTGCAGGTCCTGTTTTTACTTCTTTTATTACCTTTTTGGTATATCTACAGCAAACTGCAGGTATTTCATTAACTTTTATTTCTCATACACCCAAGGTTGCATGAATTTTGGTTTTTTGCTTCTAAATCTCAATAACACTCATGATCTAGATGTGAATGAGTCGAATTACTTATCCCTTGGTCTCTTAGTGAACCATCTTTACAGGATTTTGAAAGATATTCCACTAGAAATATTATTGTTATTGCTTCAACTCATATTCCCCCAAAAGTGGATCCTGCTCTAATAGCTCCGAATAAATTAAATACGTGCATTAAGATACGAAAGGAGGGAGGGGAGGGAGAGAATCAGATGTTGGTTAAAGTTTTTATGAGTGCTGACACCTGGAGTATCAGACTTCTGATAACACAATTAACATATAAATTCTTACTTAGGTCTTACAAATTTTTATTATCCTTTTTTTGTAGTTTTATATCCTTTCAATTTCTATGCTACTTGATCACATATTCAACCGCTCTACCCGCTGATAAAGTTTGTTTGTAGTGTTAAGGTATCCAACGCAATGCAAGCACAGTTTGAAGAGGGATTTTTACTTATTTAATAGGGAAATTATCTACTCCATCCGATGGATTCTTCCGATGTGTCATTTCTAGGTTCAATTGAATTCATAGGTATAGGAAGAGGCCCTATCATCGCTAATGGGTGGAGTGGCCCATCAAGTACATTTTTTTTCCTCCTCAATTACATAAAAAGACCTCAGGTGTTCCAATTCTTTGATATGGGATAGAAGCTTCCTTTACCCCCTCCCTTATGCGCGATCTTGGCTTGTACTTAGACTAACAAATCGAATTGAAACAAGCAAATAAACATATCGCTAGACAAAAATAGACACAACCAGGGGAATTCAAAAGTGTGTTAGGCTTGACCCATTAACCACCCGAGGCCTAGTTCTGATATCTTGTTAAAGCATCTGAACTATAAATCAATCATAGATGTGCCTAATATATCGACTTGGTATGCATGCTCTCTTTATAGGTAGGATAGGTGTGTTGGAGGAAGTAGATTTTGAAGGAGAAAGGGAAGATTTTTCTTAATTTGATAGCATAAAAAGGGGAAGGTCCCTTACTTGCACCTTTTATGTTCCACCAGTGGAAAGAAGAGAAAGGAATGAAGACTTTGTTTTGTGAATTTTCTGTTTATGTAAAACCTACCCTGTAGGTCTTGAATCCACATGTTCAAGATGTGCCATCATTATATTTTTTAATTTTCCCATAGGCTCACGGTTTTAAACACGTCTTGATGTGTTAAAGTGGTCACCTGTATGGGCTCGTAACCTTTTTTCTCTTGGCAATGTAGGACTAAGTACAAGGACTTGACACCCTTCCCTCACCTCACCTCATCCATCTTAGCTTGAAATTCAAGGAGACTTGGCTAGTTGGATTTAGGTCATCACAATAAACCTTCCTTAACGAATTTGTGTGGGACCCGCTGCACCACCATAAGGAAGAGGCACATTTGACACCAGTTGAAATGCTCCTAACCCACTGTCAAGGTTTTGTTCAATTTGTCCACAAACTCAGTCTTAAAATGTATCTTGACGTGTTGTTCAGTGGTGATAAAGGTATATGGCCTTGGTACCCTCGCCGCACCTCAGTATGCCTCACCTGGCCAATTTGACGTGTTGTTCAGTGGTGATATAGGACTAAGTACATGGACTTCTTGCTGCACCTTAGTACACCTCAGCTCATCCGCTTGACCCCAAGTTTCATGTGTCTTGTCCTGTTGGATTTCAGTTACCAGACACCATGTTATATGAAAAGATGTAATGATAAAATGAAGCAATACCTCTTGCTTTCCTGCCCAACCAAAACAAACTAGGGGAAAACAGCTTCCTTTTGCTGGGGTACCTGTTACATCAGTCATTCCTTCTACATCTACCTTTTCATTCCTCGTAGACAAGCCATGACTCCTCTACTGATATATGACAGAAACATAACGCAGCATCAGTTATTTCAATTTACAAAGTTTGCAGGAAAATGCTATGAACGTAGAAAGTTCACTGTTGAATTCAATTAAATCCTCTAAAACATGAAAACCCACCCATTAAGTTCAGAATTATTTTGAAGAAGTCAGTTACCCGTTTATCCTCTCAGAAACAATGTCAAAGAACTTTCTGCACTTACCTCATTGGCAACAGTAGACACCTCCTTCAACTCCATCCACTCTAGCGATGGAATCTGATTCAAGATATAGCAATAGGAGAGAATAATTTCCAAAACTGCTTTCATTTTTCTAAATATGTTGGTTGTTGATCTTAGGCTGTAAAGTACACATGATAACAATCCTATATAGCTGATTCTTGAATGTGAAGGAATTGTAGAGAGACTTAATTATATGGCATTTGAGCTTCCTTTGTAAATTGATGGAAATAGTTTGCAGGAAAGAATCTAATAATGGAATATGATAAGTGAATTCTACCAAGTAACTTTACATATTGTTGATGCAAGCAAATACACCTATGGGTTATCTGATAAATCAAAGATTCTTCAGTTCTACTACAGGTCAACATCGCGTGAGTTACGAAGGCTAGACAGTGTTTCTCGTTCGCCAATTTATGCGTCATTTACTGAGACACTAGATGGATCATCGACTATAAGAGCATTCAAATCTGAGGTAAATATATGGATGTTACTGTTTCAGAATGAATATACCATTATTACATGCAGTTTTTGTGTCTGTTCCAGCCATCAGTCATGAGAAC
>CM042202.1:10154427-10170735 GCA_023539305.1 Ilex asprella
TAAAGGCAATCTTCACACTGTGTGAACTTGTGATGATGTCTGTTTTGCCATATTTTTCTCTTCATTAAATGCGAGTCAATTTGTTTGCCGAAGTAAATTAATCTGCTCGTTTATTAGCAAAATATTTTCTTGATACAACACTTAGTGGATTTGGTGTGGATGAGAGGGCTAGAATTCTTCATCATGGTGTTTTCTTGGCTTTGCTATGGGGCATTATATCAAATAAGCTGCTAAAATTTTCCAAGATGAAGAGTAAAAAGATGCAAGAGCTTTGAAAAAGTGTGCCCACCCCGTTATTCTAAAATGTTTTTCTGTGCACCTATCTGATATTTTTAGGGTCCTTCAGATATTGTGAAAAGATTGGACTTGCATGCCAGGGAAGGGTCAGGATCAACTCGGATGGTTGTGCTTTTGGACTTTAGCTTGGTGTTGGAGGCAACTTCTGTTAGTCGAGTAGAGACCTCATTATATATCTCCAATCTGGATCTTCAAGAAGATCAATAGATGGGCCAATGATTAGGCTCTTTGGGCTAAGTGTGGGTTCCTCATTATCATCTTTTGCAGAGTAATTCGTGACCATCTTTGGTCTGTAAGGGCAAATTTTCTTTTTTCTTTATTTTTTTTCTTTCTTTCTGGCTTCATTTTCATCAAGCCACTGACTTTGAGTCGTCAGCTCATTTTCAACAGGCATGTGGTCAGAACCCAAAGCTTCTCCTAGTAGTATGAAAAATTCCTCATCCTATTTAGTGCTGCTCAGATACTCATCGTTATTTCGATAGGTTTGCCAATTCCTATGGAAAAAAATAGCCAAAGCCTAGAAACTGAAATCAGTTTGGGTATTTATATTTTCTGCCTCTGTCAACAAATTCAATATCGATATTTCTGGTATCAAGCACAATTTCAGTCGTGGTCCATTTCAAACAGTTCCTAATGGCTGATTAATCGAAGAATGAGGCTAAATTCTAGCTGATAATGAAATATGCCATCAAACAGTTCAAATTCTGCATCTGCAGGAAATCAAGATGCGTTGAATCTTGAGAAATTGGTATAACATAAGCACTCACCAGCGTTACATTTGCGATTGTCATTGCATAAGATAGACTAGATTAGGTTAACATCATTATCCCTGTGTGGGATTTTGAAAAAAAGGAGCAATTTCTAATGAAAATTCTGAAGTTTTGTCTTTATTTTAAATTTTGCCTTTAGTTAAGTCTCTTAGGAGGAGAATCTCAGAATTTTGATCAGAGAGAGAGACTGAGCTGGACGTGGAAGAGCTGTTACCTAAGTATTAGCTTTAGATTGTGAATTAGCTATCATTATATCATGTGCATCTCTAGTTATTCAGAAAAAAATAGGGCAACTAAGTAATCTGTTTAAGTTTACAGGGGTTCTTCTTGGCCAGCTTCACTGAGAATGTGACCTTGTATCAACGGACTTCTTACTCAGAGATAATTGCAAGTTTGTGGCTTTCCCTACGCCTTCAGGTATGTCTTCTATGTATGGATACAACTATATTATTGGTAATACGCGATGAAAGAGAGAGTACGCCGTAGGCTCTGTGTTTTACTGCATAATGTCTTTGCTTGGTTTTTCATGGTGCTACACTACGCTTTAAACTGGCTTTAATCATTGGTAACTTGTGAACTGTGTTAGTTGTTAGCAGCATTTGTTGTCTCATTTGTTGCTGTGATGGCTGTTATTGGATCCCATGGACACCTCCCCATCAATCTAGGTACTCCAGGGCTGGTAAGTTTTTCAAGCTATTAAATCACCATCTACTCTAGAAGCATAATCTATTAGGAAGGGTATAACTTGAGTAGTTATACTTCAACACGTATTGCCATGTGCAGGCTAGATTTTGAGCCTAGACGTAGGCATCTTTTAATTACAAGTGTAGCAGTGAAATCTGAATATAGGTCCTCCTGTGCAGATACCATGTCAAATCGCCATCTACTCTAAAAGCTTAAGTTGCTAAAGAGGGTGTAACCTAAGTATTTATTCTAAAACACAAGCCCTTAAGGGCCTTGACAAGTCCATCTATTGGGATTTAAACACTCGGTTAATAAACCAAAAGTTTGAAGTATTGCGGCAACTTCCAGGTCATCTGCTCCCAGAAATGTTTCTAAGGTGGCTCATTTGTCAACAGGTAGGCTTGGCTCTTTCTTATGCAGCTCCAATTGTATCTTTACTGGGAAGCTTTTTAACGAGCTTCACTGAAACAGAGAAGGAAATGGTATCTGTTGAGAGGGTTCTTCAGGTATGAGATAGAAAATATTTAACCTATTTACTTATCTCCCAATAGATAATGCATTGATCTACTCATTGTAGTATATGGACATCCCTCAAGAAGAACTTCATGGACACCAGCCAATAGATCCAGATTGGCCGCTTCAGGGGCATATCGAGTTTCAGAATGTAACACTTAGATATATGCCTTTTTTGCCTGCTGCATTGCGTAATCTTACTTTTACCATTCCGGGAGGAACACAGGTCTGTGCAATACTGTGCCTGTTATGAACTTTCATTTTTTGAAGAGTAATATACTATCACCTTTTTTATTGTCTTTTTCCTTGAGAATTTACATTTGATGACAGTTTTGCTCTCTGTTTTGTGCAAAACCTTTCCAGTTGTTTGGTTAGTCATGCTCTGAGGTTGACATACTTGAGATGTTATTCAATCAGGTTGGAATTGTTGGAAGGACTGGTGCTGGCAAATCTAGTGTCTTGAATGCAATATTCCGTCTCAACCCAATATGTGAAGGGTGCATTGTAGTAGATGGCATAAACATAGGTGATGTTTCTGTGAGAGATCTTCGCTCACATTTCGCTGTCGTTCCACAGACTCCATTTTTGTTTGAAGGATCATTAAGGTACACTGGGAATTTAGATACCTGGAATGCAACTTCGATGATGCAAATGTTAGGAGTCGTGCTTTACATACGCATATAACATGGACGGTCTCTTGTAAATTTTCAATTGAGGACATCAACAATCTTTTGTATTAATTAATTAATTAATCAATATATTTTATTATGTGCAATTTTCTAGGGATAACTTAGATCCATTCCGGGTGATTGATGACTTAAAAATTTGGAAGACCCTAAAGAAATGTCATATCGAGGAGGAGGTCAAAGAAGGAGGGGGACTTGACATGCATGTAAAGGAGTCTGGAACATCGTTTTCTGTTGGCCAGCGACAGCTCCTTTGCTTAGCACGCGCATTTCTCAAATCTTCCAAGGTAAAAGTGTAAAATTTGGGGGACAGAGAGAGAGAGAGTATACTAACAGTATCAAGATTTCAGGTCCTATGCTTGGATGAATGCACAGCCTGTGTAGACACTCAAACAGCTTCGAAACTACAGAATGTGATAGCTAGTGAATGCAGAGGCATGACGGTGATCACAATTGCTCACCGCATTTCCACAGTTTTAAACATGGACAATATCTTGATTCTTGATAAAGGGACCCTGGTATGCTTGTCATTTTGATGACTCCTATCTTTTTCACATTGACTTTCTGTTTTTTGTTCTGGTTAAAATAGCCACAGAACTTTATAGACCTTTATTGCGAAGAGATTGAAGAGGCTACTCAAGAAGAATTACCCCCAGGGTTTGGACTAGATGTGAAAGTATTGTCATTGTCTTAAAAAGTTTAAGCATATAACAAATATGTTTAGTTAATGCATTCTTGATATGATGGTGGGGTTGGACGGTCCATCAGGTGGTGATGATACTGTTCTGGGCTTAATTCATGCCTTTAGTCTTGCTTCCTCTAAGCACTGGGAAAGAGGCTTTAACATGCCTATGAAAAGCTACCTTATTCGGTATCTGGCTAAATATTTCTTGAGTTATTTTGCTATACTTTTTAATGGATGTTAGAGCATCCAACTCAAAATCAATCGGCAATGGGTAGAGAGATTCCTTAAACCAACCTTAGAGCATCCAACTCGAATGATTAGGACTACTCAATTTGGTTTATATATTTGAAAGGCTACTCCACTCCTCACCAATTGGTTTTGGGTTGGATAACTTGACTTGTTATCAAAGTTGGGTGTTGGGTTGTCACTAGGTCAAGTCTAATACCCCATGGGAATTTGTGGTATGCTTGTTTGTGTGTTTGTCAGTCCCATGTGCGAGTGTAGGTCTCACGTGAGGGAGGGTGTAAAAAGAGCTTGTATCCCACATTGAATGATAGGACCTCCCAAGGTTGGTTTATATGCTTAGCAGTCTCTCTATTCATTATCAATTGATTTTAAATTGAATGTTCTATTATGGTATTAGAGCTGAATCTTGGGTGGTTAGTGGCCAAGTCTCTTACCCATTTGAATTTTATTTCCATGGTTGTTTATTTGTATGTTAGCCCTATGTGTGCGCCCAAGTCCGACATCAAAAGGGTTTAAGTAGAACTTGTGTCTCACATTGAATGATTAGGACCACACAAGGTTGCTTTATACGCTTGAGGGACTACTTCACTCATTGTTAATTAGTTTTGAGTTGGATGCTCTAACAATGGGTTACATAAATTGTGTTTTAGACAAGAGTAACCACTTTTATATGCCAGGAGCTATATATTTATGAAGCAATAGAATATATCAGTTTTAAAATTGATTTGTCACTAATGAGGTACTTTGGTTCTTTAACCTTTTCTTCTTCTTTTTTTTTTTTTCCCTGCCCTATGCAGGTTGAACAAGGAAACCCACAGGTTCTTCTGCAAGATGAGTTGTCCCGATTTTCGAGTTTCGCTAAAGCTTCCACAATGTAATACCTAACAAACACCGCTTGCTCTAGATGTGGCGATCGTGCGGTGCACCAGTATTTGTGTTTTACATTGTGAATAACATCCTTTCTACTAAATTGTATGTTGCATCAATGTGGATTCTGTCTGTTGTTTCAACCAGGAGGGCTGAGTATTTGGGTTGAACTAGTAGTGGGTTGATCACATCATATCTTGCAAATTAGAGAAACAGTCTCTAATAACTGAATTCTTGGGAGGTGGTATCTTAAGCTTTCCATATCAGCCCACTAGTACTTTACTGATGGATTCTTCTGTTCTTCATGTTTTCTTCAAATTTTCACTAAAATTATGAGATTGGTATTGAAAAAAGTTTCACAGTATGATCAGTAAGGTTCACCTTTTGATATAATACCGATGGTTACAGAAAAATAGGGTGAGATTGGGACTTATTGTGGGAAAGTTGAGAAAATGGGATAATTTAGAATCAATCTTCACATGTAGGATCAGGATGGATCCTAACATTGTGGATCGATCCCGACCTTGTTTAGCAGTAATTTAGAGCATCTTCAAATTTGAGTAAAAAGCTTGCGATTTGATAAAGAACACTCTAATAGACAAATTCAAATATTTACCCAAATGTTTTAAAAAAAATTCTTTACTTTCCCAAATTTCATTTTTATTTTATTTTTTCCTATCCAAACATTTTATCCAGTATTAAAACTTATATTCTACAAACTTCGCTAATATTAACCAAAAGAAAAAGCAAGAAAACTCACATCTTTGAGTGGTAGATTCGTAAGCTTTTTATTGGATGTGCGAAAGAGAGTAAAAAGTTATCGGTAAAAGAATAGAGACAAGGATAGGTGATGTGGTCGGCGTCGATGACAAAGGCTTTGAAGATAGAGGCAGAAAGGTAAGAACTTGATCCAATAAAAAATTAGTATTGAAAATTTGATATAAGATTTGAGTCTTCTTCGATTTGGGTTCATGATAAATTTTTTCCTAATTTGATTCAAGATTACAGACGTTCTTAGTTTTTATTTGACTTAAATAGAGTTGTTATTTTATAGTAATCTTTGGTACGGTATTAAATTTGGTACCACAATCGTTCAAGCTTTCTTCAAACTGCATACTGCTTAGAAGTTGAGGGCCATGTAAGTACCTACTCCTGCCTTAATGTGAATGTCATTCTAAGTCTAACCAATTTTGGGATGCTGATTGCTGGTTGATTTGATTTTCATCCTCAACACCTCCATGATGGCTTATGCTTCAAATTCAATCAGAGTCCATCGGTGATATAGAAAAATAAACATGTTGGAATAAAAGCGTTACAGAGGAGAGCGTAACCCTCCCGGGAAAAAAAATAAATCTTAATTTGAACTCGTGACATTCAAATCACAATCGAATAACATCAAACACGTTAAATTTGTCATTAATCATCAATTGCATACTAAAATAGGTGGTGAGTTTGTTGAACTTGTTAATCATTAATTGCATTACCAAATTAAGGTACAAATATTAGATTCAGATATCCATACAATGCATCTGGATTAAGGACAAGGCTATGGTCTCTCTCTCTCTCACTGATGGATGTTCTTAAAGGTGGTCGAAGATCACTAGAATGAATTAGTTGGATGTAGAGTCTCTTTGAATCTCCACATGTTTACGACCCGGACACTTCTCTCTATCCAAATAAAAAAATTTGGTAACATATAAAAAAATGATTTTCATTCATTGATCTTGATTTGAGTTATTTACAACTAGTGATCATAAAAATAACTAAATAAAATAACACAATAGCATAACATGTCTTGCCCAATGTCATGTTTTGATTGCATAAAAAATAAAAATATAATATCAAAAAATTATTTTTCGATATCAAAATTTAAGTCTTGAATTACTCCGGCACTCTTTTCTTAACAGTGAAGTGCAAGTGTAGATGATATAAGGCTTAGACTTTGACTTCTATTAAGCCATTACAGGTGTTAAAGCTTTGTAAAGTGGCTTAGCTTCTTTTTAAAGTATCATTTCTTTCTTTCTTTCTTCTGAACATCAGGGTTTTTTAGCCGAAAGGGTTGCATACTTTTTCATCTAATCACCACTATGTCTACAAGTGGGGAGTGGTCGACACGTTAATCATGACTTATAGAGAGTGATCATTGGAACGTACTTTTATAACCATCAATGCCACTTGTATTTACCTTAAAATTTGGAGTTACACTACGGTTGTTGGCATTCTATTTTTTTTTTTTACCATATCAAAAATAAGAAAGTGGTAATTCTAACCTAAAAAGATGATAATTTCACCAAAAAATAGATCACTTTAGTCCAAAAGATTGCAAGTTCGGCCCCAAAATAGTAACTTCAATCCAAAATATAGTAACTTTTACCCTAAAAAATAATAAATATACCCAAAATGTCGGAATCCCTTAAAATGTTATGTGGGATTGAGAACATATGGGATCAATACCAAATCTTTTGACTCTCTCTTTAATGCTGCATGTTCAACCATGGTTTGCAGAGGGAGACACCTTTGGTTTGCCTTCCCTTTGTGGTCCAACTCGACGAAGAATGCAATCCTCAAATCTAATTGAGATTTGTTTAAAGAAGTCTTTAGAAAAGGTCTTTGCTTCCACACCTAACACATCTGGATTTGGAAATTTTCCAATCAAATGAAGCCCTATTTGGACTGTCATTCTCATCCAGCTATTACCAACACTTTCTCTCTCTCTCGCTATCTTTTCTATGAGAAACAACTATTCATAGATGTTTTCGAGTATTTTGATCTATCTAACATTGAGGTTTATTTATGTTTGCGATTGATTGAGAACATTTAGGATCAATTCCAAATGTTTTGGAACGATTCCATAGAACATTTTGAGGGGTTACACGTTTTAATTATGTTATCGCATTTTGGGTACACTTACCATTTTTTTTTGTGTGTGAGTTACCACATTTTAGGTAAAATTACTGTCTTTGGGGTGAAGCTATTTTTTTGAACAGTTTTTCAGAAATTTCAAAGCATTTTTCAAATAAATATTAGCCGTTGGATTGTATGGTTTCTGGTTATTGATCAGAATATAAGTGATTCTGTCCATTCTTATTGAAGAGATGATGAATTTATCTCAAACAACTCCATGATACAACTTAAAATATTTTCAAAAATCTCGAGGGTCCACGAAAATCACTGAAGAAGATGGTCGAGATTTAATCAAATCAGAGGGCCCACAGCTCTCCTCATCTTCCTGCTTCACTGCTTTAAGCCTCTTGATGCACCACACATCTTCATCCCATGAAAACTTCTTCCAATGGGGGATTGCCTCTATAAGTGGGTCCCTTTGCCCCACCTCCGCCACCAAGGCCCCACAATCATTATCATCTCTAGCCATGTTATGAACGAAGGTGCATAGACACCTCATGAGTAGCGAAGAACCCTTTCCTTCCATGTGAAGTCCATACAAGAAATAAACACCAAATGGCCTAAAAATGTTAGGAATTGAGGGTAACTTTACCCAAGGCATTAGGGTGTCAAGCACCCAAGTCCCCATGCAGAAGGCATACGTTAGTGCTGACACCCCCTTCACCACTAACTTGAACACCTCTTTGGTGTTCCAAACACTTAAAATAGCAAAACTTTGTGGTAAAATGTCAGTTTTTGAGTCACAGTTAGGGATGGATTTTTTGGGTAAGGCCATGAAAGTGCCCAAATTTAGTTTATTGTTTAGGATGAAATCTATGTCCTTGGGGAAGAATTCCGAGTTGGCAAAAATTCGGGAATATATCGACTCAGCGAGTCGTGGAGGGACTCGTACAATTGCGACTCCAGGGTCTAGTGGCTTGTAGTGGGCATGGACAGGGTGCACCAACATTGCAGGGGTACGAAACTTGACATATTCACATTTGACTGTAAACAAGTCTATAGAAGGCAGATTACTACAGTCAGTGGCCATGTAAGTGTAGTCGGCGCCATTTTTCCGGCACCATTCTTCTAAATGCTGAACAAGTTTTGTGCCAATGCCGAGCCGCCTGCATGCAAAGGTTTAATGATTAAAGTAAGGATATATAGTTCGGTGTCAATAAATACCATCATTACTGTGTGATTTTGAAAAAATAGATATATATAAAAGAAAATGTTATTTGGACTTAAAAATTTGACCTAATGACATGACTTTATTGGAATCATTAGATTAACACCAAATTCTAACGTTTGATGGAGCTCACAGTCAATCCAAATGTCATAGTGAATTAGAGCAACAAATTAAGTCAATAAATTAGGTCCTAATAGCATTACTCATATATAAAAATGATGTTTTCGCGACTTAAACTATCACGTCCACGTCACGCCGTAAAAACTTTAAAGATTATGATATTCAAGTCTCTTGAAATAATAATAACCTTATTTTATTAGACCACTTATATTGTATGTTGAAAAAAGTAATTAAAGTGCTATCAACTCTAATTGGGTTAGTAACATTTTTAGTTTCTAAAATATATATTTTTTGTCAGTTTAGTTATAATTGTATTAATGTTATCAATTTAGTATCTAAAATATCCAATTTATATCATTTTAGTCCCTACATAGACGGGCTATTCATTTTTTACGGAATGATCATATGTTGGGCACGTAATCCTGTCTAAAAAAATGACACGTGATCACTTCCATAAAAAAATTCAATGGATTATCTAATTAGAGACCAAAATTACACGAATTGAATACTTTAAGAATTAAATTAACAGAATTGATACAATGAGGACTAAAATGAGAAAAAAATACATATTTTAAGGTCCAAAAGTGCTATTAACACTATTTTTTTTTGTTTTATTTGAAAAAAGTAGGGGACATTTACTAGAATATGGTAATTTCGGAGACTTAATTTGATGCTTGATCAAGGATGCTAGCTTTTGCTTAAATTAGTCAATAATGGTGTACGGAATATGTTCCAATCACAATAAGGTCATAAAAATTCTAAGCAAGCCAATCTATAATGTGGACATGCATGCAACTAGCCCTTATAATAATATCCTTTGTGCTTTCTTCTTTTTTACATGCATGTGTGAGTGGATTCTTGTGGACTGTTTTAGAAGATGAAAAACCCTCCATTACCAAAGATGGAAGAAGCTAATGGACTATACAGTATATACTTGATGGAGGGAAGAGAAAGACTAAAGACAAACATATAGATCATAATGTCAATAATGGCGGCTTAATGTTTATGTTTTCTTTGCCATCCAATTTCAATCTGTCCTTTCCTTTCCAGGATACGAGGAACAATATTTACTCTTCTCTTTATGGTTGAATATAGTCGTCATTCTGTGGTAGTGGTTTCTGTGTGTGTGTGAGAGAGAGAGAGAGAGAGAGAGACCTGTGTGTAGGAGAAACCCTTAATCCCAGAATACAAGCCAGCTTTACATAGACTGGAAAGTCATTCATGTCTTTCTTAGCTCTTCTAACAGTTTTGATACCGCCACTGATAATCCCAGCAATTTCTCTCTCTTTCCCATACTCTGCTACCTGTTGATCACAACATGAGCAACTTATGTACATAAAACATCGAAACAACATAAAAACAAACTTTTCTTATGTTTCTTCACGGTTCATTAATCTGTTTAGCATTGAAGCAGCTATTAAATGCAATCCTATATCTTCTTTTTTCGGATCTCACTCGCCTAAAGACTATATTAACCTAGCATATGGTCATGAAATTGCAAACTATTTATCAACTGCTTTTATATATAGTTATATTTTGTATCTATCCTTGCATTCGATATAATGTAGATGACAAATATATAAAATCCTTGATAAAACATAAGAGAGAAGCATAATTTCTCTAATCAAATCCAAATAATTAGAATGAATGTTTTGTTGAGTTGAGTTGAGTTGAGTATGCAGATGAACTTACCATCATGATATGGGATGGGAAGTTGCGCACACGAGAAATAGGGTCACCCATGAGGTCAGTGATGAGGGAAGGCTTCCCCGGCTGCCCAAATTGGCACCGCCTCTCCAACTCCTCCACTGCCACCTTATCTCTCTTCTCATCGTACTCTCTCACCACCACCAAACACTCCACCACCCCCACCAGTGGATTTGGCAAACTCTCCACTGCTATTTTAAGGGACATTGAGATAAGAAGACAATGTATAAGATTAGACTGATGCTAGAAATTTAGCTCCTAAACCTCTCTCTTTTTCTTTGTTGTTTGCTCTCTCTATGACCCCCTAATATATAGGTAGTGTGGGCTGACTGAGGCGGCACCCTCCACCAGTCTCAGTGGACCTCTTCTATCTGTAGCCATAAGATATACTTTTTCAATGGTCAATTATTGAGTTGATGAGTTGGTGAGAATCATTGCCTAACACCACGTTAATTGTGAACACGTGGACGATCTTATATGCCCTTAGGTGATCATCACATGGTCTTTTTTATACATCACCCATACTTTCCACTCAAAAAAATAAAAATAAAAATAAAAATAAATGTATACTTGCATTAACCTAGCGTTTCATTCCTCAAAATTTGTGATGGTAAACAAGAAAAATAATTCTTTGGTAGAGTTGGTCTTTAGGAATCGATAGAAATATGCAAATCGGTAGATTTTTATCTATAATTTTAGACTAAAAAGATATATCACTTTATCATCATTTTACATCACGAAAAAAATAGAAGCCGCCTACACTAGATTTAGCCTTCATTTTTTTTTCTTGTCAAATTATTTATAATTAATGAATGAGTATATAAAACGAACCCGACTTGAATATTGGTGGATAATATGCCAAGATAAAAAAAACAATGAAAGAAAACAAAGTATTGAAGGGATCTCATCTGACTAGCCTGGTTTCTGCTAATGTAAAACCAGTTATGGCACCGAATTGAAGCAAATGCGATGGAATGAATTTAAAGCAGCTAAACATTAAGTTTTGTGATTATTTTATTTTTGGGTAAGTAATTTTTGTGATTATTACAACAAAACAAGATGTAAAAATGAGGCACACCCCCTTCACATTATGAGAGAAATAAAGTTGCTTGCTTTCCATTGTGAAGCTAATGGAGAACTGAACACCGTGAAGCTACACATTAAACATATGTATGGGAGGGAGGGAGTAGGGTAGTTCAAATAGTAACATGGATAAATTATAAATTTAGATGTTCTAATTTTAAATTTTGACAATTTTTTAGGGTCAGCTCATGAGAGATTTTTTTCTTATGAATATCATAATCCCGACGTGAATGGTTTACCTTTTACCATACTGGGGATGTCAGGTGATATAACTAAATTTTGTATGGTTACACTAAGGACGTGTTTATTTGAAGGATAATGGTGGTATAAGGAGGTGGAATTAGGGAAAATAGTATGTGGAATCCATTAATAGCTTGCTTGTTTGCCTTTTTTCCATGTGGTACTATTTTTTGGGTCACAATACCGACCCGTTTGTTACGGTTACCGAAATTTATGTACATTGACTTATATAATAACACCAAGGAGGTGGTATTATTTTTTGGGTTTTGGCCACCAATGGTATTAAGGAGGTTAATCATTGAATTGCCCTTCGAATGTTAGTATGAGATTTGGTTACCAATGGTTTTTTATTTTTCAATTTTATTAATTTTTTTTAAAAAAAATTCTATTTTACATTTTTTCCTTGTATTATGTTTAAGCGTATGGTGTCACAATTTTTGTAATTTTTATTTTTTTAAAAAAAATTATTGTAATTTTTTTCCTTATATTATGTTTTAGTGTATACACACTAATTTTTTTTATTTTTTATTTTATTTTTGAATTTTTTCTTGTATTATGTTTAAGTGTATGATGTCACCGTTTTTTTTAAATTTTTTTAAAAAATATTTTGAATTTGTTCCTTGTATTATATATAAGCATACAGATTGTCATACCTTGTATTATACTAAATATTATGCAAAAACATTACACAAACGGAATAATGAAATAGATGATATTAAAGGTAAAATTGTATATTTGTTATACAAGATGTGATAGAATATATGGTTGTTTGTGAGACCCACCATAATATCTATTGAACTAACAAACATGAGAGGGGATTGTAATACTTTCTATTATCGGTACTAATTTCCATTGTAATTTAAAATGGAAAGAATACATTTCTCAATACCATTTATAGCAATCCTCAAAACAAACATGTCCTAAATAAATCATTTGGGATTGATCCTAATTGTTTATCAATCTAAAATATTTTAATCATAACTTACTCTTATTTAGTTGCTACTTTAATTTTTTATTATTTTCAATGTTGTATCACTTTTTATAATATACTCTTTCAGCATGTATCAATTTGTAATATGTTAGGAAATAAAGGGTCTATGGATCTAATCATCAGGTATAAAAAATAATTATCCAAAAGAATTAATGACGATTTAAAGGAGCAAGTGTTGGATGGTTGGCAAGGACAGAACTATCCTGTCACTGAAATTCTGCTGACGTGTCTAAAGTGACCTAACCAGTATGAAATAAAGTTCAAAGTACATTAACCTACCCATTTTTGGAAATAATTATACTCAATGCACTCGCAAGATTAGAGGCTCAAATATCACATATGACATGAAAGCAGTGGCTCTATTTATTAATGTTTTAAGTTGAGCTGGTGTTTGGATTTTGGGTTATCTTGTAATTATAATGTGTTAATGGAATATGATCGATTGCGAAGAAACTGTAGAAGCTATTATCAAAAAAGCAACCGACTTTTTTCAAGTCTAGTGCTGAAGGAGAGTATAAGACACACACATGAAACGTTATCCCCCTTAGAGATGTTCAGGCTATGAGATTGCTCGGTCCTCTCAAATGCTGAGGGAGTAGAATCCCACCTTGCTCAACTCCCCGCTTTGAATCTGTTGCTCTGAAAAACTCATAATAAAAGCAAGAGCAATGTTATGTAGATTTTATTTGGAAACCTAATCTGGTGACTTAATGATGTAGATTCAATGTAAACATTGGACTGTGAGTTTCAATATTAGATAGATCACACAACTATCCAATAATTATACATCATTAGATCCTCAAATTATGTTCAAATAGTATTTTTCTAAAAACAAACACCTTGAAAAAGGTATCCATTAGTAGAAATTATATATTATTTATTTGATATTGGTGTGCTCGTTTAGACCTAGGAGTCAAAAAATAATTTTTCAATACTTCACCTCTTTTTTTCATCTAATCACAAGATAGCACATTAAATTTTTTTATCATTTTATCGCTTTACTTTTTCAATAATCAATACTGCAAATAACACAAATCAGTAGCATAATAATATCCTAGTGTTAGGCACAGTACCCCAGAAAGGGTCCTGCAAGTTCAATTCTTATAGTCAGTTAACACTTCAGGTGGAAGACAGAAAAAGAGCAACAAACAGAGACTGAGAAGTCCTGATTGGATTGTCTGGTTTTTGAGAAATAATGGAACTCTGACTTCAATTCCACCATAACCCCCCTAAAACTATTGAATCTTGATAGATTTAAGACATCAATTATGATGAATCAATAGAAGATGAGTTCACAATTATGAAAAGCCACTATTAAGCCAAGACATTTGTGGGAACTCATTTTGTAAAGAATATGTTTGTACCAAAAAATCCTTTGATTAGCAATATGGACTTAAGGTATATCAATGTTACATTGATTTTTACATAGCTATACAATTAGCCCAAAGAAGGAGAGGGGAGGAAGAAAAAGGTTAAAAGGGTCACCTATGCAAGAACCAGGGGCATAGAGAAAATCTGGACTGCATTTCTAACAGCTTTAACATCAATGTCTATTAACTTCCCTGTCTTGGATGAAAGAAGTGCACATTTCTTCTCTTTTGCGTTGGGAACAAACAGTCTTCCTCTCTCTTCGGAACAAAACAATGCGATGCTGCAAAACATAGGCACCCCAAAACAGTATATATTAGGTAGGAATGAGGGGCAGAGACGATGAGGCTCGAACTCGACAAATGTGTTCACCCCATAAGAATGTGTCTTCCTATTTGGGATGAAGAGATTGACCTCCATAAAATAAGAGTTTGATTGGTGCAAGTTTAGGGAGAGTGTTTCTTCCATAGAGGAAACTTACCTCGGTTTTTCACGTGCATGTGCAAGTTGGATAGCGGCTGTATTTGTAGCTATCACCCCAATTGAGTCATTGATAAGAGCAGCAAGCTGAAGCAGACAAAGACCATTAGAATCTAAGAATGCTAAATACTAATGGAGATAACCAGAAAAATTAGGATTTTTGGCATCTTTATACTTCATCACGTTTTCGTTAACATGTTTATCCATCATTGTGACACTAAATCTACTTCAACAGGAGTTTTCTTTTGCAATTTGAACTCTAACTTGAGTGGAGAAAGACAATACCTGTCCAGGGGTAGTAATGAACACAATACTAGCATTGTCTCCAACCACTTCCTCCACGTTTTCCCTTTCTTTCTCATGTGGGATGACAAAGATCGGTTTGACACCCCTGCTCGCAAGAGAGATTTGACAATTTAGTTGCATCTCAAAATGTCCGTAATTGATTTTTGTCATTGTTCAGAGATTTCACAGGGCAAAAAAATCATTCCAAACACACAGCCTGAAGTTTGAGAAAGTATTTCGCACAATAGCATACCTTATTGAAACGGCTATCTCAGCCCATACTTCCATCGGTAGCAAGCTATCAGTGTCCCCTTTAGATTGCATAGAAGCTTTTGAATCTGATTTTATTCCATGAATCACAACATATTTTCCTTTCTCTGCACCAGCATTCTTATATTTTGCCTCAACGACCTCCTTCAGCTTCCTTGAGATCGACACTTTTAGTGGAGACACAAGATGCCTTGGTACATTGCGACCTGGTCTCCCCAACCAATCAGTCATCTGATGATACCTAAATCAGACAAGTTCATATGAAATATTTTGGACACAAGGAAACCTTAATTGCATGAACCAGACACTACGGAGTGGCTGGTTCATAAGATATGGATATGCCAATCAACTGTGTTGTTTCTCCAAACTCACATATGGTATCCACCCTCGGAGAGGTTCATATTATCTGGTGTAAATGTTTCTGATAGAAGCAATCCAGCCCCTGCAGCATTTACATTTGGGTATATATAGCTGACTCTGTCTCTGGCAGTCGACATAAACAAGAATGCAGCATGACCAAGCCCTGCTAGTTTGGTTGATAAGATCATGTCGTAATACCTACCCTGCAAGCAAGCACAAAGTAGCACTGTAACAATATAAAGCTGAATAATTAAGCCTAGTGAGTTGAAAATTGGATAGAAAGATTCCATCTACCATGTTCATTTTAAGACTCAGTTGTCTAGCTCTACGATTATAACTAGTGCCCAGATTTAGAACGGTTGTGACTGGCTGCCCTTGACTGAGCAAAAAATTTCAAAGTTAAACTTAGAACTTAATAATCTATTTATGAACAAAAAAATCCCACAAGGCCTGCATAATCAACTATTAAATTAAACCTTAGAAGTTCAAATTTATAAATACTTTATTAAGGAACAGAGGGATAGAGATCTATAAATGGTTTGGAAGGATAAATTTGAGGTACTTCATCAGAGTTGTGTGACAAT
>CM042202.1:10175735-10195880 GCA_023539305.1 Ilex asprella
TTCTTGACCGTTGGATGAATGAATTTAAGACCGTAAGATATATTAATGACCGTTGGATTAGATGAAATAATTTGTGACCGTTGGATGTCGAAGCCTTAATTGATTTGAGACCGTTGGATATTGAAGCCTTAATTGATTTGTGATCGTTAGATGTTAAAGTCTTAGAATTTGAGCCGTTCTATTTTATATTATAGATTTAAATTTGAGAAGTAATTTATAATTATCCCAAATTTTTTTAACGACAACAGTTATTTTCAGTGCACATTGATATAAGTTTGTTTTTTTGGGGATATAAATTAATATTTTTAAATTTTGAGGGCAGAAATTAAGATTTGAATCATTTTTGGATGCTTTTTGAGATTAGCCCCCCCAAAAAATATCTAAATTCTGACGTGGCAATCTATCACCGATGACTTTACTTTCTCAAGCAGTCTCTGTGACTCTCTCGCTCTTTGTCTCTCTCTCGAAACGTCCACGACTGGCCGTCGTTGATTTATCATGCTCTTCAATGATCAAGCTGCCACAAGTTTCCAAAACTTGTACATCAATTTTCCACAACTTGTACATCAATTTTCCACTTAGAACCACCACAAACTCCTACTATTGAGCTCCATCCTCGCCAATGCACCACCACATCTCTGTCGCTACTAGGGTTTTTTCCGTAACCACATCTTCAATTTCCATCTCTCCCACTTTCACCACTCTCTAGGGTTTCGATTTTCCATACACTCCCAACACATATTTGCGCAATGCACCTCCACATCTTCTTCAATCTGTCTGTTCTATCAATGTTCTAGCCCTAGGTTAGTCACTGACCGACTGACCTAAGTTTTGTTCAAATTTGGGGCAAATACAGTGGAACTGCTTCAATGTCAGGACCGCGAGTGAAATCGATGAACTGTGCTGCTGACTCAGAGACCCGACCGGTGCTTGTACCGGCCGGTAACAAGGCGAGATCGGTGGAATTGCGAAAGCCGGGGTCAAAACCGAAGAGTAATGTTGAGAAGCTCCAGGAAATCGATGAAGCCAGGGCAAAGAAAGCTCCATCATCACCAAATTCAACCCCATTGTCCAAGAACTATTTGACTGTGCCGTCGGTTTTGAAGCAGCAGGACCATAAGCTTTTGAGGTCGAATTTGTCTCTGAATGCGTCGTGTTCGTCGGACGCGTCATCGGATTCATCGCAGAGTCGGGCGTCGACGGGGAAGATCAGTCGGACGCCGAAACAGATTCGGAGGAATCAATGCGGTATAAAGAATGAGAAAGTCAGTACTGATAGTGATACTGTATCAGTGGGTTCTGCTGATGGTGCAGCATTTAAGAAGAGGTGTGCTTGGGTAACGCCAAATACTGGTATGTTTAATTTTCTGACTTGAGCTCACAATGTACACTTATAATCTCGATCTATTTAGCATGGGAGTGTATATTTATATATGTTTGTCTGCGTATGATATGTGTGAGAATGTTTGAATCCCGGCTATCGTGGTTACAAGAGCAATAGTGTTTGAAAGAGAGGTTACATTATGATGAAATTGTGAAAACCCAGAGGTTTTCTTATAAATTACGGTGATATTGTGCTTTAGTGCCTTGTTAAAAGTAAGAAAACAGTACTAAACTTGTGAAAATTTGTTATGGGCCACACTAGTAGCAAGTGTTGCTTAATAGTGGCCCTTGAGTAGAGGACAAGCTGGATTTGCATCTTGGTAGCTAGAGACTATGAGAATGTTTTCTCTGTTTAGGCTGCTATGGTCCACGCCAAGTGTGTTGGTGGAGCTTACAGGATGTTGTAGAGGTGGGCATTGTAAAAGGACAGAGTGGTCGCTGAACATGCACTATGTCCTGTATATGAACAAAAAGGCACCACTTTGACTATGTGGATATGCCCCTTTACATGTTCAAAGAAACAATGTCCAAATCTTGCAAGTGTACTTGTTGGAAATTTCCAATTCTAATTTTTGGGATGAGTTTATAGGAAATTGGAGTTTTACGGCAAAGCTCTTTTGCACCAGCTGCATTTTATCTCACTTATTTTTCAATTCAATTTCATTTAACTAATTACTACAATTAGTACTTTTCAATAAAAAAAATACTATTAAAATCGTACAAATGAAGTCTACCATTGATTTGGTCTCCTGCCTCAGACATTACCTCCATAGTGTCCGTTTTCTGGATAATAAGATATTACAGCTATCCCTTGTGAATAATACTCATCAATCACGTGGGAGTGGCATCCCATAAGTATTACTTCATTTGAATTGGGAAGAATGTTAGAAATTATCGTAAAGATAACATGTCAGGCTTATCCATTATGAAAAAGAGGATGATAACCCCTTATCAATAGTGGAGTAAATCAAAAACTCATTTCGATGGTATTATGACTGCATAGAGTGTGGTGGCTGGCAAGACTGCTTTCTTTTATATTTTAGGTGCCTCATCTTTTTTAACATTTTTTTTAACAAAAATGTGGTTGTATCCTAAATGGATTGGATGTTAAAGCTTCTTTAACTCCATGGAAAACATTTTTGTTGGTGGGAAGTTTCACCAAATTGATCATGATTATGTCTTGGATGTATTGGATACTGCTTTCTCTGAAGCTTTGGGGTATGTGTCGGACCTCGTGTGTTCATGATTTTATGATTATCTTTTTATGAGATACCATCGGCTAATTGGTTTTCATTTTTTTAAAAGATTTATGTTATGCTGCTTTCCATGACGAAGAATGGGGAGTTCCAGTCCACAATGACAAGTATGTAGCCTCATGACATTATCTTCCATTTGTTTTGTAACTTCCTGCTACTTTACATTACTTCATTTGGTGGTCCTCTCGGTAAGCCTCTGATTTTCCTAGAAAACTTGCAGGAAACTGTTCGAATTGCTCAGCTTATCTGCTGCTTTGGCTGAACTTACATGGCCGGCAATTCTTAATAAAAGGCGCATATTTAGGTATCAAATCATAGTATCTGCTCTAATCTTCTGGCAATCAGAAAATAAGTGCAACCATCAGATGGTTGACCTGACAATTAATGGGATCCTTGCTCATTCAAAGTAACATGTATTTGTATGCAGAGAAGTCTTTCAGGACTTTGATCCAGTTGCTGTCTCAAAATTAAATGAGAAGAAGATAGTTACACCAGGAAGTGCTGCCAGCTCTCTTTTATCAGAGCTTAAGCTTCGAGGGATCATCGAAAATGCACGTCAAATTTGCAAGGTATGTGCTGATCTTCTTGTTATCTTTAATTGCATTATTCATCTTGCTAAACTAAAATGTTGCTTATTGTGGTCGCATGAAGACTTGTTTTTGTATGTTTAAGGTACGTCAAGTACATGATAAAATGGTGAAATTGCTGATCCCCATCTATTGGAATGCTAATTGTTCTAGGTTTCAATATCTTGTGTATTAAAATAAACTGATTGTATGGCTGCGTTTACTTAATAGAAAAAGGATCAATGTATCACAGCCCGTAGTTCCATCGTACACGCAGAAGTTAAAGATTTTCTTAGGTTTGATTTCTGTAGAAACATGATATTGGTCTGTTATTAGCATCCGATGAAAGAAGAAAAGTCATTTGACTTTTTGGTTTCCGTAGAATTATTCAATGGGATCGCCACAGACTCGCAAATGGATAAATACAATGGGCGAGGAATTTATGCTATATTAGGAGATTATTAATTATGAGCCATATGCCGTGGATATACACAAGTGCCATCCAGTCTGATTTTACTTTTTCTCTTTTTGATGTGATGATGATGCAGATAATAGATGAGTTTGGGTCTTTTGGCAAATACATATGGGGGTTTGTAAACAATAAGCCTATAGTTAGTCATTTCCGTTATCCACGGCAGGTCCCAATTAAGACATCAAAAGCAGATGCGATAAGCAAAGATCTCGTGAAAAGAGGGTTCCGAGGCGTGGGGCAAACAGTTGTCTACACATTCATGCAAGTGGCTGGAATGACTAACGATCATCTGATCAGCTGCTTCAGATTTCAGGAGTGCATAGCTGCAGGAGAGGCAAGGGATAAAGATGACAACCTCAAGACTAAGGTCCAAGGGAAGCAACCTGAGGCAACTGAGTTTGGATTAGCAGGAGCTATCGAGGATTTGAGTTTACCCACGGAGTAATTTGTTAAGGACTTCTGTCCATGCGTTGTAATTTACACTATGAATGGGTGATCAGTCACCCTGTCCTGCAATGGGTGGTTGGGGGCAAGAAGAAGTGTACAAACGAATTATGAATTTATTTTGTTCGACACTTTGTAGATCTCAGAGCAGAATTTGGCATGCCAAGAAGAAGTGCACAAGGTGCTTCCTATGCTTTGAGATGTGGATGTTAAGCCTCTTCTGTACAGTGATGGCGTGATCCAACCATTTTTGGCCTCGGCATTTTTTAATTATCTTTGAAAAATATGAACCTCGATCATTGGCCCTTTCACCATTATCATGTTGTGGATGATGTTTGTGTTTTCATGATACCTGGCTGGTGCAGATCCCGGGCAGGTGATTATGCAAGTTTTAACACCTCTGCAGAAGACGTAGGCATAACCATCTGACTAATATTGGTTCAATGGGTGGTGCAGAAATGGTTCTCTGTCTACAGATGCAAGCCTTACATACATGGTTAGATTGGCATTGTTTGTTCTTAGGCCTAGGAAACTCTTCGCATCAGAACGAAATGGACCATGAGAAATTTCCAAGTCTTTTCTTCTCTTGTGGCCAATATAGCCTGTGAATTTTGTTAAGGTCTTAAATATTCTGTGTTCTTTTAATCACACAGCGAGAGAGAGAGAGAGAGAGAGAGAGAGAGAGAGAGAGAGAGAGCACTAAAATATATGAACAATCGACATAGAAAGGGAAACATAGCCGTGAATCTGTCAATCTGAGGCCTCAACTAGGCACCTCCTTCTATGGTCTCAAGACTCAACCACCATGACCAATTTGCCCAATGGTTGGAGTGAGTTTGCTTTTGGGTCTGGGTTTTGTTTTGTAACAGGTTTAACCCGTCCAATTTTAACCACACTGAAGAGTGTCCCCTCGTCTCTGTTCCTCCTCCAATGTTGTATTTACACGAATAACTTTGCTTCAATCTCAAGCCCTCTCCATGGTTTTTCACCAATTCTCCTTCTGATTATTTTGGATAATTCTTCCTGAAATAGCAGCTGCAAGTGCTGCTTTGAAGCCAGGATCTTTGGTCAATGAAGAGGCCATTTGTTCCACCAAAGACTGTTGAAATTTTGGTGAATCAGTTCTGGGGTTAGCAACTTTGGCATCATCATTAAGTCTGGGATTTGTTAGATCAAGAGTAATGGTGGGTCCTGATGAGTTGAGAGAGGCTGAGCAAGGAACTGAGCCAAGTGTCATGGAGCGATTGGAGGCCGCAGTGGCCTCATGTTTTAAGGGGTGTACGTGGTTGTGCTCCCCTTCATATGTTGCTACAAGTATGGACTGATCTTCAACACTTCTTTGAACCTGAAGAAAGACAGAAATGGGAACAAATAAGATCAGAATGCTAACACCGATCGATCGATTTAAGTACAAGACCTAAATCCAGGAATTCATCCAGAGTATCAAGTATCTTTTAAGGACTGATAGGTTAAGCTTAGAATTTAGCTCACCTTCTTTTTGACAGGGCAGCTAGGAGCAAAAGAGCATTTGAAGTAAGCTCTGGGACAAGGGTTGTCTCTGGTGACCTTTTGGCCATACTTCCTCCATTGAAATCCATCCTTCACCAACTGTAATGCACACAAAATTGCTCAGTATTAGGAACAATATCTTGTTTAACACCTCAAATCAAGAGCTCTTACATAACTAATTTCATTAACCACGAATCAAGCGTCAATTAGATTCATGGCTGGCTGCAACGTGCATCTCTTATATGCATACAATCTACCATTAACCACAGGGATTGATTAAACCCGGATTTTATGCAACAAGAGAATTTGATCTCACAACGTGGTAAATTCATGCCTTATTCGACCATTTAATCTAACAACACGGGTTTCGGAATTATTTTATTTTAACCTTCAAATAATGGTTTGCAAAGTACAAAGAGCTAAGGACTTACAAGGCTTGTATCTGATGCTTCAGTTCGAACATAGACCCTTGAAATGGTTGCTTTGATGTGTTCTTCCCTCGGTTTCTTACAAGATTCTTCATCACTTAAGCTGCTCTCTGAATTTCCATTAGTCCCATCAATAACGCCATTGTTGTAGTGGTTGGTGGAGCTTTCAGCCTTTCTCTTCCTCGATGTGGTACTGATCTGATCAGTTCCTGCTGAATTTTTGCTCGTATAATTCATCAAACGACTTTTCAAAGCTTCGTAATTCTCACACACCACTGTCAGCATTTCTGTTAGCTTCTTGTTTTCGGCACTCACCCGATTCAGTTCCTCCATTAAAGCACCAGTCTGAAAAACCCCAAAATAAAAATAAAAAATCAACTTTAGAACCCCAAAATCTAATCATTCTTAGCAGGCAGGCATATAACACCCAAGATAATCTATGGTTTAAGTATGTTCAAAACACTCACCTCTGCTTTCTCTGGCTTCTTCCTTCCCAATCCCAACTCAAAGAAATTGCTTTTCACCTCTTGTTTCTGAAAGCAAACAAAAAAAAAAAAAAAAACTAAGTAAATTTAGAACTCAATCAAGACTACAGTAAACAACAAGAGCCTCTATTCCCATGAATTAGAACCAAGATGGGTCTTCACTTACCGGAGCTTCATCGAAAAGTCTAAGAGGATAGGCATTAAGATCCAACGAAGAATCAACAAGACTAGTATATTCCATAGCCCTTCAAAAACAATCTTCTTCTTTTTCTTCTTTTCTCTCACTGAACTATTCGCTACCAAGAATTGAACACACAACTTCTTGAAACACAGGCACACTCAAATTGGTGTGATCTAAAAGTCTTTCCTGAACCCAAGAACAGCCAGGCATATATAGGGAGAGATAGAGGTAGAGAGATAGAGATATAGTTGAAGCTAGCTGTGTTTGCAAGTTGAAGGATGGTCAAGAAAACTTCGCCACTGACAGTTGTCTCAATGAGGAGCCTTTTTTCTTGTATTAATTTATGAGAAAAGAGCAGTTTGGTGGGGCTGATACTTATAGAAAAGTAATTGTTTCTCTTCCTGTCGGTTGAGTTGAAATCTTGAAATTCTTTAGCCATTTGTCAAAGTCAAGCCCACCTTGAGGAAAGAAGAGAGAAGAAAAGAAATTAAGTGTATGTACATCAGCTTGGACATATGTATGCAATTGGGTAGAAATCACAGATTGACCCCACTCTCTCTCTCTCTCTCTCTCTCTATATATATAAAATAAATAAATAAATAGCCAACTTATATTATAAGTGGCATGGGTCTGCTTTCCTGTCACGTTTACAAACATTTTCCACGTTATTCATATATTATATTGGACAATAATGTCGGCTGAAGAGATTAAAAACAAGGTTGGCTTAGCTTGTATTTTTTTATCTGTGTCTACTCCGCGTTTCTGCACGTATATTTTGTGGGAATATTAATGCAATAATTTATAGAAGGATTAGGGGTAATATTTATCTCAAGACACGATATAATGTAAATAATTTTGAAAAAGATGTTAATGGCCGTTAAATAAATTAATTTGAGATCGTCAAATAATCTTATTAAAATTTACCCTATTTTATATTATAAAATAACATTATATCAACAACAAAATTCGAATCCAAATGGCAAAACTTGAATTGAATTACTCGTCGTCATTGATCATTGAAATAACATAAAATATTAAAATAATAAAAAAAGAGGTCCGATATTCAAAAATTTATCTCTTGATACTAAAATTTAAGACCATCTCCAATAACAAAATCTAGTTTAGCTATCCAAAAAGTAATATTCTCTATTTTAGTTACTTAAATTTTTGATACACATTTCAACAGATTTTTTATATTTGAACTACTTCTTTTAAATATTATTTCTTATATTTTGTACTTTTATTGAGAAAGAGAGAATGAAAGGAAAAACAAAAAGTGGACAAAAGATGTGAGAAGGGACAATATGAGAAAAAAAATTATAAACTATTTATATAAGTTACTACAGTAATACTCGATATTTAAAGTATCACTATAGTAAAAAAATATTTTATTGTATCTGAATAGGTTCTGTTGGTGTATGATTTTTGTCTTTGATTAGTTAAATTTTAGTTATTTTAGAGTTTTACATGTTCTGTTGGAAATGCTCTAAACCTTTATAGATATGTAACACATGCTTAACGTATTTTATATGTGTACAATGACTCGCTAGTTTGTATAACCCTACAAGCTCACGAGAGGGTAATTTTATTTGTATTTAATTTATTGACTTGATCTCTCACTACTGTTGAATCAGCAGTTGGACCCTAATGTTTTTTAAGACTCATTATTAATCCAATAGTTATGATGAATTAGATCAACGAATTAAGTTGAAATAAAACCATTCTTGTTAAAAAATCAAATGCATCCACACAAAAAAGCATGTTGTTTGGATAAAATACATTAGTATACTTATTTAACAACAGGGAGCATGTTTATTTACTTGGTTTATTCTTCAACGGATAAGGATTGTTTCAAAGAAAAATTCAGCTACCTCTGAATGATGGTTTACTTAGTAGGCTGCCTTAAACTCAACGAGGCTGAATGTTTATATTCAAAATTCTTATCAATTTGTGTTGGGCACAATTCCAATTTGATTTGTCTTTTCATTTTTTATGTTAATAATAAAAAGGTCCATTATCTAGGTCTCTATTGATGAAAACGTCAAGACTCGGGAGGAATAGAATAGAATAGAATAGATACAGATTAATCTTGGATAACTCAAAAATAAACTATTTTTAGTCCAATACGTTTACAGTTTTTCTATTGCACCCACTAATGGGCAAGAACACGTTTAAAACAGTCATACATTTATCTATTTGCTCGTGCGTGTATGTTGCTTTATGCTATGTGTTTGATGTTCAATCTTCTATATTTTTTTCTCAAACACCCCGCAATGGGCAATGACGCCTTTAAGAATACTGTTTATTTTATGTTGGGTTTTAAAACACGTCTTTTGTCAAACAAAGTGCTGGTCAATTCTTCTTGTACAAATTAAGAATGACTGGAACTCAGATCCCCAGATAGCACCCATAGTAGTAGTTTGCATCTATGTGTGTTCTGCACGAAAGGTATAAATAATTAGTAGCAAAAATAATGAAAGAACACACATATTATTGTAGTTTTGGTTGGAAAAATAACATTTATAAGTAACGCGCATTGGTAAAATTTTACTGTTTAAGATAAATATTACGAAGAGAATCTATGAAACAAAATGTAAGAGAACACGTGAATCAAACTATTTTGAACTCATAATATTTGTAGAACTCAATTGCTGTTATAAAACTAAAGAAATATAGAGACTACAAAGAGACAATAGAATATAAACATATTAGAGAATAAAATTTCTCAACTTAACTTGTGTATGTCTTAATGTAACCTAAGTCTCCTTTTATAGACCTTCAAACATAATGGTCATCAAATATAATATTAAAATTGATATATCAATGGGTAGGGGTTATACACCAATACACTAATATTCACTAATTTCTATTTGATCGGTGTAATAATTAATAGGTTTTGGGTCATTCACTTTATATACAATGTAATATTTACAACACTCTCCCTTGGATGACTACTATGTTAAGGTTTGAACACTTGATCTCAAGAAATCAAAACTTTCAAAAGGTAATAAACACTATTGGACCAAAGACCCATTGGTTTCAGGGTGCATATTGTCTTGTATTTTTACGTGGACATTTCCCCTAATAAAATTCTCTCTCTGGTAAGAAATCAATTGGATTGGTTACAAACCTGAGTCATTTTAACGTCATATACCAATTTTTTTTAACATTGATGGTGGTAAAACTTTAATGAATAAATATGCAAGATATCACTAGATTGTATTTACTTTACTTCAATTTTATGACTCTGTTGTGTTCATGAGTGTAGAAAAACTTTGAAAAAAATATGTTTAGTTCGATCATCTTTAATAAATCATCCTTTAATTTGTGCAATATAAGAAGCATTATTTTTCGTATAAGATTGTTGGTGAATCTGTAATCAAAGGTAGTCTGTAAATATCTCGGATATGATGAACTATAGATCTTAGCCACACATATTCACGACACACTTCATGGAGTTTAAGTATCTCAACATGATTGTAAGATGTAATAATCAAAGTTTGTTTGATATATCACCATAAGATCGTTGCGTCACTATATATGCAAATATACCCAATTTGTGAATGAGCATTGTGGAGATACGATAGGTATCTAGAATCTACATATCCGACTAAATGTGGACTATTGATTGATTGATTTGAGTAAAACAAACTCAAATATGTAGTTCCATGAAAGTAACATATAATATGTTTTATGGAATTCCAATGTCGTTGAGTTTGTGCAAAACTAAATCTCACCAAGAAGTTGACTACAAATGTTATATCAGGTCTATTGCATTGTGATAAATATAACAAAATACCTATTGCACTTAGGTATGGTATTTTAGGACCAAGAAGTATTTCATTATACTCTTTAAAACGAAAGATATCCTTACTGACATCTAGGGATGAGACAACTATTGTAATACTCAACGTGATGCAATCCATAAGATGCTCAAGGAAACATAAATTCGAAGATGTGAAAGATAATAGAATTGGGCCGGTTACGAGAGCACGAGCAAGGAAGTTTAAGGAGGTACTCAATGGTCTAATTCAAGAGGCATGGACTCAAGCAAGTTTGTGGAGGCCCATTGACCATGATCCACTTGAACAACAAAGATTCATCAACATGGTTCAAGTTCTAGAGGAATCCGGCTAGGCTAAGGCTAAGCTTAAATTGGCCCGTTGTTGTTAAGACCTCCAATTTGTTTAAAGGATTATTATTTTTAGAATAAGTGGGCTTGAGGATGCTTGGCCTACATGTTTTACTTCTTATGAAATAGGATTTTCGGAGTTACTGTAGCACCGTACTGTTCATGCTACAGTAACAGCGCCCTATTCATTCTTGTTAGGGTTTGATTGTAAGACTTGCATGCCAAGTACTTTCCTTTTAAATTTAGGCATGTGAGTTATTCTTTTTAGGAAAGTAAGAGATATTTCTTTACCCACAAGTAAGAGATATTCCTTAAATAGGATAAGCTATTTTAGAAAGTTTCCTAATCCTTGTAATGACTAGCCTTTATAAATAGGCCTTCAAATCAATGAAAATTCAGATTATGATTCAGAAAATTGTGAGAGTATATTTCTCTTTGGTTCTTTGAAGAACTAGACGAACTTATCGGGATTTCCCGTGGCGTTCACTATCGACTTATCAAACGGATTTCCATACCGTTTGTGGCGTCTTCCTTTATACCAAGGTTTTTGTTTCACAAACAGCGGGTTGAGGTCTATATACCAAGGTTCTTGTTTGTCGTAAACAACGGGTCGAGGTCTTCCATTCAAATCTGAACGTAGATAGATCTTGGGTTCCTTTTCGTTGTTGGTTCTCGTTATTCTTGGCGGGTTTCACATTACAACGGATATACTTTATCCATGTTAAACTACTTCAGAGCCTTTTTGGAGTAGGTTGTTTGATGGATAATGATTTCTTTTAACGTATACTTGATCCTGGGATCTTTCATCTCAAATTCATTTTTTCAAATATTCTACAACTTTTATTAGCTTCAGGAGTTCCAGTTAAAGTTATATCATCAACATATACTGGAATTATGACATTCAGATTTTGATTTCTTAATAAATACACATTGGCATATGAGATTGTTAATATACTCTTTATTACTAAGTATTCACTGAGACATTTATACCATATTATTTTAGATTGTTTCAATCCATACAAAGATCATCTCAGCTTAATTGAGTACATGTTTTATAGTTTTGATGTGTTTACTTTAGACAATTGAAGTCCTTCTAAAATTTTCATATAAATATAACTATCTTACGTTCCATACAAATATACAGTAACAATATCTATAAAATGCATGTTGAGTCCTTCTGAGACTACTAGACTAATAAGATACCAAAATGTAATTGCATCCATTACGGGTGAATACATTCTTCATAATGAATCTTGAGTCTCTACAAGAACCCTTGTGCTACTAGATGTACTTTATGAAATACATAAAATTAAATGCTTTAAGCTTAATTTTTTTTTTCGATCAAAAAAAAAAAAAAATGCTTTAAGCTTACTTTTTAATCTCCTCTTCCGAAAAATTAAATTTTTTGAACCTATGAGTTGACAACGCTTCAGGCGTGTAAGAAAATCCATGCCATTCTTCAGGCAACAAATTTTCTCTTCCTAACGGTGGGAAGAGTATTTCTTTTTTTTTGTACGAACATAATTTGTTGAGATCTCATTATTTTTTTCAGACACCTTGGTCTCTGCAGGATCAGGAGACTCCTCTTCTGTGAATGTTTATACATGAAGTTTGGACTCATTATTTTGTCTGCTTTGTGGATGTGGCCTCTTAGGGAGTGCCAACATTTTTCGTGCATTATTTCTTGTATTTTCTTTCTTCCAAAGAATCTTTTCTATGACTACGACAAGTGTTTCACTCTTTAAGCATGTCTTTGATCATTTGTTTTAGAATTTATGAGATATTTAAGCATTTCAGGCTGAAATCTTTACATTATAGGTACACATGAAAAAATAATTCTACCATAGATTTTCAGAATTTAGACATGCACTATATATTTAGATAAAGTCTCAAAAACCTTAACTCATTAATATTCGATTAATCTCACGTTAATGTGATTATAAAATAGACTTATTGAATCTTTTAAATGGTTTAAAAACCAATAACTTTCATGACCACATTATTGATAATAACATAGTTTAGAGTTTACAAAACTCAATTGAAATAGGACATAGCAATAAGTGAGTCAATGAACTTGACTTACTTCAATAAAATCACACATATATCCAACAAATAAAAATATATTTCAGCCTAAACTATAACTTATTCGTTAGAAAATCATACATATCGGCAATTTTTGCATACTAAGCCACATGATCAACACATGTATGAAATAAAATATGTAATTAACAATAGTAATCGACAAATATCAACATTGGAAATGTAAACAATTTTACCATATATCAAGGAATGAGTTGGTAACTAATTTATTTTGTAAGCAAACAACAAATTAATAATCATTTGTCAAAAGAATATAAAATATAGAATTGTAAAGAGACAAGATAATGTGTTATAAAATTAAAGAAATATAGAGACTACAAAGAGAAAATAGAATATAAAAATTCTAGAGAATAAAACTTAACTTGTGTATTCACAATATGTTGTTAAATTATTCTAAGGGCTTGTTTGGACTTAAAATACAAAATTATAAAGATATTTGATGCATGTATTGTTGACAAGCTTGAAGTCATTAAAGGATTGTCATGTGTCAAAATTTGAAGAAAACACAAAAATTATCAGACATAACTATGTTTAAAAGAAGGAATAACTGTTTAAGAGTTACAAATCAATTAACCATCGATAAAGGAAAAAATCGTAGAAGGGAGTGACTATAAAAATATGAAAAGAAGGAAGTTAAGAAACAACTCGAACCCTCACAAGACCCACGATTAGGACATTTAGCAGTAGTGCTAAAGTTAATTTTAGGAAGTAGTCAGTGTTGTAATCAAAGGTAGTTAATTCAGTCTTTCTGTAACTAAAACTAATTCAATTGACTTAATAAAGAAATATGTTTTTATTAGTTCATCATTCTGTGTGCTCATTACTTTAAAATTTTATTCAAGAAAGTCCTGAAATAAGGCAATTGAACCAATACACAAGCAATCCCTTGAGAATTGCCTATCGATTGAAGCATTCTATCGACCACAACAGATTTTGGAGCAATAGTGTCATATAATATAATATCATATAAAAACCAAGAAATTTCTTTAACATAAGCTTTTGACTTGCAATCATAAAAAAGATAATATGATATCCATTATGATGTATGCCCTTTAATAAGAAAATATAACATTAAGAGCCATCAGTTAAAGACGGTCTAGCGCACGTCTAAGTGTCTTAAGAAAAGAGACCATACTTATAGTAACGGTTAGAGATCATCTCCTATAAATATAAAAGGCAAGACCACAAAGAAGGGATCTCTGGAATAACAGAAGAACTCTATCGGTGCCAGCCTCTCCTTTACTTACTTTATTTTCTTTTAACTTGTAACCAATCACTTTCATAATTTTTCTTTCTGTTTATTGCAAAGGGCAGTAGTTTGTTCATTTACATTTGTCAATTTTTCTGTTACTTTACATTCCTATTATCTTTTTATATGCTAGTCAATTATGTTGTTAGTTGTTTGATCTCCGAGGTATAAAAAGGGATTTAGAGGTGACTTTTAAGTCTCACAATATTCGCCTAAACAGTCACAATTTAATAAATTCACACCGATTTAAATAGATAAAGTTGTTTGTATTAAAATTTTAATTCTAGTTGAACTTTAACACGTTCACAGTCTAAAAATACACCAAATATTGGGATAATATAAATAAAAAAAATACAAGATCATAAATGAATCGAATATAAAGAGAAGAGTAATGCTACACTGACTAAATTTAAAGTTCAAATGATATGGTAGTTGAGTTGAATTTTTTTATTTGGTGTCATGTCACTTGAATCTCAATCTAATACGTTATTAATCGGATACGGTATTATCTATTTTTAAGTTAAACTTGTTTAAATATTAGCTGGCAGTGGTCCCACACCCATAATTAGAGAAGAGAAGAAATGCGTGACAAGTGCATTGAACTGGATAATGTGTCAAAGTTGGCTGGCTAGCGACTGCCTACTGGGTAGTGAGTAGTTAACATATACCACTTTTAGTGAGGAAATTAATCATCTTATTAACACCGATTAAGTTAGGCTAATCCTACACAAAGCCAAGTGGGCATGTGGTGATTTTTTTGATGACTTTGAAGTTTGAACCCAACCTTGAAATTTTTTTTCTTGACTTATAACCTAAACTTAAGATTAAAAAAGCAAAAGAAAAATGTATCATAAGGTTTCGATTGATTTTGAAATGGTTGTTTTAATATATATATTTTTTATATTTTCAGATAAAAAGATAAGCGGGTTTTCATAATTTTTCATCTGTACTTCATTTTTGGGTGTAAGAATGTAATTAATTAGGAGAACATCGAAAAAAAAACATGAAGATGGACAAAGTCACAACAAATATACAAGAAATAAATGTGCCAACTTGCTTGCAATTTTGTCAACAGTTTATTTGGGATTGGTAATGTTTTGTCAACTTTACAAAAAAATAAAATAAAAATAAAACACCTTCTTGACGTTGAATCACCGATTCCAAAGTGGACGGTGTGGGAGTAGAACGTCACAGTCCTGAGGTCATGACTGATCCAACCACTTTCACCCTAAACCCAGAAAAAAAAACCAAGTCAAAATTAACTAACCCATTAGACTTTTGGTGTTGATGGACCACCACCACTTGGTTCATTGAACTTCTCTTTCGCTCTCCCTCTTAGTCTTGGGGTGTCATACATGAACCAGTTAACCATGTCCAAGTGCAGTTAATTACAGATAGAGGACAGATTTGATTCCAAGTACTAAAGGAGAAGGAAAAGATGAAGAAAACATTGAATTCAAAGAGGGTGTGGTCTTTAATTCTAAACACATGTTTAAGAAAACTTTGATCAGATTCGACTATATATTTGATTCGGGAAAAAGAACCTGGATATATAGCATGAGTGAAAATTCACTAAAATGACTTCCAAAATTTTCTATTTTTAGCTCTTAAATATTACTTCTTTCAAAAGATCCTTAGTTTATCAATGATTTATATAATACATCGTCCTGAATTTATGGGAATGAAATCTTTTCTAATACACTTTTTCTTTAATTTTTTGATGATTTAATAACTCTAATGAATTAGATTCAAATAACATTGCGGAAACAAAAAGAGAATATTGCACCTTCAAATGGAAATATATAATCAGGTAATTAAACTCCACTAAAAAAAGAAGAAGAGAAGATTTCTTGCCTCTATATTTGGTAAATCCCAAAAGAGAATATAGTTCTCATTTTTTTTTTTGATTCAATGGTCAGAAGTGTTTAGGTCAATTTGCGCATACTTTGATTAATTTTCTCTCTGGTCCGGTTAAAAACAGATCATTTACGTTGGGATTAGGATATTCATGAAGATAAATCCTTCATAATCTGACCTCAAAGTGTTAAACATCCGAATTTACAACCAATGCTTATTATTATCACTTAAATTATTGGTTAGGGCTAATATAGTTCACATCTCATTGCTTTTATAAGATCTTAGGATAATAAGCTTGGTTTTCTTTCCATTGGTCCTGTTAAACTCCTTCCTTGACCAGTTTAACAAGGCATTTGTCATTTCAAAGTAGGAAAATAAAAAACAAAGAACTAAGAGGTCGTTGTGATCAAAAGTCTGTCAAGATTCAAATGGTTCCCCCAATAGTCAATATGCCACAGTCTACACATTTTGAAAAAGCATTGTACAACAAGACAAAAATATATAATGGTGCAGCCCACAAGTTTGACACGACTCCTTTGGATTATTTTTCACATGACTCTACTAGCAAAGATCTAACAAGATTTTAGGTGAGTTTAGGTCTAGTCTAGTGTGTTGAAAAACTGAAAGTGAAAATCTGAAAATTAAAAATTAAAAGTTGAATGTTGGGTTTATGAATTATTTGATATTTATTGAAATTTAAATATTAAATAAAACAAAATTATTTGATAATTACATAGAACTGATGTCTAAAAATAAATTAATTTTCAGTTTTACCCTTCCACTCTATAATTTAAAAATATGCACAATAAGTGAATAATAACATCTGATCAAAAATAATAATAAATAATAAATAATCGAATAACAATAAATTAAATAATACAATAAGTGAACAATAATATCTGATAAAAAGACAATATATAAATAGTTGAATCACAATAAGTGAATAATAATATCTAATAAAAAAAACATTTGATAAATAAAAAAGAATAATAACTAATAAATAATCAAATAACAATAAATGAACAACAATAAATTAAATAACACAATAATTGAATAATAACATCGGATCAAAAAAAAACAAAGACTAATAAATAATCGAATTAAAAAAATAGAATAAATTAAATTTCATTAAAAATATTTTTGTGTGTGTGCGATTTATGTGTCTGTAAGTGTAATTGTGTGTGTAGGTGTATATGTGTGTTGCAGTACGTGTGTTTGGAGCAGACAAGAAAGAAAAAAAAAAAAGAAAAAGAAGAAGAAAACAAGGGAAGTTGACGGTCGAAGAAAATCTACCTGTCGTTGAAGAAGACAATCGGTAAGGACTAAGGAGGATAGATAGGTTAGGAATTTTGGAGAGAAGATTAATTAAAGTTTTCATAGAATTGTAAAATATTTTGAGGTATAATTATAATATTTTAAATATTATTAAATATAATTTTACTGTTTAATTTTCAAAATTAAATAGGATATTTCTTACTTAATATTATAACCTATTTTTAAGGAATACTTAACATATTAAGAATGTTTAAATTTTAGTTATCAAATGAACTTAATTAATAAGTGCCAGACATATTTTCTTAAAATGATGAATTTAAATTAACAATCACACCATTCCTTATGGTATGTAAGAATAAAGCAGCATGGCACCTCTCCAAATCCACAGTGATTGGAGACTAGTGCAAGGGTTTATTTTTGTGAAAATCACCAAGATTTCCTTGTTGTCCACAATTTTTAAAAAAGATCCGATATTTTCTCTTTATAATTATGATTTATCAAATCGATATTTTAAATCCAAGTGACATTTTCCTATCCATAAGAAAATCCAAGAGAATGGTTAATGGAAAATCTAGATACCTAAGTAACTTGCCCACAGAAAGGATCAAGAGCAAAACTAATTATAGACTCCACAACCACCCAAAAAGATCTTCTAGAATGTCAATCCATGACTTTTTAATCACGTGTGGGGACTCGTTGTGTATGATGCCATGGATGATGTCACCCTGAAACATAAGATTTTTAGGGCATAAAGTTAGTCACACGTAGTACTGACCAGTACCACCACGATTGGTCATCTAGTACTTACTTTCCTTAAAAATCATTACTTTTCTTTTATGATTACTGAGTTGCGTGTGGTCTTGTTATGTTCCTGTCGTTTCCAATTCATTTTCCTCCATAGAAGCACTCTGTGTTTTGCTTCCTTTAGTTTGTGTAATTAGTCTTTTGCTACGTTGTTTTGGGATAATTACCATCATCTCCCTTGCGGTTTGTCAAAATAATGGTTAAGACTTTTTCACATATTACACATTATCTTGCATTGCCTTATAATTTGACGTTGATATAGATTTATAACTCCAACGTTTCTATTAAAAAACATCATCAATTACCTATATAAGCGATTTGAGAATATATTCTATCCAACATCCCTATAATAAGACTTTGGATTTTCGGAGAGCCATTCAAAAGTTGACACCGATATTGTCTTTATTCAAAGCATATAGTCAAACATAATACATTCATTTATGAATCTCTATAAAATAATTTTCAACCATGTACCCTCTCTCTCTCATCAACTAATTTTTTAAACCTAAAACCACCACAACGAAACCTCTCTCTCTAATTGTGTGTTTTTGTTTCGATGCGATTTGTGGGTGTTGTTTCAGTGATGGTGGTTGTGGTGGTTGCAATGTAAAAAGTGCATTGATTCTTCATTTCTCTAAAGATAATGGCATGACATCTATTTCGCTGTGAAACATCCACGAAAAAACTAATCAATAGATAATTTAAACGCATCTCTTTCTTAGTGGAGGGTGGGGTTGTAATTTCGTTATTTTTGTGAGAAAAAAGAAAATAGGTATATGACTAATATGGTGGTAAGTATAGAATTATATATGTCATTTGTGACTTAGAATGAATGATTATTTTTGCACAAATATGAGTGGAGATGATGATAATTAACCCATTATTTCTTCAAACACGCAATTTTTTGAATGCCATGCATTTGAATTGCTTATGACGTGTTGAATGTGGTAAACTCCTGTCCAATTCAAAGCCGAAATTGGAACAGTAGGTCGTTTGTTGTTTAGTTTGAGGATTGATAATAAAAGTCAATACTAGTGGGGTGTTGACGAGAAAAAACCAAAAAAAAAAAAAAAAAAGCAAAGAAAACAACACTTACGGCACACGCTCTTGCCGTGCAATGCACTTATATCAGCTCACATAATTTCAATCCAAAGTTAGGTATTGTGGCATAAAATTAAATTTTCGGTATGACATCGAAAGTGATTTTTAATTTGATTTTGAATTATTGAAAAATATTGATAGTAAAATTAATAAAATAAAATAGTAACATTTTTCTAGTGTGATTTATCTTCACCTACGTCCACTTGTAGGTTATAGGCGATTTATCACATTTATTGATGATGTCTACCCTTGCCAAGATAAAAAAAGGTCAAAGACTTTCATTAAATGGATTGCATTCACATTAGATTTTTTTTTGTCTTATAGTAACAATAGGGATTGAATCTTTGAGCATAGTTTTTCATCAACACGACACTACTCATTGACAAACTCCAATTCTATCCTTGTACCAAGGAGCCACACGTGACAACTTAGACAGTTTAAATCGGAATTGGATGCCCCCCCCCATCGTGGTGCAAATAATATAAAATATTTGCAATATATGGATGTTGGCCCAAAAACAGCTACATGATGAGAAATCTGTGAATAAAATTAACCACCTCATCATGCAAATGCAAGGGTTTTGTTAAGCTTACGGAATGGTCGAATTTTGGAATGCACGATCTTTATCTTATAGCTATTTTGCACCCAAGTCAACCTCCAAAATTGACCCAAATTTAGAGAACTTGGACTTATTAGTGTATTTATAAGTCTAAAGGAAAAGCCCAACCCAGAGTGTTTGGGTAGTTTTCCGTAAAATGTACTTTTTTCTTAGAAATCCTCTTTCCAAAGTTAGGCCCTGTAAGAGCTTAATTGAGTTAGGAATGTTTACAAACTCGTCTGGGAAGCCCCTTTCACCCACGGGCTATTAGGCCCAGGACGATGTCCCCTAAATCTTTATAAAGT
>CM042202.1:10240880-10281407 GCA_023539305.1 Ilex asprella
CCACTGCCCCAACCGCCACCACTACTGTCGTGACCCAACCATCCCCACCGCCACCATCACCACCACCATCGCCACCCCACCACTACCACCACAACTGTCTTCACTCTACCACCACCGTCACTATTCCACAATCACCCTTACCACAGCCATTCCCACCGCCTAACCACCATCACTATCGCCACCCCACCATCACCGCCATCACAGTTACCGTCACCACCCGTCGTCTCTCACCATTATTGTCAACCATTGTCACCCACTTTTATCACTATCAACCACCAAAACACGCCCAACACCCATTACCCACCCCCACCACACTTACCACTACCATTACCGTCATTTGCCATCACGCATCACATTGTCGCCTAAAAACACCTATCATAGCCCACCACTGCCACAACCACAGTTTCGCTCCACCACAACTATTGTCAAACACCATCACTATGACCCACCACTATCATCACTCATAGCTACCATTACCACTATTGTGAACCAAAATCCACCACTACCATCACCGTTATCACCCACAACTACCACAATTACCATAGTCATCACCACCCATCACAATAATCGTCGTCTCCGACCACCACTACCACCGCTCACCCCTACTACAATTGGTGTTTAAAATTATTTCTCTCTCATCTATATTTGTGATTTAATTTTGAATGTACATACAAATATATTTATTGTTGATCATTTTTTTATTACTTTGTGCCTTTAGGCACATACAATAACTAGTGTATATCTATATAACAAGGGAGTTAACATTGTTTGTTTTTAATTTTTTGAGTTAAGATTGCTTAAAGATTATTCACTTGACATTTCTAATTGATGACGAATTTTTTTTCCCACCCAACTTTTTTAGGAAGGCTTTCATTCCTTTTACAACTCTAACACTCTCATCTCTCATATATATATATATATATATATATATATCATACTTCCATCTCTTAGTCGTTTTAAAATTTAAACACACATTCTCCTGCTCTTTGCTACTGCTCTCTCTCTCTCATATACCTATCTAATGCAACCCATTCACCCCAATTACACACATAGGAAAAAAACTCTAACCTGCCTTCTCCCTCCCTCTTTGTCCCTGCTTGCACCAGTCAACACACACACGCCAACGCTGGTCATCTACTAAGTTAGCGATTAGTCTCTCACTCTCCTTCTGCCTCATCACGATATTTCTCTCTCTCTCTCTATGTGCGTTTTTCTATATTTTATGTGTGTGTTTTTCTATGTTTTGTGTTTGTGTGTATGTGTGTCTGCACGTTAAGTATGTATGTGTACGTGTTGATTCCCCTGATTGATTTATTGATTGTTCATGTTGTCACTTCATTAACAATATGGTTTTTATATATTTATGGGTTTACAATTGATGATGCCTAGAATAAATCCTATATACAAGCTCGGGAGAGGAGGTCAGACAAGGAGGTCAGTTCAGGAGGCCAGACTGGACATCTATAGCTCGGGGGTCCAGACCTTGGGTTCCCCTCAGACAAGACAATAAAGGAAATATGAAGGAGACAACTGGCTAATAGAAAGCACTCCCAGAAGCGGTAGAAAGCTATAATCAAGGCACAGAATATCAACCGACCAAGATTTTCTCCTAAAATCATGGAGGATCCCACGGATGAAGGCAAAGATCTTGGTGTAGATCCCCTAGAAGATAGGAATTGCACTATAAATACTGTATTATACCTTCATTGCAAAGGGGAGGACCATATACCCGAGAGACAACCCTAGAGGCTACAGAGCCATGACAAAACCCTAATTTCTTTCATATTGTATTGAATAAGCACTCAAGTGATCAATAAAGAAAAAGGAGCAAGAGCCTCCATTGAAGAGTGGACTAGCCGAGCTCCAGAGCCGGTGAACCACTATATTTCTTACTGTTCACATTCCCCCAGACTCCCCTGAATACTCTACTGCAAATCACGAGAGCCATATAGCTCAGATCCATCTCGATCATCACGGTTTACACACCCCCTGCTCATCCGCGGTGAAAAAGCATCAGCAACAATATTTTTTTTAGTTTCTTAAAGAGTGTCATTGGAATTCTGCTTAATATCTCTTTTTGACAAGCTAAAGTTTAGAGTGACAATATGGATCGATTTGAATTGGGCTCCAAATTTTTTGATAATTGTAAGTACTCTCTTCCTTCCTTTCTTACTTTCTAATGTAATTGAATTATAATTATGAATTGCAATGCATTTTTTCCTTGCTCTTGTCAATCACCATCGACTGATTCTAATAGAATACTTAACCTTTTTGTTCAGCGTTCATTGTTTTTTGTTTATTTGTGATGTCATTAAAATGATAACAAAATTTGGTTGACTCACTACCACATTTTTTAACAACTCTTAAATTTTCTTTACTCACATGGTTTTAAAGGGTATGCCAATCTATTTTAATTATTTTGTATGTGATATTTTAATAGCTTCTTTTGTAATCATCCATCTTGGACGGAATGGGCGTGAGACTCGGATTCTGATACTTTTTCGTGATTGTATAATACTAGCATAATCTTGAGTACTAATCTTTTTTGTTAAAAGACAATGAGTTCAGATTTTAGTTTGATTTAACTTGGAGACCTCCCTTTCAAGGCTCCCGCTGCTCTCATGTTGCCTCTTTCCTTCCTTGATCTTCGTTTTCGGAAAGGCTTGGCTACACTTCTATATGTAATATTTTTTTATTTTTAATTTATATATCATTACAATGTTTGGTGTATAGACTACGAATTATTTTAACATACAAATAATGAAGATGGAAGCAACATACAAAGTGTGCGGTGAAATTATTTTTTTGACGCCATATCTTTCTATGTACAGAGTGTGTCATCTTAACGTACAAAGTGTGAGGTGAAATTATTTTTTTAATACTGTTTCTCTCTATAAGATTTTTGAATTTATCATTGAGTAAGTGCCTTTCTTTACTCCAACCAGATTATTGAACTTTTTTATTTTATTATTTGTGTTACGTTACACTGTAAACCATGATAATTTTGCAATTTTTTATTTTAAAATTGAACTTTTTTATTTATTATTTTTTAATGGTATGTGTTGTATTTAATAATAATTATTTAATTAATTATTTTCCTCCTTTACCAAGTACGTAGTACAAAAATTATTCTTTTTAATTTTCATATTTGTTATAACTATACAAATTTGTTGATTGCCATAATTGATTGGTTGAAAAAATATCTATTATATCTATTACAAAAATGCTTTGTTGAATTTTAATTTTACAAGAGCAATGTATAAAAAAGGTTAAAAAAATCAAATAATAAAGTCTCTTAAAATTAGTTGTTAGAAGAATTGGTATGAATGTTTCTAGAAATCTAGGCCATTCCTTTCGATTTTTGTGTGTGTTACGTAGTGTCTTCAAGCACATACAATGTATAATCAAATTCCAGATGAAATTTATAAAAAAGATAATGAATCTTCCTTAAAGGAAGATCGAGATCCAACCCCATCAGAGGGAAGTTAGAGAAAGAGAAGGGGTTGGAAGGACGTATGTCCAACAGACTGGACCTGCACCTCAATATATAGAGGCTAGATTTGAAATCCAGATTTCAAAAAATTAAAACTATTTACTATACATCACTTTAAGTTTATTTACTGATGTCATTAGGTACGTCATCCGTATTGTTTGTGACGTCATGACTTACGTTACTTAATTCAATAATTTTCATGGTAACGTCATGGCGTGTGTCACTCCTTAGAATCCGACTTTATCCTATTACATGTAAAACAAATTATACAGTTAATAACCGTTGTCCTGGAGATTTATCTCCATATTTTCATTAAGAGAAATATCACCTTTAATAGGGGTATATCCCTGAGAATCCATAAAGTCTTCATCAGAATCGATAGGAGTGTTGAATTTCCTATCATCCTCCTTGACTTTATTCTTGCATTTAACAGTTGGATTATTAGCGAGATTCATATTCTCATTTTTGTCCATGCCAAATGTGGACATCATTTGAAGACGCGTCTCGTTCATTATGGTTGCTTTAAGCTGCTCAGTGGTCAAATGTGATTTTTCTTTAATAAGTTTTTCTTTAAGAAATTCAATGAGATTAAATCCAATATTTATACTGCAGTTGTGAATAAGTTCTTTAGAGGTTAATTCTTCCATTTTCTCTTTTCCCACGTCTTTAAGACAATCTGCTATGATTGGAATTTTAGAATCAAGCGGGTAATTATTCCAAAATTGGACTTGATATTTCCTAATTAATCTAGGATGTCCTTTGTGATTAAAGTCACAAGCAAGAGTCCACAACCAAATCCATGGAATAAAGAATTCAAATGAGAAATTGATTATGAGTTTAGCATCAATTTTATTATCCTTTAAGAATGAACTTTTTTATTTATATATATCAAATAAAATTTTCATTTCTTTGGGATATATCCCTTCAATGTCACCATGAGTTTTCTACCAATCATAAAATCAGTTAGGAATCTCACTACATCTTTTCGTAAATTGAAAAAACCACGAGTGCCCCAAAATTGGACAAATTATAAAGAAACACATTCACTACAACAATTTTTTTTAGCGACGAGTTTTGGCGACAAACAATAAAATTTGTTGTAAAAAAGTGATTTTGGGTGACAATTTCAAATGACTGTCGTCGTAAAAAATTTTATGATATTTTTTGCGACCATTTTTTGTAGTCGACATCAATAGTCTTCGCAAAAACGTTCCCTCCAAAAAAAAATTGGCGCCAAATGATAATTTAATGGGCGACAAAAAAATTTGTTACTAAAATAATTTTTTGGTCACAAATTTTTTTGTCAAATTTACAAAAGAAAAAAAGAAAAAAAAATAATACTTGGCAACAAAACATGATTGTCGCAGAAAAAAAAATTGGCCACCATTTTTAATAGTCGTTGCCAATAGTCTTCGCAAAAATGTTCCCTCCATTAAAAAATTGCAATTAATGTTGCCGCCAAATGATAATTTTATAGGCAACAAAAACAATGGTCGCCAAAATAATTTTTTGGTCACAAATTTTTTTGTCAAATTTACAAAAAAAAAATGAAGAAAAAAAATAATATTTGGCAACAATACATGTTTGTCGTAAAAAAAAAAAGTTGACGACCATTTTTTATAGTCGTTGTCATTAGTCTTCGGAAAAACGTTCCCACAAAAAAAAAATTGGCACCAATGTTGGCGCTAAATGATAATTTTATGGGCGACAAAAAAATTGTCACCAAATTATTTTTTTGGTAGCAAAATTTATGTCAAATTTACGAAAAAAAAAATAATACTTAGCGACAATATATGTTTGCTGCAAAAAAAAGAAAGTTAAAATTAATTTTGTTTGACGATAAATGATATTAGGTCGCAAAATATGTTAAATGAAATGTGCACTTTGATTGATTAAAACGACGTTGTTTTTGAAGTTAAAAGATTGAGAGAATTAAACCCAGAATACTTGATGTTTGTCACTTAATTATTCAGACCCCTTGACATCCAAAATATTACACACAAACCCCTTGAGGTTTTTATGCATGTACCACTTAGACCACTGCTGTAAATATATTCGTCAATAAATTATACTTGGATCCCCCAAAAGTTTGTAGATATATAATACTTAGACTCTTTAAATTTAAAATATTATACTTAAACTAAAAATACTCTAATCAACGATAGAATATTAAATATTTTAAAATTTACAACCAAAATTTATGTTCTATTGTATCATTTACTGAAATAAAATCAAAAATAAAAATATAGTTCTTTTTTTTAAATATTTATTGAAACTAAAAATTATACTATCTGATGAGCCCAAATCCAACCGGGTTAAGCCCAATAAATCAAGTTAGCCCAAATTAGCTACAACGTAGCCCAAGCCCCGTTCAATAGTATGACCCAGTTTAGGATCCAAAGAGTCCATGAAAGATTGAACACGTGGGGGAGAGATCATCGGGATGAATACACGAGAATTAATTGTATTTACCTTTTGTAACAATTCTCCTCGATTAATTAGTACTTTCACACTAACGTCACCGCCTCACCACTTATAAATTGTAAATTTTCTCCACATGGAGAGGCATTTCCCATTACATCTTGACATTTCACCACATCTCTCTACACATTATTTTCTTTCTTAGCTATTGTATCTCTCTCGGAGCTCTCTCTCTCTTACTTTATACATCAATAAAGACCCCCCGCCACCGCTGCTATGAGATTGGAGTAGGTCACCTGGACCGAACCACTATATATCTGTGTGTTGACCAAATATTTACTATTTTGTCATTGATAACTTTATTAATTGTCTTATTTATTATACCACATCACACACTCGATTGTTGATCTTGCATAAGACTATTTTGTCCATCATCACTATCTACTAGAATAAAACTAAAAAATTAAATGAAGAGTCAAATTTAATGGACACAATATGTTTTAGTTTAAATGACTAAATTAAATTCCAATAGACAATATAATTATATATTAATTATGATTTTTTAAGAAAAAATTAACTTTTTATTTTTGATTTTATTTCAATAAATGATACGATAAAACATGAATTTTAATTGTAAAATTTAAAATCTTTGATATTCTATCCTTGATTATCGTATTTTTTTTACCTCAGTATAATATTTTAAACTCAAGGGGTCTAAGAAATATATAATTACAAACTTTAGGGTATTTGAGTGTAATTTATTAACAAATATATTTATAGGAAGGGCCTAAGTGTTATGCGGTTGTAAACTTTAAGAGGTTTGTGTATAATATTTTAAATATCAGAGAATTTGAGTGATTAAGTGACAAATTTTAAGAGTCTAAAATAATTCTTCCTAAAAGATTATAACCCTAAATTAATCCTTTGTCTTCTTCTTTGACAAAGGGATTAATTTACATTCTGTATCGCTCACAAAGTGACAAACATTTTGCCCCACCTTGTCGCTCTTTACTGTATCGCATTGGGAATTGTTGTGAGTCTCTCTCTCTGTATATATATATATATTTTGTATCGCTCTGACTCTCTCTCTCTATGTATATATATAATTTTGTATCCCTCTGTCTCTTATATATATATATTATGTATCGCTATGTCTCTCTCTCTATATATATGATTTTGTATCCCTATGTCTCTCTCTATATATATATATTGTATAGCTCTATGTATATTGATCTGTATCGCACAGTCACACACAGACCGCCATAGCCAAACCACCATAACCCCCACCTCTTGTTTCAGCAGTCTCTCAACCCCCATATTTTGCTGCGGCGTTCCCCCAACCCTGAACCCTTGCTCCATCGGTTCCATCGAGGCGGTGGAAGAAGCTATTGTCACGATTGCATCGATAGACCTTTGAACAATGCCTAGGGTTTTCTCCATTGGCTTCAAATTTTCACACAAGTTGAATATGTATCGAAACTTTGGGGCTTTTGAGGGTTTCAATTTTCACTAGGTATGGATGAGTTTTGGTTTCGCCAGAGGGGGAGGCAGTGGATTGAGTCCACTGGGTATGGGGCTAGTCGGTTCTAAGGTAGATTTTGGGGTTTATTTGATCGTTTTATTCTATTATAGTTCTTTTTTCTTGTTTCTGTGTTAGTTTTCAAGTGGGTTCTTGTTCTAATATTGGTTGCCAATAGGTTTGACTCTAATCCAATGAGAGCCCCGCAAGTGTGGGTGCGTTCCTATTGGCGAAAATGCACATCGTTTTATCCCGGAGATTGGAACCCTAGCTAGGGGTTTTATCCCAGTTAGGGATGTGACCCAATGACATGAGTTACCTGTTGAAAAACAGGCCCCTATCATTGCAAGACTCTTGATAATTATTTTTTTTTAATGTTTCCAATTAACATATATATTTATTTTTTTATTGAAATGAAATACTATTTTTTCGTGCTGACAAAGTTTAATGTAGTGGAATTCATTTACAAAAAGTTTGCTAAGTTGTATAGTCATTACCATTGTAGAATACACAAGTATTACATTAGATTGGTGAAATCTGGGGTGGACCCAAAAAATAAGCCTTATCAAAAAGTTAGTCAAGATGATTAAATTTATATAATAGAACATGTCTACAAGGATCATAACTTCTGTAACGCCTCAAACACCACCCTGGACGACATTACATTTTAAAATCATTTACATCATGAGAGCACTAAGATAATCCATCAATAAATAAGGCTTAATGAAATCATCCATAGAATTTACAACATTATCCCAAAAGAATACACCTATTTTGGCCTTTACATTCCAAAAATTAACTAATGTAACGCAGTAGAAATAACAAAATAAAACTAGACTCCACAAGGTTAAAAATGAATATCCTAGTCTAGAACAAAAGAAAGTGTCGCTCTAGGCGTCCATCTCGAGATCCATCCTCTCGTCTGTCGAAGTCTCCTAGTGTGTGGGCTCCTCGAATCCCAACTCTTCCTCGAGAGGATAATCTGAAAAGGTTGTTAAGTAAGGGTGAGCACAAAGCTGTGTAGAAAAATTCTTCCAAACCCGAACAAGGTTTAGAAAAGCATATAAAAGCGGTCGGTCTCATTTTACAAATAGCCTATGTAATTTTTAAATAAAAACAGGGACACTTTAAACACATCTCAAGTTTACGAACAACAATAAAGTTCAACGGAGACGTAAAATCAATTATCGACAATGAGTCTTACAATTTTTTAAAAGTAAACCAATCACCCACAGATGATATAATATTGTCCTCTTTGCCATGAGCATCCTTACAAGGAACCTCTCACCCTCAAAGTGTTGTTTCTCAAGCATCCTTACAAAGAACCTCCTAAGAAGGCCACATATTGTCCTCTTTTGGCATGAGCATCCTTACCAGGAACCTCTCACCCTCAATGTTTTGTTTCTCAAGCATCCTTACAATGAACCTCCTAAGAGGGAATGAACATACTTACGAGGAACATCTCACTCATGTTTATTCAAACAACCATACAAGAAATATAATACCAACTATTTTCTCTAATATCCAACAATTTCACAAGTCCCCAATTTACAAGCAAATTTCAAGAAAAATCCCTCAATTTTCACAAGTGATATTTCCAATGGATCAAATTTAAGAAAAGGTACAAGAGATCATCCACAATTTCATTTCAACACTCAACAACAAACACTAGAGTTTTCAAAACCAAGATTAAGTGAAAATAGAGAGAGAAATCCATTTTTCTCAAAAACTAGAATTTTAAAGAAAGAACAAGAGATTTCATGGGTATATATATCATTAGGAGTCAAAACATACATATATATTAACCCTAACATCAATGAACAAGCATGAAAGAAAACCCCTACCTTGGTGTTCTTAAAGAACTTGAGCTTTGATCCAATCTAATATGAAACTCCCATTTGATCTTGTGTTTTTCCTTTCTTTCCTCTCCTCTAAGGCTTCCTAGGGTTAGAAGTGTTGAAATAGGGCTAAGGTAGGCGGCCTTTAGTAGTTATAGTGGAAGAGATGGTCCACATATCGCGAATCTGGAACCCAGACTTTTAAGTCACGTTTGAACGTCACTTTGGAGTTTGAATGTTGGTTGCTCCAAGTACTTTTACATTTCCATCAGAAGTTCGTAAGTCACGTTCAAACGTCATTCCAGTTTCTGTTAGAACTTCAAGTGAAGTTTTGGCCTATTTAGAGGTCGATTTGGAAATTTTGTGTGAAATACTCTTTTGTATCCCTGGAAGTCTACTATCTACTGTCAAACTTTTAAATCAATTGAAAATCAGGGTAAAAAGTTATGGTTCAAATACTAGGCACTGTCTAAAATCTTTTTTACTCAAATTTTACCTAAAATGTGTTTTCATTCCGAAATACTTCTAAATTTATACAACATGCCCTATTTCCTCAACTAACATTTTTATTTCTACTCTGACTCTCTACATAATTCATGCATACATCATTACCTGTATAAGAATTACTAAACAATTGCATTACTCTATTAATATAACATGTTGGAGTTTACAACTTCCAGGTAATTTTTTGATGGTTTTTAATGCAATATAAATGAGTAATTTGTTGTTCTAATGTAATTTTTTTTGTAGAAATGATCAAAGACAAATTCTGAAAATCGTGCTAAGTTGCCCTACAATCACACTATGAGTTTTAAGTCTTTTATTTCTACGATGCATGATATGGTTATAATTTTTTAACTTAAAATTATTTATCCTTCATTTGTTTAAAATGTTGAAAGTATATAGTTTCAAGTGAATTTCTGAAAACAGTTGGACCCCGAGACACATGAGCCACCTCTTATCGTTGACTTCTTTTATAAAACTCATATCAGCAAGAAGTCAATGAAGTGGATTTCACCAGAAACAAAATCTCAATATGTAAGAGTATTAATTGTATTTGTATTTTCATTTTTAAAACACATAGGTTTTTTTGTTGGGTTATAACTTTTTAAAACATTTAGGAACGGATGAATGAGTTGAATGATCAGCCAATAGAGGATGGTGCATCCTCGTTGTCTCAAGATGAGATTGTATGCACTGTCCTTGCCAATAGGTCCAGTTATGGGGTTAACCCGAAATCATCTTCTTCAATAAATGTTGTCAAAACTCTTGAACATGAGCAGGAGATAAGAGGTTTGAAGGTAGTTGTTGCGACTCTTCAGGATGAAATGGAAAGCAGGCAAAGAAAGTTGGATGAAATTAAGGCAAAACTCGAGCAGATGAAAAAAACACAAGAGATGATGTTGGGGCAAATGACAAAGGTAAAGTTGGCGATGCAACGTGGTGGAAGCAATAGGGAGACTAGTGAGACGACTTCATCTTGGCAAGTTTTTTCAGTTCTAAACATATGCTTAATTTACTATTTATTCTAGCAAATTATTTTTTAGTTTTGCTAATGTACTTTTGTTGTGTTTGATATAGATTAACAATGGATTACTTGGAGTTGATTTTGGCGATGAGATTTCTTCCTTTATGATCCAAGTAGTTTGAGTTCTTGTAGTATTTAGATATTGTGACATTTAATTTTTTTCTAGTTTAGATTTTTACATGGGATGTTTTGGTATGAGTTCTTGCATGAATGTTTTTAAATGTGTTTTGAATGAATGATTTGAAAATTATTTTTTGTTTTGTTTTATGGATTAATTATTTTATAATAATTTTCAATGATTGAAGCGCTACAGTGAATTTATTTTGATTTATTACAAGGGCAATAATAATCATAAAATGTCATTATTTAGAAATGATTGTTTGACGATGAGTAAAATTTGGTCTCTAAAAATCTCTTATTTTGATGACAAAAAAATTTGGCCCCTATTATTTAAAGATATGAGTATTCATTTGTTATTTAACGACGAAAATATGTTAGTTGCAAAAAATGTACCTTGATTTTCAGCGACCAATATTATGTCATCGCCAAAGAAAAAATATAACCATAGTATAATTTTTTTTATGACGAAATTATGTTAGTTGCAAAAAATATACCTTGATTTTCAGTGACAAATATTTTGTCATCGCCAAAGACAAAAAATATGACCATAGTATAATTTCTTTCGGAAACGAAGGTTTTTTGGTGACAAGTAAATAAATTTTTAAGCAACTAATTTTTTTGTCATCTATAATCTATTTTAGCGACGATACTTTAATTGGTCGTAAAAAACTTTCAGTGGTGAACCTGCCGCGATAAAATGACAACAAAGTTTTTTTGTCGTAGAAAACTTTTAGCGGCAAATTATTCACTTTTAGCGACGACTTTTTTTTGCCACCAAAAAACATTTTTCTTGTAGTGATTATACCAGATATCGAAATAATTATACTCCATATATGAAGCCTTTGTTAAGTTTCTGGGAATAGTTAAATTTAATCCCAGATCTCTTGTAGATATTGTTCTTAATATGCATGCTTTACTATATTGTGAATTTTTAAGATCTATGGAATTTAACAAAATAAGTTTCAATAAGATCTCTGGAATTTCAATATATTGTAAAATCTCTGGAATTTAACAAAATAAGTTTCAATAAGAATATTCTCATAATATATTATGTCCTTTTTATTAGTGACCAAAAAGACTTCATCCATGGTCATAAATTGCTTAGCAATATAGTATAGATCAGTAATCCAATACATTCATCATCCAAAGTTAAAATACTGCTATAAGCAGGCAAAGTATTTAACTCTGTATAATTTAAATTGGGTTTGACTATTAAGGTCTCCTTCATAGATTTTTTACTTCTTATGACGGTATAATCGTCATCATCATTAGTCTTACTTGATGATCCTTCTTTAGGAAATTGTTTATCTATAGCTTTTAAGTTGTTTGGATTCATTAAGGGGTGGATAATAAGCATTGATCTAGGTCTTTCTCCCAAATCTTCCTCTTCCGCGGCCTCGGCCACGGTTTCTTCTTTGTCCCCTGTTCATGAAAACCTTGTAAAAATTCCCTTGTTAAAAAGACAGGTTTAACATATTCAATCGTAAAATCAAAGACTGAAAGAATGATGTGCCATCTTGCAAATATTTGTTTAGAAATAATGTTCTTGACATCCTATTCAAGAACATTTTTAGCATAACTACAATCAATTCTTAACAAAAATTCTTGATTTAAAAAGTCATCTTGGAATTTAGTAATACATTTAATAATATACAAAAAAAATTAATAGTTATTATAATTTAATTAAGCAGATCCCCATATTTTCGAGGTAAATCTAATAAGTAATTCCTTATTAGTATTGAAAATTGCACAACTCCAAGGTGAGTAGCTCTTAAGAATTAATGTTTTTTCCATTAGTGAGTGAATCTCTTTTTTACAAAGTTTTAAATATTCTTTATTAATTTGCGTTGGCTTTACCTTGGTAAGAATATCTTTTTCATTAAATTCCTTAATATAAGAAGGAGCTACTACATTTTTTTTATCCCAAAAGGTAATAGGGATGGTATCACATATTTCTTTAGTTATTTTATTTTCAATTTCTTTTAATTTATTCTTAAATTCATGAGTGTTGAGTTTATCATATATACTTAAGACTTTAATATCTTCTTTTAAAAAATTTTATTGATTCTCTTTCTGAGTCAAATTTTCTTTTATCTGATTTATCATTTTTATCTGTGGTAGAGTTATAAAGTCAAATAGTATTTGATGTCCATTTATGGTAGTTAAAATTCTTTTAAAATCTATTCTTTCCATGGGTTCAATCATAGATAAGAATGGTGTTCCTAATATTACTAGTTGATTTAAATTTGCTATAAGCATAAAAGTGGTAGGAATACAAATTCCTTGATTACAAATATAAACATTCGAAAGTTTAAATCTTATATTTAATTTTGAACCATCCGATGTACTTAATAACTAAATTGTTTTCTCAAAATATTTTGTACGAATTAATCCTTATTTGATGCAGTTCATATCTACTCCACTATCTATTAATGCAATTGTTTCAACAGTGAATAATAAATTTATGTGTTAATTATGTGTTGACCAATAAATTTCAATCTTATCTAGCTATTAATGTTTTGTTTATTTGGTGGGTAAAATAATAAATTTATAACATAATATGTTTGAACTAAATTATAATACCACCTCCACATGTATCACAATTGACTCAATAATACGGATCAAGTGTATTGTTTGAATGAACATTTGAAATAAAACTATATATAATTCAAAATATTTTTTACAACCAAATATAACATAAAATTGGATTAGAGTGTTTTAATATGTTAGGATTCTGTAATCCCCTTTTAATACTGCAATCAAATGACCCTTTAATATATCAAACAGTATAAAGTTTGGGGAAAAGTGGTAAATGTTGGAACCAAAACAGTTTTAGTCATAAAAATTGAGTTTTGGTTGACTTTGAATCAAAATTAAAGTGGGACCTAATTATTATTTTGAATAAAAATTTGAGCCTATAATGTAGTATATTCACTTGCTCAAATCAAGTAAGAAATGAATGAGAAAATAGGCTCTAAAGTGACCCTCTTGAAATGTAAAAATAAAGGAAGTGCAATGTGGGATGTGACACCAATCCCACATTGGTTCAAGAAGAGATTCAACATGGGCATATATAGACTAAGTTTGCTCTATGGGATTGGGCCCCAAGGGGTACCACAATTTTATGAGCAGAGCGAACACTTACATGCCTTTGGTTCAACCACACACGCACGAGCGCCACCTCTCCACGACCACGACCCGACCCGGCCGGGCCGGGCCGGGCTAAGGTGTGGGTTCAACCTTGCCTTATCTTTTTTTGGAGAAAACTCATTTTCTAAATGGGCGTGAATTTCTTAACTCGAAATTAATTAAATTAATTTCAGTATCCATGGATCGGATTTATGCTTCCTTCCAATCCGAGTCCAAAAGTTTGGATTGTATCTGTTCATTGAAGAACAGTTATTCAAAGGTGTCTACTGGCTGTTTGAGTTTTAAATTGAGTTGTGTCTTTTAGTGTGATAACTGTCCGAAAAGTCACCAAGAGGTCGATAAATACCCAGGTTTATTTTCATTCAATTCAGTCATTCATCAATCACTCTATTAAAGGTAGGCTTTAGTGCATTACATTTCGACATTAGATAGTCTACTTTTGGAGAGTACACAACATTTATTGGTTCGCTGGACGGGTAGATTAGAGTACTACTTCTATCCGCGTAAAGATCATTGTATCCTAGGAGGTAGACACTTGATATTCCATAAGCACCGTAAGTGAAGGCGAAATCTGTCTTAAGGACATAATGTCAAACACTAGTCTTGATCTATCAAAAAATCAATAACAGTTCATGTTCTGCAATCGGGTTAGTATTTATATTGCTTATATCTGAAACTGTTACGTGTAACATTTTTTATATAACAGTTTGATGTTACACTTTATATGTAACACTTTTCGTGTAACAGTTTGATGTTATATTTTACATGAAACACTTTTCATGCAACAGTTTGATGTTATATTTTCATAAAACTGTTATAAAAAATTTTTGTAACTATTTTCACATCTATTTATTACTATTTAATTATACTTTACATGCGTCAAACCAAAAAGTTCAACAAGTGATTTTACTATATTTGAATACCCCACAAACAACAATATTAAGACAGAGTTTCCGTTAGTTTAATTACTTGTTGTGTTTTTTATACATGTTTTAATTTTTTAAAATATTACAAATTGTTAAAACTTGGTTTTACAATCTGTGATAGTTTAGAAAAGCTTGAAAAGTTTTGTGAAAAAATTGTATATTCTGTTTATGTGTTTCATTTAAACAGTTACACTAAACAGTAACCTAGATTGTTTTTATTTGAATAACTTACTGTTTTTCTAATTTTGAATTAATTTATTTACCAGATATGGATGCAAATGATAATAACGTTCATGTTGTGCCTGTGGTGCCTACTTTTGTTCCAACTCATGTGTCTCATGGAGAGAAGCCTGAAAAGTTCAATGGGAACAATTTCAAGAGATGACAACAGAAAATGTTGTTTTATCTCACTACGTTGAATCTTACAAAGTTTCTTCGTGAGGATGTGTGAGATCCTGGTATCCTACATCGGTTACGGAGAGGAAATTATTGGGTTTATAAGTAAGCCCCTTACCTTACATGATATAAGGCCTTTTTCCAGGGGTATTGGGAGGAACAAAATTGTGAGGGTCAGTGGGCCCAAAGCAGACAATATTATGCCATGTAGAGGGTGGGGTGTTACAAAATGGTATCTGAGCCGGCTCTCGCCTGGACTGAATGTGGGGCCCTACCGTGCTCATGTGTAGTGGGTGGGCAGGTAGCTAGCAGGCTACTGCACGGGGACGTGCAGCCCTAAGTGGGTGGATTGTAAGATTCTGGTATCCCACATCGGTTAGGGAGAGGAAAGTTGTTGGGTTTATAAGTAAGCCTCTTACCTTATATGACATAAGACCATTTTTCAGGGGGTATTAGGAGGAACGAAATCGTGAGGGTCAGTGGGCCCAAAGCGGACAATATTATGTCATGTGAAGGGTGGGCTATTGCAGGATGCTCATGTTTGTAGTGAGAATGAGACCGACCGCTAAGTTATTATTGCGGTAGATATATGGAAGCACTCTGATTTTCTGTGCAAAAACTATATCCTCAATGGATTGGATGACACATTATATAATGTGTATAGTCCAATTAAGACGGCTAGAGAGCTGTGAGAATCCTTGGATAGAAAATACAAAACAGAGATGCCAGAATGAATAAATTCGTTATGGGGGCAGATTCCTTGACTACAAAATGGTGGATTTCAAGATTATCATAAGTCAAGCTCAAGATCTTCAAGTGATCTTACATGAGATTCATGTTGAAGAGATGATGCTCAGTGAATCTTTCCAAGTGGCTGCAATTATTGAGAAATTACCTCCAAATTAGAAGGATCTCAAAAATTATTTGAAGCACAAACGTAAGGAGATGAAGCTTGAAGACTTGATCGTGAGGTTGAGGATTGAAGAGGACAATAAAGTCTCCGAAAAGAAAGTTGGTAATCGTTCCATGGAGTCAAAGACGCATGTGATTGAAGAGGGACATAAAACCAAAAAAAAAAAAAAGTATGTTGGCCAACAAGGGGCCAAGGGTGGTGATTCCAAAAGGTTCAAAGGCAACTGCTATGTGTGCAATAAATCGGGATATCGTGTAAAGGATTGTCGAAGCCGTAAAGCACAAGTGAGCCACAAGAGGAAGGATGTCCAAGCCAATATAACTGAGGTAGAAAAACTTTCTGAAAATGTTTCTAACATGAGTTTTTCTGCTGTAGTATCCGAAGTAAATTTGATGAAAAATACCAAGGAATGGAGTGTGGACACCAATGCCACTAGATACATATGTTCGGATAAGAAGATGTTCTCTTCATATAAAATAATTAATGATGAAGAACAACTCTTCATGAAAAATTCATCTACTTTCAAAGTTGAAGGTAAAGGAAAGGTTATATTGAAGATGACTTTCGGGAAAAAACTCACTCTCAACGATGTATTACATGTTCCAGAAATTCGAAAGAATCTTGTGTCTGAATCATTATTGAGTAAGAAGGGTTTTAGGTTGGTTTTTTAGGCCGACAAATTTGTACTCACTAAGAGTGAGATTTATGTACGCAAGAGATATATGAGCAATGGACTCTTTAAGATGAATGTAATGACTATTGTATCATATTTTAATAATAAGAACACATCTTCTGTTTATATGCTTGAGTCCTTTAATATTTGACATGGTACATTAAGACATGTTAATTTTAATACTTTGCGTAAATTAATGAATTTAAAATTATTGCCTAAATTCAATATTGATGCAAATCACAAATGTGAGGCATGCGTTGAATCAAAGTTAACTACAGTATCATTTCATAATATTGAAAGAAATACTAAACTTCTAGAGTTAATTCATAGTGATACATGTGATTTAAAATATGTTCAAACTAGAGGTAGAAAGAAATATTTTGTTACTTTTATTGATGAATGCACAAGATATTGCTATGTATATTTGCTAAGCATTGAAAAAATTTATGCATTATAAGAATGAGGTTGAGAATCAACTTGGCAAAAATATTAAGGCAATAAGAAGTGATCGAGGTGGTGAATATGATGTATCTTTCGATAGGTTCTGTCAAGAACATGGTGTTATTCACCAAACTTCTGCACCTTATACACCTCAGCAAAATAGAATTGCTGAACGTAAAAATAGAACATTGAAAGAGATGATGAATTTCATGTTGAATAGTTTGGGATTACCTCAGAACTTGTGGGGGAAAGCTTTGCTTTGAGCAAATTATATTTTAAATAGACTACTCCACAAGAAGTTAGACAAAACACCTTATGAATTGTGGAAAGGTCGGAGTCTTTCCTACAAATATTTAAAAGAGTGGGGGTGTTTGGCTAAAGTGATGGTTCCTATTCCCAAAAAGATTAAAATAGGACCAAAGACTATTGATTGTATATTTATTGGTTATGCAATAAATAGTAGTGCATATCGTTTTCTAGTGCATAAATATGATATTCCTGATGTACGTGTCAATACAATCATTGAGTCAATAAATGCATCATTCTTTGAAAATATATTTCCAAGTAAAAATGCATGTGATGAGAGTTCTCTTAAAAGAACTCATGATACTGTGACAAGTAATATAGACCACGAGTCTATAAATGAAGAAAGTGAAGAGGCACTTAGACACAGTAAGAGGGTAAGGACTTCCAAGTCCTATGGTCCTGATTTTCTAACATATTTATTAGAAAATGAGTCTTAAAGCTTCAATGAAGCGATGTCCAGTCTAGAAGCACCCATGTGGAAAGAAGCTGTAAATAGTAAAATTGAATATATCATGCAAAATCATACCTGGGAATTGGTAGATCTTCCTTCATGGAGTAAACCATTGGGGTGTAAATGAATTTTCAAAAGGAAAATGAAAACTGATGAGTCAATTGAAAAGTACAAGACCAGACTTGTAGCTAAATGCTATAAACAAAAGGAAGGTCTTGATTACTTTTATAAATATTCTTCTGTCACGAGAATAACACTTATTCGTATGCTCATAGCTATTGCAACATTGCATGATCTTGAAATACACCAAATAGATGTGAAAACAACTTTCTTAAATGGTGATTTAAATGAGGAGATTTATATGGATCAACCCAAAGGGTTTGTTTTTTGGGACAAGAGCAGAAGGTGTGCAGACTTGTTAAATCACTTTATGGTTTAAAACAAGCACCTAAACAATGACATGAGAAATTTGACAAGATAGTAATGTCAAATGGTTTCACAATTAATGAATGTGACAAATGTGTCTATGTTAAAGATACAAATAATGGATATGTCATTGTCTGTCTATATGTGGATGATATGCTTATTTTAGGCAGTAATAATAATATTATTACATATACCAAGGAAATGTTGTCCAGTAAATTTGACATGTAAGATTTAGGTGTTGCAGATGTTATACTAGAAATTATAATTTCTAGAACATCTGGTGGACTTGTATTATCTCAATCACATTATATTGAGAAAATACTTGAGAAGTTCGACAAAGATGAAAGCAGCATTGCTCGAACACCAGTTGATATAAATATTCATTTGTCTAAAAATACTGACCAAAGCATATCACAATTGGAATACTCTCGTATTATAGACAGTCTAATGTATGTCATAAACTGCACTAGACCAGATATATCATACTCAGTTAGTAAATTCAGTAGATATACGAGTAATCTGGGAGTAGACCATTGGAAGAAAATTATTAGGGTTCTTAGATACTTAAGATATACCCTGAATTATGGTTTGCACTATACAAGATATCCAGCTGTACTTGAAGAGTTTAGTGATGCAAACTGGATATCTGATATGAAGGATACAAAATCCACAAATGGTTATGTTTTTACACTTGGTGGTGCAACTGTATCCTGAAAATCCTCAAAGCAAACATGTATTGCAAGATCCACAATGGAATCTGAATTTATTGCTTTAGATAAAGCAGAAAAGGAAACTGAGTGACTTCGCCAATTTTTAAAGGATATTCCAATATGGCCTAAACCTGTGCCAACAATTTGTATACATTGTGATAGCCAATTTGCAATTGGTAAGGCACAGAGTGACATGTATAATGGTAAGTCTAGACATATATGTCGTAGACATAATACAGTTAGACAATTGCTCTCAAATGAAATTATTTCCATTGATTATGTAAAATCAAAGGAAAATCTAGCAGATCCGCTTACTAAAGGTTTTACAAGAGAGCAAATAATTACACATCGAGGGGAATGAGACTAAAGCCTATGAAATAAGAGTCACCTTAATGACAATCCAACCTAGTTGACTGGAGATCCCAAGATCTAGGTTCAAAAGAACAACCGAATTATGGATGATTCAAAGAAGCACTAAGGAGATAATCTCTCCTACCTATTCCTATGATAAACTAGTGCTGTCTGCAGAGTTTATTAGGGTAAACTATATTTTTAATTATTCTTATACCTTGAAAAATCCAAATGGGATATTGCAGGATATTCTTAATAGGAGTCACCTATATGGATATGAAGGGGCAGCTTTTATGAGAATTTGTAAAGGCTGAATTCTCTATAGCACTCATAAAAACTAGGAATTGTTCAGGGTCAAAATGAACACAATCATGAGAACCAATTGTATTAGAAAATAGACTGCGTGAAGTCTATTCGATCTAATTTATTAAACAGATGAATAGTTTAGGATATCACGTTCACTATTTAGTCGATAAGTCCGATGGAATTTTACTAGGGAAGGATCAAGGTCAAAAACTATCTATCTCGATGCACAATTTTTTCAAATATGTACTCTCTAATAGTGTGTCAGCATTATCATTTGCATACTAACAACCAATTTTTCATTCATGTGGGGGATTGTTGGAACCAAAACAGTTTTAATCATAAAAATTGAGTTTTGGTCGACTTTGAGCCAAAATTAAAGTGAGACCTAATTATTATTTTGAATAAAATTTCATGGGTTCATATTCTACTTCGTGATGAGAATAATGTAGTATATTTACTTACTCAAATCGAGTAAAAAATGAATGAAAAAATAGGCTCCAAAGTGACCCTCTTGAAATGTGAAAATAAAGGAAGTGCAATGTAGGATGTAACACCAATCCCACATTGGTTGATGAAGAGATTCAACATGGGTATATATAAGCTAAGTTTGCTCGATGGGATTGGGCCCCAAGGGGTACCACAATTTTATGAGCAGAGCGAGCATCTACATGCCTTCGGTTCAACCACACACTCGTGCGAGCGCCGCCTGGCCACGACCACGACCACGACCCCACCCAGTCGGGGCGGGGCGGGCCAGGCCAGGCTCGGTGTGGGTTCAACCTTGCCCTATCTTTTTTTGTAGAAAATTCATTTTCTAAATGGGCGTGAATTTCTTAACCCGAAATTAATTAAATTAATTTTAGTATCCATGGGTCGGATTTATGCTTCCTTCCGGTCCGAGTCCTAAAGTTTGGATTGTGTTTGTTCATTGAAGAACAGTTATTCAAAGGTATCTACTAGCTGTTTGAGTCTTAAATTGAGTTGTGTCTTTTTGTGTGGTGATTGTCCGGAAAGTCATCAAGAGGTCTATAAATACACAGGTTTATTTTCATTCATTTCATTCAATTCAGTCATTCATTAATTAGTCTATTAAAGGCAGACTTTAGTGCATTATATTTCGACATTAGACAGTCTGTTTTTGGAGAGTACAAAACATTTATTGGTTCGTTGGTTAGGTAGATTGGAGTACTACTTCTATCTGTGTAAAGATCATTGTATCCTGGGAGGCAGACACTTGATATTCCATAAGCACTGCGAGTGGAGGCATAATCTGTCTAAAAGACATAGTGTTAAACACTAGCCTTGATCTATCAAAAAATCAATAACAGTTCCTGTTCTGCAATCGGGTTATTATTTATGTTGCTTATATCTGAAACTGTTACGTGTAACATTTTTTATATAACAGTTTGATATTATACTTTATATGTAGCACTTTTCATATAACAGTTTGATGTTACACTTTACATGTAACACTTTTCATGCAACGGGTTGATGTTATATTTTCGTAAAACTGCTGTAAACTTTTCTTTGTAACATTTTCTGTGTAACTATTTTCACATCTATTTATTACTGTTTGAGTATACTTTACATATGTCAAACCAAAAAGTTCAACAAGTGATTTTACTATATTTGAATACCCCATAAACAACAATAAAATGAGCATTTTCATCATTACTTAACAAACACTGATAAGAAATAACAATAAAATTTTAGAATCAAGAGTAGATGTCGTTGAAATTAGACTTATATACAGCAGACTGTGTATGAATTTTACCAAGACTTAAAAGGTGGATATAGAATTCCTATAATGTTTGTTGACTTAATTTTGAAAATATTTAGTCCTTAAGATTGCAAGTCACATACATGGACCCGGCAAATGAAAATAATAGAATCAGTCTTCTAAGTTTATCTAGAATGGATAATGCTATGGTGCCGATATTTATTTTTCGTGGCATATTTGAAAGAAAAAAATTGATCACTAATCATTCTTCCATTTAAGTCTTATTGTTGATTGGAAAAATAATAATAAAAAAAACACATTTGTACATCCCATATTTTATTAAATTAAAAAAGGTAATAAGGTGCCAACAAAATTATTTTTCCTTATCCACCCATTGGAATTATGGAGTTGGTAGAATAAGCAATCGAATTTTTATTTTATCAGAGATACTACAACACTTCTGGTTAAAAGTAGATGTGTTGTAGTGTCTTATAAATCACACACACCTAGAAATAAATCGATATGAATTTTCCCCAGCTCATCACCGCTTATGCTGTGCTTGGTTGGAGGGAAAATAGGGAGGATGAAAAATGGAGGAAGGAAAGTGGAAGGGAAGGAAAGTCTTTCGATTGTTTGGTATGGAGGGAAAATGGAAGGAATGGAAAATGGAAGAGAAAAGCTTTCCCTTGAGCCCACCAAAAATTTTTTTCCCCAAAAATGGGTGAAAAATGGACTGAAAATTGAGGAAAGATAGGCCTTTTTTGTGAATTGACTATTTTACCCACCACTCTCTTTAAAAGTGAGATTTTAATAAAATGTTAGTTCAACAGTTTTTTTTTTTGCCCAGAACATGTGTGGCTTTGGCCTTTTTGATGAATGAGGCCTAAAAATTTATTTGCCTCCCTTTTTTTTTTCCTTTTTTCTTTTGGTTCCCAATAGTCCCATAATTCAAACCGTTTAGGTCTAATTTTTTTAAATATATATATTTTTTAGTATTTAGTATTTACCACATAATATAATTAGAACTTAACTTATTAAGTTTGCTTTTGTATATGTAATGGAAGATTTAATAATTAAATGTACATAATAAAAAAATACATATAATTTCTAGTTAGATACATGTTGAAATAATTAAATGAAGAATTTTTTTATAAGTAAATTTTATTTTAATAAATGTACTATAGATCATGAATTTTGTTATAAAATTTGAAATATTTAATATTTTATCTTTGATTGGAGTATTTTTTGTCTAAGTATAATATTTTAAACTTAAAAAAGGTCTAAATATTATATAATTATAAAAAAAATCATGTATTTTGGTTTATTTTCTTTAATCTTATTTATGTAATGAGATGTAAGGGTATAATAGTAAATTTGATATATATATTTTTCTTTTCTATCTTATTTTTCATCCAATACCAAACAAAGGAAAATGCATCCCTTTAATTTTTTGTCCATCATATCAAACATAATGAAAGAAAATATATTCCTTCCAACTTTTCATCCTTTCAACTTTTCATCTTTCTAATTTTTTATCCCTCCTACCAAACAAATTTTCGATCCATCATACCAAACATAATAAAAGAAAATATATTTCTTCCAACTTTTCATCCTTTCAATTTTTCATCCCTCCTACCAAACGTACCCTTAAGTAACAGTAAAATTCAACCATTCGTACTTTTGACATACTCATTTACTTGCCACGCGTTCTTTTGGAGTAGACATGGTCCCACTTTGTGAGCTAGTTTCAAACAATACGTCCAATATTGAAAAATAATTTTTGATGTCATAATTTATTATTTAATTAAGAGTTAATAGTATTTTTAGTTTTTAAAATATTTATTTTTTGTCACTTTAATCTTTAATTTATCAATTTTGTTAATTTGATCTCTAAAATATTTAATTCGTGTCATTTTGTTCCCTATATATTTAGACAAAATGACAAATTGATCACGTATTTGACACATAATATAATTTAAAAAAATGACAAGTGGCTCATTTTATCAAAAAACTTTATGATTTGTCTATGTAGAGACCAAAATAATACGAATTGAATACTTTAGATACTAAATTGATAAAATTGATACAATAAAGATTAAATTGATAAATAATACATACTTTAAAAACTAAAATGGTATTAATTATTTAATTAATAAGAATGTGAAATATTTAAATTTTTTTTTATTTTATTAAGTATTTATATCTAAACCCATAAAATCGTAGTCTTCTCCGTAATTCTTGTGTACGACACGACACCTACGTAATTTATGCGAAAAAACATCGTAGCAGTTGGGGTCATCATGAATAGTCGAATCAGATCCAAATAAACAAAGTACACTGTGACCTCGTTCCCATTTCGAACAAAAATCAAACGTCCAGTTGTGGGACCCGTAGCTCTGGGCCTACGAAAACTTGTTGGGTCACAACACGTTCACTTCCCTTGGACCCATACCCAATCTTTTTGCTGACGTGGCCACATATAGTCGCGTGGTTTCTGAGCCCTAATATAAAACCAGATGGAATCAAATTCCAAAACTAAAGTTAAAGTTTGTGATTAATTATAGTTTAGACCCATAAGTTAAATTAAAGCTAATTTTATTTTATATCCCGAAAAAATACTTTGATTCTCAATTGATACTTTAAATATTAAAAATCTTAATTTATACCCCTTAATGTTATTGATTGGTAACAATGTAGACTTGATCCAGATTATCGTTCATTTTTTCCTCACATGTGCGTTGCAACTATTTTTGGGACGAATTTATGTGTAAATTCACATCCTATTGATGTGTCATGTGAGTAGCATATGAAAAGATTAGCCTCTACTTAATTATTAAAATCTTATTTTTGATACACAAAACGATACTAAATTGATTACAGATAAAAATTTGTAGCGATAGACATATCTCATCTTCATGTCTGAAAACATTTGTACCTCACGCTCTTCAATTTATGATTAAAAATTGAATAGTAATCTGAGTCAGGTTCACATTGCTGTCAATTCATACCATTGAGGGTGTAATTTAAAATTTTTAATGTTTAAGGGTACAAATTAAAATTTTTAATGTTTAATGGTATAAATTAAAATTTTTAATATTTAATGATATAAATTGAGAAGTCATGCTTTTTCCCGAGTGTAAATAAGATTAGGCCATTAAATTATAATTTTAATTAAGGTGAATTATATTTTGCACTCTAAAAGATCAACAAATTCTTAAATTATACTTTGAAGTATTAAAATTTCTCATCATACCTTGAATCAAATAAAAATTTATAGTTCAAAAAAATATATAAAAAAGCTAGTAATGTAGTCCAAAAATAAATGTTCCTTACTTTATCTAACAATTTTTATTTTCTTTTTTTTTAAATATATTTTTGTATGAAAATTGTTTATATATTACTCAATAGTATGTTACATAAGAATATACACAATTATATTAAAATGATCACGTTGCTACTATTTTTTCATATAATTGAGGATGTAATATAAAAAAACATTATTTTTTTAGAGTGTAATTTTTTTTGAGAATATAGGGTGTTATTCACTCAAAATTGTTTGTATATTACTCAATAGTTATTGTTGATTTTTCACAGTATCTCATTACCTCTTAAATTAGTTTCTCGTGTTTAAACCAAAAGCATTTTTGCATTTGAATGAGAATACGCACACCTCACATATTATTTATTTTTATAATAAAGTTCAATAAAATAGCATAATTTGTTAAAAAAACAATTTTTTTTATCAGAATTCATATTGATCTTTGTAATTGGGACACTGTAAAAAACTGATAATTATAGTTAGTAGTACAATATAAAAACTGGATAGTTAAGGAGTAATGTGAGAGAGAGAGAAAAGTTAAAGTGGTCAAAATGTAATTTTTAGAAGAACTTATAATTTTTCTTGATATGATGATCATCTCTCATTAAAGTATCCCAGTAATCCACGCATCATCCACGTTAACCAAAATTACGAAAATCTACGGAGAAAAATCCAGAAAAGACAATGCTTTAAGATTGAACTTCAATATTTTAATAATTATCAGCAGTGTTTTGTTCATGCAAGGTCTATAAATTTGTGCAAGAACAGGACTCATCACTGCGGAGTGCGGACTGTTGTTTGAGTGTAGCTGGAGACACCCTTCACTCTCTATACGATTTTCTTCTGCGCTCCACCCTTCACAAGGTCTTGTATTAGCTCTCTTTCCAGCTTTTTTTACATACCCAGTTCCCAGAATTTTGATTCTTTCATCGTTTCTTTTCTTTTTGAACTGGTTTTTTTCATCGTTTCTGATCTGGGTATATATATACATATATATGTATGTATGTAGAGAGAGAGGGAGAGAGATAGAGAGAGTTTGTGTGTGAGTTGAATGTGTATGTATAGGCGATGTGTTTGAAGTTTTTATTCGTCGGTTTATTGATTGAAGCATTGTTTTGGTCTCCTCGGAACAGAGTAGAGCCTGGCAAAAATGGCGGCTTCGTCGTCTGCGCAACCGCAGTTCATCACCAGCACGGGAAGTCGAAATCCTCAGAATGAACCGCTAATCGAGGACATCGAATATGATCAGATTGTCGTACCCGATGTAAGTATGATTTGTCATCTGCATGTTCTTTTCGAAGTGAATACGAATTTAATCCGAACAGTTTGAATTAAGTTTTTTTTTTTGTATACATTCAATGGAGTTAAATTTCTTTGATAGAATTATTTGTGTGAGTTTTGATTGCATAGTTTACTGAAAATAAGGTAGATATCATTTTAGTTAGTTGGGTTATGCCGAATTTTTTTACCAAACCCTAGCTTAGTCTTGTAGGCTGAAAAGCTAAATGTTGATATTTTGGGGGGTTCAAGGTATTGGTTAATTTGGTTTTTTTTTTTAAAGTTATTTAGAGGAAATTATTATTATTTTTTTCGTTTTTTGTCTTGCATTCTGACTATAGTCCTTGCAATTTCACTTCATTGAAGGGTGTCTTAACTTTACAACAAGGAGGGTTTGTTCTTTCTAGAAATGGTGAAATAAGTTTAATTGATGGTCACACATTCAAGTATCCAGGTTCAAATATGAATGAGGATAGTGACAACCCTTTGCTGTTCCAATTATCTACTAATTACATCCCCATAAGTTCCAGTTTTTTCATCTTATTTAGATATTATAATTGTACATTGATCTGCTCATCATGTGCTTTGATATGTGATCTCTACATAGGCTCCAAGTTTCTATTATATTTGTGAGTCTAAGACTGAATTTGATGGGTCAGCCTGGTGAATCGCGAATGGATTTGGGTGTGTTGTATTTGAGATTTAATTTTGCTCTTAATTCATTATGGTGCATTTTGTATGAGGGATTTCAGGGTCTAAGCATGGATTGGTTGTTAATAGTTATTATCAATTGATTGCTGAGTTGTATGATCTTGGAGATGCGGATCACTTCTTTATATGATCTGCTTCGTGCTCGATTCTCTGTTAAAAGATAGAGCAACTGCTATTAGCTTAAGGTAGATTTCAGTGCACCGGCCGGCGGCTTTAGACAGTAATTCTGCCAAGCTGTATTTCTGGGTTCCTAATTGGTCAACAGTTCCGATGTAACAAACTGTGTGATTTTTGTGCTTAATCAATGATTTTTCTTCAGTATTGGCTGCTATACTTGTCACTGTAAATTTGCATAAGAAATTGTGGAGGAATTTTTTTAATTGATGGCCTTTTTATGTCTTATATCTGCAGAGGAAAAGCTGGAAAAACTTCTTCGCCTACATGGGTCCTGGATTTCTTGTTTCTATTGCATATATCGATCCTGGAAACCGTAAGAATGCTATTTCTATGTTTGCTTTAAGCTACTAAATCTATGCAGTCCGTTTGTTTACCTTCCTCATAATGTTTCTAACATACAGTTGAGTCTGATCTGCGGGCAGGAGCTCTGTACAAGTATGGGGTGAGTATATCTTCTCTTTGTTGAAGTTTATACATGATGGGCTCCTGCTGGAGTTGCCCTCTCCTTAAAATTTATTCATCCATGTCTCTGGGGACGCAATTGCAGTTGCTTTGGGTCATTCTAGTGGCTTCATGTTCTGCTCTCATTATCCAATCCCTGGCAGCGAACCTAGGGGTTGTTACAGGTCTGAGATATCTTCATCACTAGATCGCTATCAGCTCTACACCCAATCTTTTGTGCAATTTTGTTGTTGCTGATCCGCTGACAGTTTCAATGCATGCTTTTTTCTAAATTGTAGGAAAGCATTTAGCAGAGCACTGTAGAAATGAATATCCAAAGATGCCAAATTTCATCTTGTGGATTATTGCTGAAATTGCTATAGTTGCATGTGACATTCCTGAAGGTATGTGATATAAATCGAGTGCCTTTATCTAATTCCATTTCACCTGGGACTCTTGACTGTCTGGAACCATCAACAAAGCAGTATCTGCACATGTACAGATGATGTACACTCATAGCACCATGCTTTCTGAAAGCCTGCAAAAAACCTGCAATTGATGTCCATTAGATTCAACAGTTCTTTCGCTATTCTATACATTGTTGCCCAGTGATCCAGTTTCTGAAATTGGATCCGTAGATGATGACCTATGTCTATGTGGCTTCTTCTCTTAGAATTCTACTTCAGATAGGGAATATTGGGGTACTTTTGGAATTTTTTATTTTTTATTTATTCTGTCGCTTGCACCGACTCATTTTCCGTACAGTGTAATACGGTGGTAAAAATGATTTACTTTTTTTTTGAAAGAACTAGAGTTGGAGTGTAATGTATCTCATGTTCAAAGATTCATAATTATATTTAAGCTATAGTAGACAGGGCTTTGAAGCTGCAAGCATTCTATTAAAATTTGTGTAAATTCTGATGCTTGTAGTTGTGTTACCTGAATTCGTGCTTAGCCGTGAAAGTGCCCAAGGACAAGAGGCACTGTTCTTAGATCCGAAGGATCAAGCATGAAACTTCCAATCTGTTAATGTGGCGTACACAGAAACGTCATCATCAATATGTACATTTCCAGAATCAGGGTAGTCATATTGTAAAAGACTAGTCTGCATGTAAGTTGGATCCTAGATTGTGAGGATGAATGATAACAAATTAAATGATTTTTTAACAAAAATGAGCCAAGTACCCTTCAGTTTTCTCTAAGATGTATAATGCATAATGTATATGCTGAGCTAGAAATATTAATCACACCCCAATTTTGTACCATCCAAACATTCTATCTACGTAGCATATCCACTTTACAGTAGGATTGATGCCAGCCTCATTTAACTACTTGCTTGAAAAGTGTTCGTGTATACTTATTTTTTAATGGCTTCTGATATATCTGAATCCTAATTGCTGCTTCTTGTCATTTCCAGTGATTGGAACTGCATTTGCACTGAACATGCTGTTCAATATACCAATATGGTGTGGTGTTCTTCTTACAGGGCTCAGTACATTGGTTCTTCTAGCATTACAGCGATATGGGGTATTAATATATATCAAGAATTTACAGAAACTCTGATGTGGATTACAATTAATGTGTACTCATTTTGCAGGTGAGGAAGCTTGAGTTCTTCATTGCCTTCCTGGTCCTTACCATTGCTGCATGTTTCTTTATGGAGCTTGGATATGCAAAGCCCAATGCTTCACAAGTGTTGAATGGGCTTTTTGTTCCCCAATTCAGAGGAAGTGGTGCTACTGGCCTTGCCATTTCACTCCTTGGTTCTATGGTTATGCCGTAAGTTTTTGTTATTGATTAAATGGAGTTTCTCATTCCGTCCTGAAATTCCTCATATTTGATGATTCTCTTGCACTTGCCACAGGCACAATCTTTTCCTCCATTCCGCACTGGTGCTTTCAAGGAGAATTCCACGATCTTCCAGTGGCATCAAAGTAACATTTTTGAGTGAACTACTTTTCAGCTTTCAAGTTGTTAATTGTGCCTAAAGATAGCTCAAACTTGGTCTGATTTGAGAAAATTTTTGCGATTTTAATTGTAGAGCTAACATATGTGTATTTCTGTTGGTCTTGAAAATAAAAACCTCATTCCTTAGTTGAACATCCTATGTAGGATCCAACTGTATATAGAATATCAACACCCAGGCCATCTAGTCTACTGCCCTGTTCTCAATTTCCAAGTATTTTTTTGGAACATGTGGTGTTTTGTCTCTTTTTTATTTGACCATGTATAAGAAGTAAGCGTAAAATTGGACATCTAAATTTAAATTGGCATCATTTTGTGAGGGTGGAGGGAGGGAAGGGGACATTGGCAGTTCGGCAGTTAATATTTACTGTAGGCTGCTGTTGGAATATGGATTTGCCATGTTTGTCGCCTACCCATTACCCACAACTCAACTGAACAAAAAGCTTCATTAGTTAGTCCGACTACTTGGGCTCTGCTACATAGATCTTATTCTGCCATTAAACTCGGTCAATTTGTGTATCCTTTGCTAAATAAATTCTATCTTAGTATTTGCATTTGGCAGCACTTCTTTTTAATTGACAATCATTGCCTAATATCAAATTCCACTGATGCTAAGCAAGCTAAGTAATTAATCAAACTTAAGAGTTGTGTGGAGCATAATATTTCATTAGACCCATGGCAGTAGCAAGACTTACCTTTTCTTTAGAGTCGTGCTCCTTTTGCCAAGTGACTTGTAAATTGTCATATTGTCTCTTTTACGACAAGGAGGAGGAAGAGTGAAGTCGTATTCTTAAGCTGTTTTTCAGGCCAATTTTCATTTCACTTGTCATAGTGACTTTCAGAACAATCAGAACATCTGGAAACAAACATTGTATTATTCGAGGCTTTATTGAACAAAGTTTGTTTTATTTCGCACCGGCACCAGGATAACATTTGTTTGCTCGCCCTTTATTTCCATAAAATTCTGCCTCTACATGTTGATAATTAACTCTGTTAAACTAAAGTAAGCGCATTTAATGACTTCTGTTGTTTACAGGAGGCTTGCAGATTTTACATGATAGAAAGTGGCTTTGCTCTAATGGTGGCGTTTCTCATTAATTTATCAGTTATCTCAGTGAGTGGTGCAGTTTGCAATTCCTCAAATTTGGGTCTGGATGATGAGAAGAGCTGCAAAGACTTGGACTTGAACAAAGCCTCCTTTTTACTTAGAGTACGTGACTTGTAGTTCCTGCAATAAGGGTTATAGTACTTCTGCCTTTCTTTTTCTTGCCATCCACTTCCTGATGCATTATGCTTCACTTCCTTTTATTTTTTTGTAATAGTGATTGTCCCATGTATTATTCCCAGAATGTTTTGGGCAGATGGAGTTCCAAGCTTTTTGCAATAGCTTTGCTGGCATCAGGTCAGAGTTCTACAATTACTGGAACATATGCTGGCCAGTATGTCATGCAGGTATTTCCTTTGCTATGCCCAGTGGCACTGACCATCCTCAACTGCAGGTGGTTGTGTGTTCAATCCTCCTTCCCTCCCTCACCCTAGTGTGTATGTGTTATGGCCAAGAAGTTTAATCGGTTTCTCATATCTGAAAAAAGTAACTTGAACCCACACTTTTTGCTTGTTATTGTTTCGGATAATTGGACCTTGAAACATTAGCATTGTTATTCCGTTTATTATTAAGATAAGCTTCCTTTAAAATGCAATATTGTTTTTCTCTGTTAAAAGTGTAGTCTTCAACTACTGGAAGTGATAATGGACTTCTGTAGTACCTCACAGTCTGAGGAACTATTTTCTGATTTCAACCATAATCATTTCATTTATTTTGGCGGGTTTGTACCCGCAACGGATGCTTCATTAAGGATCTTCCAAATTGTAATAGATACTCAATAGAAAATTTTAGGCCTGATCTTTCAACAAATTCTGGTCATGTAATTTATTGCAAAACACCATTGGGCAACATTTTGCACAGTTGGATGTCTCTTAACACTTGTGCAGTCGAAATATACATAACACGATTGATGGATTGCATAAATTTCCTTACTATGACCTGAATGGATCTTGTTACAAATTATTTTGGGTATGTCACACGACCACCTACTTTTGAACCAGTTCTTGAGCCCAAGTCTAGGAACCCAAAGAAAGGAGCACTGGCAACTCGTAGTCACTGCAAACACACTTATCTTTTTGTCTTTTTAACTTATATGATCAATATATACGCCAACTTTTATTTTGTAGGGGTTTCTTGATTTACGGATGAAGCCATGGGTTCGGAACTTCTTGACTCGATGCTTAGCTATAGTACCAAGTCTAATTGTTGCACTTATTGGTGGCTCGGCTGGGGCTGGTGAATTAATCATTATATCACAGGTAAACTACATTTGCTTTGGCCCTTTCATTACTCTACTGTGTATTTAGAGTTTTCTGCTGTGCGGAACAGTAGTAAGGTTCAACTTGTACCACACATCCAGTGTTTAGTGATGTAGTTTTCTCAGTTTTATGTGGTCACATTTAAATGACAACTGATACTCTCTATGCTTATGCATAAATTCAAGACTCATTTTTCGCTCTTCTTTTTCCCCCTTGGTGATGGTATGATTAAAACTTTGGACACAACCCCATTTTACACCTTTTCCACCAGAGGTAAGGCCCAAGGTTAAATGCGGTAGCTTCTCCCTTGTTTTCATTTATTATTTTTTTCATAACCAGACTAGTCTTCTTTGAAGTCTACATATAAATGGTTTGCAATCATGCATGCACTTGTTGTACGTGCTCTAAGTTGATTTCTTATGTTAGACCGAAGTGCTTACCATTGCACCAAAAGCTGTAGTTAGTTTGTAGTTAGTGAAAGCACCTTCTTTCTTTTAACTAGCTCAATAACAAGTGGGGTTGGGTTGGTTTAAAATATTCCACCGAGTCTCTGGGAAACTTGTTGTACCTCTATCCAGGCCAACAATCTCCCCCCCAAGCAATTACCCTAGGATTCGAACTTGTGACTTTGCTCTGATATCAATTCTTGGATCCTATGAAGCACGGATACTTCGTCATGATTGACGTACACGTATCGAATACGATACTTGTTAGATACTGGATGATGGATACGCATCATATGTATCCGATAATTAATAAAATTTATGGATACTTTGCGGATACTTCTACACATGGAAAAAATGTGCAATTTTTAATTTTAATTTACACCCTCTCATTTCGAGTTTTCATACAATACTAAAGATCCACAAAATTCTATTTGAGTTTAAAGACATGAGTGTTTTTTAAGTATTATCTACTATTATATGTTAAAAGAGTATAAAAAAATGAGTTGGTTATATTATAATCTTATAAGCAAATACTTACAGTCAAACCAACTAGTTAAATGTTGTTTTTGATTCATTTAATTGATCACGTTCACTTTATAGATATATCATAATGTGACGATATTACATCATTTTTAATGTAAAAATTGCTAATTTTTCTTACTATTGTTAAATAATTATTTTTTTAAGTTGTTAAATAATAGTAAAATATAAAATATATTTTATTATAGATGCATTTTAGCCATACACATATCTTATTTTTTTAGGTTTTGTCGTATTGTCGTATCCATAACGTATCGTACCCGTATCTCGTATCGTTATCTATACATTATATGTGAGACCGAAGCGTTTACCGTTGCACGAAAAACTATAGTTGTTAGTGAAGGTGCAACTTCTATCTTTTAACTAGCTCAGTAACAAGCACCCACGGGTCGGGTTGGTTAAACACTTCCACCGAGTCTTTGGAAGACTTACTGCAACCAGGCCAACATCTTAGAAAATGGTAAAGGAAAATTTGGGGATCTTATGTTAATTCATGGTTTGGTTCTTATTGAGCTTTGTTAAATAATAACTTCTCATGTCAAGCCATACTTGGCTGCATACATGAGAGCAAATTCAGTTTAGAACTACCTTTTCTGTTTTGAAATATAATATAGACTTATAAATTTCCTTATGATTTTATTATTGGGTAAAGAAAAAGAAAAAAGGGTTTTTGAGAATCATCAGTTTCTTAACGGACTTTCAATACTGTATACAAGTGGATGTTGCTTTTTTGATTCATGAAAATCACCCATATCTTCATTGTTTCAACCATGTCCATAAAAAAAGGGGGAACAAATTACTGTACCAATAATTTTTTTGCCTCTGAACCATGTGAACGGTGCATTCGTTTCTTGTTTCCTTTTCGTCGAGTTTATTCTGAAAGCTTAGCTAACTTGTGTTATTTCTTGGCAGATGATCTTAGCATTTGAACTTCCTTTTGCTCTTGTCCCACTTCTCAAATTCACAAGCAGCAAGAACAAGATGGGGTCACATGCCAACCCAACTATGGTAAAACTTCACCTTGACTTGCAACTAATTGTTCATATGTATGATGTAAAAGCATAGTAATTGTTATCCTCAATTTTCAATTTTTAGATAGCAGGCGATTCTGTTCAGCTTCTTTATAGCATGATCGAACAGTTGGAACTGAAATCGTTTAACATTTGCTCATCTTGCTATTAAAAGGCAACTGCCACAAGTAACTTTCAAAAGAGCATCCAATGAAATGTATTTTTGACCATTGCATATGAGGATATTCTGCAAGGATATGTGATCATTGTATGCTTAAGCATACAAATTAGACAATAAGAATTGCTACTGTGGAATGTGCATGCCGAGGCGACTCTGCTAAATCCTTGACATCATCCTTATGAAGTCTTTTGTGTTTTGCCTATCCTTATGAAGGCTTTAATATCTGCATATTTTACATTTCTTGGGTTCATTTTATTTACTGTGTTTTTTCCACAGATTTCAGCAGCCACTTGGATCATTGGCTTTCTAATTATGGGCATTAATATGGAGTATATTGCAGAAAGTTTAGTCAGAAAGCTTCTTCATAGCCATATAAATCTCGTGGGCACCGTGTTTTGCGGAATATTGGGTTTTTCAGGTATGTTGGTTTATTTGGCTGGAATCGCGTACCTAGTCGTCTGGGAAAACAAGGAGGGCACACACCTTCTGGCTTTAACAGCACCTGAAAGTCGGCAGATGTGTAACGATTCAGGTCATGCATCAGTTTATAGTCTACCTAGAGAGGACATAATGAGCATGCAATTGCCTCAGAGGAGAAGTCCAGTAGATATGGACTGAAGTATCATTTGGCCAGTTTTATAGGAAAGTAGATCAATAAGACATCGTACACACTTTGACATCTCTCTTCTTTTATGGATATTGGAACACTGTACTCACCCCATCAGCCTCATGGCTAGAGGCAGCAACCAGCTCAATACATCAATTGGTTAATAAGACTCGCTAGCCCTCCTCCGATCAGTAATTGTCTGTTAGGGGTGGCTTTATGGATCCCGTCTTTGCTGTCCACTTTTTGGTTCTTTATACCCGTGCTATTTTTCTTTGATTATCAGAAAGTAAAAAAAATCCGAAGTGAGTTGATTTTGTTGGGTCGATGTGAATGTGACTTCATAGTTGCTCTATCTTTTACGACGAATTGAGACTCCCATCACATTTCACCAGAAATCAATGCCAATAAGTCTACATAACAATCAGTACATGATCAATCACAGTCAACATATACATTTACCGAACCTGAAAATACATAACATAATCACGGTTTTAATGGTTCAAAGGACGAAGATTTTCTATTATTCACTGCTACCATAGGGTCGTCTAGTGTTTTTTTTTTGGTTTTGGGGGTGGGTGGGTGGAGCCACTCAATGGCAGCTAGATGTGAGATGAGAAACTAAGACTGGATACGAATGGATTCGTCATTTTGGGTAGGGAGTGGGAGGTGACCCTTCTCCTGCAGGCTCTTGACAGTGTCATATAAGCACTGCTTCACAGAGGTGAACTCCAACCCCAAATCCTTCAGTTTTTGGTTCGAGAACTTGTAAGGTTTTGCTCTTGGCTTCGTTTCATCCGAGCACCTGCATTTCCACAAGACTTGTTCAGTTTTACTTTCCAAAAATCCAAACCAAATATGAGGCTTTACTTTCTAATTTGAGTCTGAAACTTTTGTGACGATTGACTCTTCTATGATAAATCTCGAATACTCGTAATTGTTTGTACTTAAACTCAAGAAAAAGATCGATTCTCTAACTTAAACTCGTTGACATATTATTTTAACATATAAATACTTTCTCCAAGTCTGACCTCAAGAAAAATAATGGCAAAGACTAGATATGCATATTCAGTCCACCCCTCTCAATATACGTCATTAACTAGAATTAGTCTCTATAATGATATAATGAGTGAAGTCACAAATCACAATAAGTTATGAAAGGTACACATCAATTAGTCTTGACAACTAATTTTGGGGTGGCCCCATTATTTCTGCTAATGATATATGCTACTAACCTAACACCCCACAAAAGACCTACTTGCCCACCCTAAGGGAATTTTTGGTATGTTGGTTTGGATTTAAGGGATAGATTTTGTGAAAGTAGTCCAATATACCTTCTAAACATGTGTTTAGTTTAAGATTTGAGGGCCGAGATTTATAAGATAAATGAATTTGGTCCGTTCTCAATCAATAGTGAGTAGTTGATTAAAATCCACAAATGCGTCCGAAGACAAAAAGGATAATTTACACAAAAATTCATTTTTATATTCACCTAATAATAGATATTTTAGTAAATGAAGTAATATAATTTGACATAAATTCATAGATGCCACATATATTTATGTTACTTACCAAATATGAGATTGAATAGGCTTTTTTTTGTGTGAATCATATGCACAAATCCTTAGGGTTGAGTTTGAGAAAATTTCATAAATTCAATCCAAATCCCCCAAAAAATAAACATTCAAACAGAACCTAATAGGTTTGAAAAGCAACCAATGTCCCATCACATTTAACAACAATAGTTTTAGCGTTGGACAAAATTTGAACCCCTAAATTCCCATTAAAGAAAAAAAGAAAGAAAGAAAAAAGTTATAGGAATCAAAAGTCATTGAGATGGGGTCATGTACCCTAGTTAGTGCCGTCCTCATCAGGAAAAAATTGGCAATGGGTTAGGTAAAAAGGAAAGTAGGTCCAATTTCAAGGTGGGGTGACAAAGACGTCGGGGTAGGTAAGGATTCTCAATGGCCATGAAAATCATTTCTATTAATATTTACTTATTTATTTTTTATTTATGGAGTCAATTTTAGGATAAGTATTTAGTGGGTACAGTTGGTTAGATCAAATGTCTGAATCTGTAGTTTAATTATTTTAGGTCAAAAGTTGGTGTAACTACACCCCCACACCCAATAAGCAAAAGAAATTTCACACGTCATTTGTACTAAATTTTCCGAGTTTTTATACTACACACCTTATTAAAATCTCACATCCCATTTGTATAAGATAATCATTGAGATAAATTTTAAAAGACAGTCTTTCGCATGTGTATATGTGTGCAATTCAAGAATATTCAAACAATAAATGAGTTGACGCCTCGCCTTGAGAGTATTGTTTTACACTACTCCGACACAATACTCTAAAATGTACGCATGCGGGGCGTAATATCATTGCCTGTTGAGTCAAATTGTGGCTGGTGGATGACCAAGTTGGTTCGAGAGAAAAAAAAGCATTGAACTTACTTGGTGGGGATAGGATACTCCGGGAAGAATTTGGTCAATATCTCGACCACCTCGCCACGGTGAAGCACGCTCTCGGCACAAAGGTACCGCCCAGAAGCTGTTGGAGTCTCGTACACTAGGATGTGCGCCAATGCCACATCCCTAACATGGACATAGGCCTGGACAGAGTTGGCATAAGTCTTGGCCGAGCCAGTCAGGTACTTGAGGATGTGAACAATGCTGGCATTGATTGTTGGTTGCAACAATGGTCCAAGCACCAACACCGGGTTTACCGCCACTAGGTCCACCCCTTTCTCCTTCGCCACGTCCCATGCCGCCTGCTCTGCCACCGCCTTCCCATAGCAATACCAGTTCTACAAAGACGGCATGTCAATTATCAAAGTCAAGCTCAACATTTTTTATCAAAGCTTAATTATTTTTGGCGATGGAAAATATCATCGCTTAAAGTAAGCTTATCATCGCCAAAAGGTATTTGGCAACGAAAACACCAAAATTCATAGTTCATAACAAATAGAAACCTACACTTAATTAAGCATAGGTAGTTGATGGGCATATCAATGTATATGTGAGACTTTGAGAGAAACCTTAGTGTTCTTGCAGAATTCAAGGTCACTCCAGCAACTCTCATCGACAACTTGATCAGGGTGCCTATTAGGGTCCATGTAAACAGCCCCGATGGATGAGGTGAACACCACCCTCCTTACATTGGCCTCAGCCGCCGCAACAATCACATTCTTTGTTCCGATCACCGCGGGCTCCACCATTTGTTCCTTGACACCACCATTGCAACCACCACAATTAGTCTTGTATCACAACAACAATAACAAACATGTTTGCTTGCCCAGAAAGCATACTTGAGTTCTAAATTTTTTTTAGACTAGTAATACACCTTAATTAATTAGTATAATGAACATAAAGTATGTGGGCAATTAATCAGAAGGGTAATGTTGTCTAAAAATATTTTTTAGGGTAAATAGTGTTTTAAAAGTTTTTTAAGCATCTCGACATCTATAAGTTTTCATTTTATTTATCACTGATTATTTTTTATTGTCATTACACATGATATCTATATTTATAATATAAAACAAGATATACTTCAATAAGTCCTTTCAACGATCTCAAATAGACTCCTCCAATGACCACCAACATTCCTCTCAAAACTATTCACATTGCATTATACATTCAAACACGGATTACCCTCAATATTTAAGCTTGATCTAACATTGAAACTCGCAACTAATTCAATAGTTGCATTGAAATTACATCATTAAGTCTTTAAATAAAATTCATAAATAAGGTTTGCCCTTCACGTAATTTATGGGAATGTATATTTAGGTAATAACAGAGTTGTCAAGCAATGTTTTATTAATAGATAATTATATCTTTTTTTTTGCTATTAGAAGACAAAAACTATCAATTATTACCATAACAAAGTTGATATGGATTCTGAAATGGTAGTGTTATATTTATCATTACTCTTAGTTGATATGAAAATCACTTATGATCAATGGAATTATATTCACCAAAAAATGGACCCACCCACCAACAAATGGTGCTTCATTTTTCACCAAAATATGCAAACATGATGTGGGACCCATCCACCAACAAATGGTGCTTCTTTTTTTTTTTTTTTTGAAATTTTGAATCTAGAAGGGAATATATCATTACTGATCAGACCAGGACACCAACTAAAGGAAAAGAGAATAAAGTGGAACCCCATTAACTAAACCACACGACCCCCCAAAAATGTTGTACAGGTTATTATTTTCTAATATTTTCCTTCATTTTCTCATCAACCAAACTGAAAAAAAAATACAAAACCAACTTACTGGATCATCGGTCACAGGTGATGCCGTGTGGAAAACTCCATCACACCCATTGATGGCTTCTTTTAAACTCTCATAATCAAGAAGATCAGCTTTACATAGAGTTAATCTTTCCTTTGCTCCTTCAAACTCTCTCAAATGAGAGTTCTTTGGATCATCTGTTGTTTGACACACACACACACACAAACACAAAACATTAGTATGCTCATATCATATCAACTCTCTCTCTCTCTGTGCATGTTTGTGTATACACACACCGACACACAGCAATTTTTACCTGGATTTCTGACGGTTCCTCTAACCGTATAGCCTTTCTCCAGCAGGAGCTTTACCATCCATGAAGCAATGAATCCGCCGGCACCGGTTACACACACAACTCGGCCGGAAACTGAAGGCATGTCAACTTTTCCGGTGGAGTTTGTTGTTGGTTTTTGATTATGTATGGGATATTGGGGATAGTGTGTGGGGAAAGGAAAGGTGTTTTGGAGTGCAAGAAAAGGATACACCCTAAGAAGGAAATGTGTGATTACTATATATTTATAAGGAAAAAAACTTACCAGCTCACCTACCACGGATAAAAACTTTCACAGAGAGAGAGAGAGAGAGAGATTTGGGTGGTGGAAAATGAACGAATAAAATGGTTTAAATTGCTGAGACAGAAAGTGACATAAAGTTAGGTGGACAGATAACAATTCTCACTGAACTTTTCACATAGTTACACTTTACAGAGATGATCTTTAGCCAAATGGAAAATAGTAATTAATTGACCAACAAAGAGTCTGATTTATTATCGATTCAAGTGGAATGGATCATTTATAACTTTATCCCTCAATCACAGTGGGTGGTCTATTAGTAACTCAAAAATGTAATGGAGATGATCTGGATCCGAAAAAGTCTTCCAAATTCCTACACATGTTGTATGCATAACAAGCGACATTTTTTAGAGTAGTGATCCATTCATTGATCATTGACTAATAATATTTGAACTTAAAAATTTGACCTAATAATTTAATTTCATTAGAATCATTAGATCAAGAGCAAGTTCTAAATTTTATGGGGTTCATAATCAATTTAAAAGTCATAGTGAATCAAGATAGATTTTTAGGTCTAAATATAATTATTCTTGATCATCTCTTGAGTTTAATGCTCTGTTTGGTATGAATGATGAAAAGTAGGAATGATACATTTTCTATCATTCAAGGAAGGAAAGTAGGAATGATTCACTTTCCTTCCATTGTGTTTGGTTGGATGGATGGAAAACAAAAATGATTATTTTTTTTAACTAAGATTTGAGGTGATAATTGAGTCGTATCGTGTTAGATTCGTATTGAGTCATTACGGGTTTGTGTAGAACATTAGTCATACCTAACTCAATTCATTTAACTAATTGTGTCGTGTCGAGTTACGAGTTGACATGTTTATTTTCGTGTCGCATTTGTGTTTGAGTTAATCAAATTCGTGTCGAGTTTGAGTTGTGTCATCGTGTTAGTTAAAAATTTTCACCCCTAATTAAGATTG
>CM042202.1:10281807-10330899 GCA_023539305.1 Ilex asprella
TGAGTCGAAAATTTTCACCTCTAATTAAGATAGAAAAAATATTTTTTAAAATTTATTTTTTATTTTTTAAAATATATATATAAATACATATTTTATCATTGTATTTTTATATAAAATTAATGTATACATAATATATGTATATATAAAAAGATATATGGATAAATAAGATACATCTGAACATAAATAATTAACTCTCCATTCACTTTCCATCCGATATTGAAGGGATTGATTTTGGTGGGTTAGAAAGAAAGTTAATTCATCCACTTTTCCATCCTTCCAACTTTTTTTACTTACCAAACATGATATTTTATTTATCCTTCCAGCTTTTCATCCTTTCACTTTTTCGTCATATCAAACAGAGCATAAAGATATAGCAATCTTATTGAAACTTAAAAAATTAATCTAATGATGTGGGTGATGTGATTCAATAGTGTTGTAGTGACTTTACTCTTTCATTGGGACACTATCATTTGACAAATGACACATAATTATGTCAGTAAATTAAATTAATTTTTTAAGTGTCAATAACATTATTCTTAAAAAAAATAAATTAATTCCAATTCAATGTATTTTAAAAAAAACCTAAATATATTAATTTGATCAATAAATTAGTACTGATCCTCTACCTAAGCAATTTTGTAGGAAGGAAAAGGCAGGTGTGTGTGATATGTCCGGAAAAATTATGAAATTCTAGAAACACATACGTAGTTTTAGGAAACACAATCTTGTACAAAGTAGATGTTCTAAATTTTTGTTCCAATCCAATTCATTTAGATCCTACATTTTAAAAAGCTTATGAGAATGAATACTATAACAGAGTTTTAGTAATCTTTCTAAAATCATTAGGGTATATTTGGATCACTAGTTAAAGGGAATAATTCTAGTAGAATAAAATAAAAAAGTATGTGAAACTCATATCTCAAAAAAATCAAGATGTATTCTCAAACAAGACAACTAATTTAAATAATAAATTAACTCTAATAAAGTAATATTCTATTTGGACTAAGATTAATTAACAACTAATAATAAAATAACTAATTAATGAGAGTTTGAGTTAATTTTCAATTCTCGTAACATATGAACACCCGTCTAGAGGATATAAAATTACAATATTTTTAAAAATTATATGTAAAAAAAAATTATTTGAAATTGTCAAAAGCTAATTTATAAACCAAACATGGTGTTGGATTGGATAGGTTAATAGACAAAACAATCAATATTATCATATTCGATCACCCTTCTCCATGGATCCCGCAGAAGTGCTTATATGTTATTCAAACACTAAAAATGATAAGATATAACTATTAAATCCTAACCAGTCGACTCATAGGTGAGTTTGGATTAGATAGAAAAAAATATTTTTTAGATCTCTAATCTAGTCCAACTCTGCCATCTAAACACACTTATTCTAAAATCAAGGTCATGTTTAACTCGTTTTATATATGAACGAGCCTAAATGAACTCCAACACGAACCAATCACAAACTGTTCATCAAAGGTCCGATTCATCTGCAGCCCTAACCTACTCTTATAATCGAACACACGATCTTAGGGTTGTTTTATAATTAACCATTCTTGTAAAATACCCTGTCTCTAATTAAAGTATTACTTTGACTAGTCAAACAATGGTGAACCCAAATTACATGCATTAGTACTTGAGAGGACCAAGTTGTGTGCTTTCTATTTTGATCTATTAATTGTTTGGTTCATTCTATTTTTAAAAATACTGCATGTGGTCCAGAATGAATCACCTATTTTTTATCGGACAAAAAAAATATTAATCAAGGTGTGTATAAACTGAACCGAATAATAATGACTATTGAACCAAAAAACATTAAAAATTTGATTCTCTCTTTGCTTGGTCTTCACCGAATAACTTCATAGACCAACATCTTAGAAATGTTATTTTGTTTATTTTTCTTGTATTTATAGAATACTTCTCAATTCTCAAACGTTCTGAATTTAAATCTTAACAATTTTTTAAAGTCAGATCATAGGAGATTTATTCTTTATGAATACACTAGTTCTAGCATAGATGACATGTCTTTGTCCGGACCAAATAAAAAATTAGTTAAATTGTACGTAAACTGGTTCTAACACCCCTTATCGTTAAAAAAAAAAAATGTTTACCTGGTCATGGTCACTTGAATCTTATTTGGTCAGACGGCAGAATATATATATACATTTTTTGGGCATCATCAACTGCCCAAAAATCTTCTTTATTAGCCTTATGGACTACAATAAAAATACAAAGGTCTGAAAAGTTTCACCAAGGCTTTTTTTTTTTGGATTCTTGTTGATGCTTGCTGAATTCTGAATTTGACAACATTGAATTAAAATCTTCCTATTGCTGTCCAGGTGTCTCAATGATACGTAGACATGCCAACCTATTGAATTAAAAATCTTCTGAAGTCTGATTGGAATGACTCAGTTAAGCCTGACTTTGGAAATTATACCCACATTTCTATGCAACTTCATCTATGATTATCAATCCTACCAAACTGATATGAGCCTAGAAAAGAATGGTTAATAGTTCTGATTCCTTCCTATAGTTTATTTCTTATACATGTACAATTTTATGTGAGTCTATACGTAACTCAGATATATTATAGATCGGATTACAATTGGGTTAGATATTCATATATCCAATTTTGACTTATTAATAATTGATTTAGATTTGAATTTAAATTCATATCGAATTCAAATTAAAATCCAACTTTATGAGTTGGCTAATGAGATTATATATCCTTACATGAGACTGATGATCTAATTAACTATTCCACTGCGTTTCAATTCTTAGGGCTACCGTCCAAAATTAATGTTGTTTTGGTGGGTCTGAAAGGCCTGGTTCAACAAACCCAGCCTGCTCCAATTGGGTTTTACTAGCTGCAAGCAGTGGACAGAATATGCCAGATTTGTGAATGTTACATCATGATTTAACAGTTCACGTAAAACTTATCTATGGTGAACTATGAGAGAGAGAGAGAGAGAGAGAGAGAGAGAGAGAGAGAGAGTATTAAAATTTAAGTTTCCATCTTATGTATACAAGGAAGACTCTCCTGATTTAGTCCCATACATTAAGAAAATGCATTCCATAAAAGATCTCATACTGCTCTATCAATTTACATTTGATTCCAAAACATATCCATTCATGCAGTGGTGGAACTGTTGGAAAAAAAATTGGATCCAAATAAAGTGAACGGGCAGGGTAAGGTGCGAATTAGGTCGTTCTCTTATTCACGCCCCTTTATGAGATAATTACAGCGCAGAAGACAATAACGCGTCGTCCACAGGATACAACAGTCCAGCCTACTTGTATAGTAAGAATATAGCTGAATCAGATTATTTTTCTATGCTGAAAATATATACATATATATATACAAATAATGCATGTTTAATTATCTGGAATTACTTCTATACTTAATTAGATAATAACTCAAAATATGACTGTTGAAATACTAGCCGTTTGGAGGTTTTTGACCAACTGGGTCATTGACCGTCAACCAAATCTGTATCTCCTCTGCTAGTCCCACTCCTTGCACACATGAGAGTCCCAAGACTCTTTTTAATTCAAAGGCTAAATAACACTAGTCTATATATATATACTCAAGTATTTTTGAACTTTTTTTTGTCGATGTGGGATTGAGTTTCCACACTTAAAACACTCTTTTAATTAAAATACTCTAATAGAAACGTTCGTGTTTCACGTATGTTGGGTTCCACTTGAATTTATGGTGGTTGATCTATCATTAAAGAAAATATAATGGAGAACATCTAAATCCGATAACATTGACGCGTCACCGTCACGGAGACCCAACAAAAGAAAGTTGTGATCACGATACATTTATAAAGAAAGTATTTACCAGCTCACCCATCACTGGTTGCAGAGACAGAGAGAGAGAGAGAGAGATAGAGAGATAGAGAGATGAAAAACTTTGGATGGTGGACAATGGCTTAGGTTGGTAAGGGGATAGTGATACAAGGCATAACGTTTGGATATAGAAGATGATAAACCTTCCACTTAACGTTCCACATGAAGTAGCATATAACGTACAGAGATGATCTTTAGCAAATGGAAAGCAGTGCTTCAACAAGAAAGGGCATATCTTTTTAATGCAGTTGTTAGAATATACATTTTATTTTGGATAAAATTGTGGTACCAAATTCAATACCTTATTGAAATTAACAAATAAAATAAGGTTTACTTATTTCATTTGGCACAAAATTGCTATTAAAAAAGGTAGGTTACAACTCAGATTCTATAAAAATTTGAGATCAATCCTAAGTAACCTCATTTTATCAAACCTGACTAGATTAAATTTTTATTCTTATTTTGTAATAATTTTCAGTACAACATCAAAAAAATTAGGGAAAACTTCAGCCACACCCCCTCTAGTTTTTAAATCTTCAATGACACCCCTTGTAGTTTATATTTAAAAATTACTAACACCCCCTACCATTAAACTACCATTTTTTTAAAAAAAAATAATCTAAAATACCAAAAATGGCCCTACATAAATCTCAAGTAATTTTTTTACATAAAATTTTATTAAAATTCAAGCCGATTAAAATTTATTTTTTTACATATTAAAATTTGAACTAATTAAAATTCGATTGAAGTTGAATAAATTTTATTTTTTTTACTGTATTAAAATTCGAATTTATTAAAATTTGAGTCGATTTGAACTCTATTCGAGTTGTTAGCGCCGATTAAAATTCGCTTTAGAGTCAAGTAAATTTATATTTTTTTACTTATTAAAATTTGTGTCAATTAAACTTCGATTTATTAAAATTTGAGTCGATTAAAATTTATATTTTTATGTATTAAAATTTGGCTAATTAAAATTCAATACGAGTTGATTAAAATTTGATTTTAGTCGATTAAAAATAATTTTTAATTGACTCAAATAGAATTTTAATTAGCCCAAATTTAATACGCAAAAAAATATAATTTTTAATTGGATCAAATTTTAATATGTAAAAAAATAAATTTTAATTAACTTAAATCGAATTTTAATTCACTCGAAATTTTAATACTTAAAAAAAAATTAGAAAATATAGGAGGTCTCATTGAAAATATGCTTATCTAGAGGAGGTCTCATTGAAGATTTACATACTTAGAGGGGGTGTGGCTGAAGTTTATCCTCAAATATATCCTGGGCAATTTAGTAAATTTGCATTCTAGTTAAAAATTTTAACTAATAAGGGTGTCATTGAAGATTTAGAAACTAAAGGGGTGTCTTTGAAGATATGGTAAATTAGAAGGGGTGTGATTGAAATTTTCCCAAAAAATTACTCATCAATACCCACCTATTATTGGATCCTTTTCTATAGTGTTCGGGGCTTTTTTTTATGTTTTACGTACATATCATGTATATATTCTTTTTCCTTATTTAATTTCTCGTATCATTCCAAATTCGATTCCACTCTAATAGCAATGTAATATGAAAGACATTGTTATTGGTGAAATTTTTCTGGTTATAGAGCATCATTATCTTCTTGTCCTTGCTATTTTCAAATGAATTTCTTATTCGGGTTCTGTTCTGATGCTTGTCAATTTTAAATTTTTTTTTTTTGTTAATGAAATTAACTTAGTTGTCGAAAACAAAATTGTCATACCAACGAGCTATTGGCCTAGTCTAAGAATTCGGATTTCCTCGTTCAAGACTTGGATTCAAGTCTCCATAGTTACAATAGCTCGTTGAGGCTAAAACCTATTGTTCAACGCTTAGAATATGCAGTAGGACCTTAGTTTTGACCCCGACGTAAGTGCAGTCAGATTCCTTGCAGATAGCTGTGCGGTATTTAGGGATAATGCTCTCTAATGAATATGTGAAATAGCCTTCTGCATATTCATTTTATGTACCAAAAAAAAAAAAAATCATTGATCTAGAAGAGATTGACGTAAGGCATCCAATTTCTAGTGGTGCTACAATTTGCATATATCTAGTATTTTGTCAATTCAACCACTTTAAGTTAAAATGATAATAAAATTTTAGACATAAAATTGAATATTAATTTTTTTATTCACATTTTATACTATATTGATCAATACGGACGTGACAAAAAAATAAATAGGTCAACACAATTAATCAAACGAATTAAATTAGAGTAGTATTTGACATAAACTCAATATAACACAATACGAACACGATCCCACGTGATACGATGTTATGAATTGAGGGTCAACCGGTATCTATTATAAGTTGGACGGTCCCAACTACAGTCATTTATCTTATCTTATTCCTAGTTACTTGCAGAGAAAGGGACTATGGAACCATAACAATAATGAGAAGAGATATGGAAAGAAACTTCGAATACAAAATATATGAAAACGATATGAATAATAGTAAAATAATTACAAGGGGACTTTTAAATCTATCTAATATCATAATTAGTAATTTGAATTGTATATCTATGAAAACATAACAACCGTTAAAATTAATCTAAACTTCATTCAATTTCATCCAAAGGTACAAAATTTATTTTAAAAAAAAAATTTTCACCGAAAAATATCATTCTCTCTACACAATTTTCAATACCAAACAATTCAACCAATACATTTTTCAATGCCGGATAACTTCACTAATCGACACTTATCTCACTTTTATTTTCTGTCTATCCACTTAAAATTTAAATTGCATAATTAAAAAAAGAATATACTGTAATTTAAAATATAAATGTTGTACAATAAGTGCTTAATTTTTAATATTATAGATTGTCTTCAAGCACGAGATTATTTTTGGTAAGTCCCTTGGCATTCCTATCCTCCATGTGAGACAGACTCTCTTGGTTGTCGGAGTTATCGGGCTAACTCTCTATAATTAAAAAAAAATATAGAGGAGAGGATCTAAATCTGAAAACATTGGTGCCTCAAAAAGTTGGGGAGAAGAGCCTGGATGGCTCATTATTGTTGGAAAATTCACATGGCTCATGAGGAAGAAGTTGTCAAGCTCAAGAACGTGTACGTGACTCAAGAACCGCCAAGAAAAAAGAAAAGGACAAGCAAAATCTGCAATGCTTTGGCAAAGTAAATATTTTGATGTTGTTGATGGTTGCACTATTATTTCTTTATTTAAAAACATAGAATTAAAAAATTACAGGTTATAATACTGATAGTAAGTAGAACATAGTTTTTGTCCATGAAAATCATCGTATCTCATACATTCATGCACGGAAAGATTTGTATTTTTATTATCAACAAACTATAGATTATCTTTTTGTGATTTGACCCCGTACCTTCTCTATACTTTAGAAATCGACAAATGATCCCTTCCAAATTTGAATCGAGCTTTTTTTTTTTTTTAATGAAGGTGGATTGAAATTAAACTCAAACTATTAGAAATATTGCTGGTCGGAGGTCAAGAGTCAATAAGTTAAATATAATAACATCTCAAAATGACTTTTACTCCCTAAAACGTATCATATTTTTATGTTTTTACTCTCTAAATATACTAATTGCTTTCTCTTTTCTATATTTGTGCATTACGTTGAATTTCAATGTGTAAAAAATCATATAAAAGAATAATAAAAGGATGCATTTTTTTATATTAAATTGTCAACCCCATTAGATATTGTACTTTAGTTCTAATCTTTAACGTCACATTTGTTACGCGTTAATAAGTTTAAGTGGGAGTGGAATGAACGTAAAAAGTTAATGAACTTCAGAATTAGATGAAATGTACGTTGCCATTATAACTGCGATGATTAGGTTTTTTTTTTATGAGGATCAACAGTAGTTCCTCACCTCCCCTCTTGGGTGACTCAAACCCACGACCTGACAGTTGTAGGGGAAGCGTCTTACCACACAAGCTGCGCTTCATTGTCGCGATGATTAGGTGTATAAGTAATAGAATTAAAAAATTCATGTTAGCTAAATTAATCTCTTTAATGAATGAAAAGTAAATTTGATTGAAGTGCTCCAGATAACATAAAATTAAGGGTTAATTGTAAATTATATTTTGAAAGATCTTTCGAATATCAATTTACACATTCAAAGATTAAAAATTTTAATTTGTATCCTCAAAGATAAAAATTTGTATCAATGCGCACCTAAAACTAACAACCGTCTAAAACTAAATGTACAAATTATACTTAAATCCTCTCATGCTTGTTACTTAATTTTTTGGACTCCCTCACATTGAATATTACTTCTATATTTCCGACGTTTGGAAATGTATAACACATAACCTCTTATCATTGATATCTGTTCATATAACCGTTAAAAAATATGATTTCATCCTAATAAAAAATTATAATTTTATATTACTCTTTATTTTGTGGGTCCATTATACTCTCTAAAGTTTAAAATCAAACTTACAATTTGAACATTTAATATAATGTAGGTATTTATATGATTTTTTTTTATGTCCAATGCAATACATCACTCAAGTAGAATTATTTGAATGTCCAATTGGGGAAACATTTTTAGTCATATTTGGATTCTAAATAGATGTAGGTGTAATATTTCAAATGTGAGGGGTCTAGCTGATTAAGTGACAAGTATGAGAGGTTTAGGTAATGATGGTGCTCAAAAAACAATTGCTCAAGTCTAGAGAGATGTTTGAGGATATTTATGGATAAGTAGTTATACGATGAGTGATTTAATCGTAGAGAAAGAAAAGCCAAGTGTAAGTGGTTCACCTCAGTCCGGAGGCCAAGGCTAAGTCTATTGTAAGGGAGTCTCTTGCTCCTTAAGGTTGTATATTACTTGATTCTTGATGAATACAACGATATTGCAAACCCTTGGCCTTTGCGAGTATGTAAACTTCCTATTCTATTGTTTCTGGGGCTTGAAAGTGTGATGGGGAAGATGAATCCCCTTTTCAACATGACAACAATGTCTTATTTATACCAATATTCTTCCTAGGGTCTTTTTGCTGCTTTTCTTTCCTTTCTTACTGATTTCGGGGGCCTTTCTGCTGTGCCCTGTAGCAATTTCTATCATTTGGCGTCACTGTTCCTATGATCTCTAGATGATTATTCGCACCAATATACTCTACTCCAGGGAATGCGTGATTGTCATGGGCATCAGGGGTGGTCCCTCTGTCTTCAGGCTACGTGGCACGACGGGAGTGTTCCAAGATAAGTATTAGACTAGGCTCCTTTAGCTTGGGTTGTCCTTTAGCTGGGCCAGATCAGGACTAGGCTGGATCTTGATTCGTCTAGTAGTGTTGGGCTTTGTCATTAAGATTTGGTCCAGTCTGCTTTAGGGACCGACAAGCCATGGGAACCCCTATACGGGCCACTTATGCAAGTAAGGCTTTTCTAGGCTTATTGGGCAATTTGATAGGGACGGCCCATACTCAAGATTCTATCCTTATCAGTTCCCCCCCCCCGCTCTAGGTCATGAGGATGACGTCAACTCTGACTTGGGGTTAAAATCATCTTTTTTGAATTCGGCATGGTTTCCCATGATGATGGTTGTGCTTGATTACCGATTTTGACCTGAGTTGTGATGTGTGATCCTTGGCTAGCTGTGACGAGACGACTGTGTGAAAGTGTCGCCCGCGGGTGAGTTCGTTGGTACGATTTTTATCGCGTGTCTTGTCGCCGGTCTGACATGAATTAAATGCTACATATAAAAGAGGGAAAAATTCCTTCGCCTTTCCCACTCTGCACTTTTGAATTCCCCTTCCTTTGTGTCTCTTCTTCCTTTGGCTTCTGAGACATCTTGTTCTAGGTTCTACGGTGCTTCAGGGTTTTGGCGATTCTGGTTCCTTTTCGCATCTAGTGTCCTATTAGGTACGTTCCCTTTCCTTCTTCTTTTTGCTCTACTTGGATCCCTTCAACCCTCCTTGGTGAGGCTTTGGGTTCTGTTTTTGGATCTGGAGGTTTAGTTTCTTCAGGAGTCACTTCGACGATCTTTCTTCCTTGTTAAGGGTATCCTTTTTAAGGCCTGGTGTTTGAGACCTTTGTTCTTGAAGGATTGTGCCTTGCATTTTCCTTCTCTACATTCCATTTTATGACCTGAACCATTGATGGGAAAGTTTGTTGTCTCTTTTTCTGAGTCAGAGTTCGAGGAACAGGTCGTTGAGGAGTAGGTCACTGAAGAGGTTGAAGAGGAAACTACGGCTTCCTCCAGTAGTTATTCCTTCTCTGCTAGTAAGGAGGCTTTTGGGTTTACCTATGAAGTTTCGACCTTGGCTCCTTTGGCTGCGGCTCAGGCTCCCCTTGTTTTACCTTCTATTCCCTTTGACCATTCGAAGAAGAGGAAATCTAAGTTGATTTCGTCTTCTATGCCTAGAAAAAAGACTCGTTGTAATCAGTCTGCCCTAACTTGTTGCACGAAGGTAATGCCTAGTTGTCTTGATGATGAAGACTTGGAGGAGCTGAGGCGGGAATGTCATTTCCCCGATTTTGTTACTCTATATTCCTTTGAAGAACATGAGAAGTGCAATTCCTTAATTCCTGGGTTGATATTCCTCAATTCCTAGGAGATGGGTTTTTATAGGCTTAAGCCTCGACCTGTCAATGTCGAGCTGGTCAAACGCTGACAAAAAAATAATGTCGGACGAGCCGTCGTTGTCAATAAGCACCCGAAGCACAGTCTTATTTGCGATGATTGCCTTTACGACCAAGGGGTCTTCATGTGGGTGTTGGCATCCCTCAAGATCTAAATCGAAAAAAATGATCTCCACATCTCGGCGGGGTGCTTTTCAGATGGCTTGGACTTTGAGGAAATCTTTCGATCGGGCTCTTCTGGCGTGTGTCTTTCGAGCTTAGATGGACTCACCCCCTCCTGCGAAGCCTCCTGAGATAACTGGAATTTCGCCAAAAGCTTGTTAGTGTTGCTGAGGGAGCGCAGCGACGACTCGAGCTTCCCGCCCTTAATCGTTTTGTGCTCTTCCCTCTCCTGCCACGTAGTGGCGTAGATACCCCCTCTGGATCAGGTGCTCAATCTCATTCTTAAGCTGGATACAATCGTTCGTCTCATGACCCGTGTCCTTGTGGAACTCACAGTATTTGGAGGTGTCTCGTCTCTTGGGATCAGACTTCATCCGAGGTGGCCATTGGACGAATTTTTCATTTTGGACCTCGTGAAGGACTTGAGTGATGGAGGTAACAAGAGGTGGAAGCTGCAGTGGAGCGTGTCTCAGTTGTAACTCTCAAGGTTGAGGTCCGAGGCAATCTCTGACATTACCTCTCCTTTTTGGGGAGGTCTCCCTTTCTTTTCTGGTGGAACGATCACGCTGTAGGGATCGATCTCATCTCCTTTCCTTCCTGGGACTCCTCCGTTTCTTCTTTTTTCTTCTTTTGTAGAGGTTGGCCCTCCTTTTAACCGAAATGCCTCCTTGTCGTTGATGTATTTCTCAACCTTTGCTAGTACCTCGGCCATGGTGGCCTGAGGGTTCTTGGCAATCGAAAATAGGAGGTCCTTAGATTGGACTACGAGCCCGGACATGAAAGTGGTAAGCGCGAACTTATCGTCCACACTTTCTACCTTAAAGCATTCTTGGTTGAAGCATTGTACGTAGCTTTGGAGGGACTCACTGAGCCCCTGTTTGACGCTCAGGAGGTAGTAGGACGACTTCCTGTATATCCTTGCTCTAATGAAATGCGGTATGAACTGTATAGATAGCTCCCTAAAGGAGAAGATTGATGCTGGTTATAATCTGTTAAACCAAGCAATTGCCAACCCTTTGAGGGTGATGGCAAAAGCTTGGCAGTGGATTGGGTCTGGGTATCCCTAGAGTTCCATCTAATTTTTGTAAGAGTTTAAGTGATAAACCGGGTCTTTGGTCTCGTTAAAAGCCTCTATTGATGACATCCAGAATTTTTGGGGGAGAGGAAAGTGGAGGATCTCGGGAGCAAACGATGACTCAGTTTGCTGGACCAGAGCGTCCATGGTGTCGAGGTTCTTCCCCTTAATCACTTCCTTCATGTTTTCCAGCTCTCGTTGTAGCTCACGAAGTCTTTGCTCCAATAAGTGATCCATGGCTTCTGGCGGGGGATAGAGCCTATCTTCTCGGTAGGCGGCTCTGGCCCAACTGTGGGCCTCATCTTCGGCATGTTCCTCCAGGTGTCTCCTCCGGTGATTCTCTCCAGAATGGTTGCATTCGTGGATCTCTGTGACTCCATTAGGTGGAGCTTGGAGTTCCTGAGAGGGAATGTCGTGATGTACCGGAGGTGGAGAAGGCTCCTGACGTGTTGACGGGAACTGCGAAAGTTGATGTGCTTGTATCCACGTCATCATCTCTTGGTTCTGCTTTATTAGTTGCATCATGGTTCTACGATAGGCTTCTAGTTCATTGAGCAGAGGGAGATCTACCGTTGGGGGTGATTTTTTACATCTACTTCAGGGGCTGGAAAGTTATCGAGTAAGTTTTGGTGAACTTGGGGATTGACATGAGACTTACTCATGTTCCGAGTTAAAACCATCAAACTAAAAATTTAAAGGAAAACGATGAAAATTGTTCCCACAGACGGCGCCAATTGATGGTGCTCAGAAAACAATGGCCCAAGACCAGAGAGATGTTTGAGGATATTTATAGATAAGCAGTTATACGATGAGTGATTTAATCATAGAGAAAGAAAAGTCAGGTGTAAGTGGTTCACCTCAGTCCGAAGTCCAAAGCTAAGTTTACTGTAAGGGAGTCTCTTGTTCCTTAAGATCGTATATTACTTGATTCTTGGTGAATACAACAATATTGCATGCCCTGGGCCTTTGTGAGTATGTAAGCTTCATATTTTATTGTTTCTAGGGCTTGAGAGTGTGATGGGGAAGATTGATCCGCTTTTTAACAGGACAACAGTGTCTTACTTATACCAGTATTTTCCTAGGGTTTTTCGCAGCTTTTCCTTCATTTCTTGCTGATTTGGTGGGCCTTTCTATTGTGTCTTGTAGCAATTTCTATCATTTGGCATCACTATTCCCACGATATCTGGATGGTTATTCGTACCAATATCCTCTGCTCCAGGGAATGCGTGATTGTCATGGGCATTAGGGGTGGTTCCTCTGTCTTTAGGCTACGTAGCGCAACGGGAGTGTTCCAAGATAGGTATTGAATTAGGCTCCTTTAGCTTGGGTTGTCTTTCGGCTGTACTAGATTAGGACTGGGCTGAACCTTGATTCGTCCGGTAGAGTTGGGCTTTGTCCTGAGGATTTGGTCTAGTCTGCTCTAGGGACCGACAGGCCATGGGAACCCCTATACGGGCCACTTATGCAAGTAAGGCTTTTTTGGGTTGTTTGATAGTAGCGGCCCATATTCAAGATTCTATCATTATCAGGTATAATTTTATCCATTTAGTTTTAAACGGCAAACTGACGGTTGTTAGTTTAAAGTGCGCATTGATTCTAATTTCTATATTTGTGGGTACAAATTGAGATTTTTGATCTTTGAGGGTATAAATTAAAATTCGAACAATCTTTTGGGCTGTAATTTGAGATTAACTTTAAAAATAATTGTAACTATTTTAATGTCCCAACTCCACGATCTTAGACCTCAAACTATGACCCGAGATTGTGGATCAAGACTTGGCATCCCAGACCTCACACCCAGACCTTAGAAATCAAACTTGAATGCAAGGGTGTTCAAATTTTCGATTAGCCACAATTTCTTATCCTACTCGACCCTATTGAACGACTAGCCGAAAAAATCGTTTAGAAATACGAAAGAGTTTTTAGTATTCCGATTAAATTGGATAGAAATGCAGAATAACCAATAATTTTTGTATGTCTACCCTACCTTATATATATATAAACTAAAATCCTAATTCTCTAACAAAATGGTTTAAACTTATAATAATTGTTATTATATTTGTGCAACAATTATGATGAATTGATATTTATGCTTTCTTGTGTTTTATTGTAATTATTTTAAGTTTTAGCGTTATTGGTTTATTGTGTTATTAAATAAGTGCATGATATTAATTGAATTGTTAAAATGATCCAAAAATTAATAACTATAAGTGTTCACCCGATTTTCTACCCGATTAATTTGGTCGTTGGGTAGGAATGTCACACTTGATCGGATAGGATAGGCCAAGAAAAAATTCTTTCGCAAAGTATCGAGTAAAAAAATAGAAGACAATATTTCTTACCCATAGAGTAGGGTGAACACCCCTATCTGAATGATGCACCTGGCAGGGAGATGCGAGACCCAAGACCTTGGATTCAAAGCCTGGGTCTTGGACCGCGGACCATGGGTCATAGACTTGGGACCTCAGACCTCCAAATGCTAAACCCAAACTTTAGACCCAGACCGTGGACTGTAGGATCGGAACCTCGAACCCAAGACTCGGGCCTTGAACCCAGACTTGAGAGCCAAACCCAGGCTTAGACCCCAAAACCTATGCCCGAACCTTGGACAGGACATAACGCCCGGGTAGGGGGTGGAGGTTGTGGTTGTTGGAGTTGATGGTTGTGGTTGGTAACAAATAATACTATCTGATATTTAGGCATGACTAATCTTACGCTCTATCGGATTAGTCATCCCACGATAATAAAAATAAATTTGCAATACTACAAACTAAATATTGAAATGGACAATATTTAGTTAGGGTCGTTCTGTTTTCATGCTCCACTACCACCAACCAAATACAGCAGGGGGTGAGGGTGAAGTATAGTCAATTCACTTAAGACAAGAATTTACCCTTTTGCTACACATGAAATGGACTGATTACTTCACTTCCTTCACAATTCCAAATGATGAGTCCGGATTTTACTAAGCTAAGGCCCAATCCGAACGGAGTCGAAGAAGCCCATATAAGAGCCCAAAAGACCCATGGAACTAGGTCCACCTGTCAAAGGGAGGTGAATAGTAAATCGGAGGTGAATAGAATAGTGAAAGGAGTCCAAGGAGATCAAGTGGCTAACGTCCAAGCTCCTCCAAGAAGGCGCGGGCGTCAAGAGGACAACACCCAAGAGGCCGAAGGCCCTTGGGCGCCGGCTTGGGCTGGCTCCCCTTCGGGCGTCTCCTCCTCTTCCTTCCTCCGGCCTCCTCACTCAAGTCCAAGACAACCAAGCCCACTCCGAAGCAAGCCCGAGCTCAAGACTCAAGATCAAGACCAAGTCAAACTCACTATCATCCTCCAAGGAGTACGAAGGAGAGAAAGATGAGCTATGAAATTGAATGGGTTACTTGGAAGCAAGAGAAGGAGGAGCTGAACAACGAAGTGAGGTGAGGACACCCCCACGGGGCGCCGCCCACCTCTCCACACAAAGTGGGCGCCGCCCACTCCCCTCCAATTGGGCGCCGCCCATAGGAGGCCAAGTGGGCGCCTCCCACTTTGGCCCTCTCCTATCCTCTCTTCTCCTCCTCGTCTCCTCCTTACTTCAAGACTCAAGTCCAAGGCTAAGCGTGAGCACACTCCACACCAGAATGACGTCCGAGTAAATAGGAGCACGTGGAGAAAGACTCGGGATACGGAGATCTCCTACCGTAATTCTACCTTCCAAAGAAGTCTACTCCTACCATAACTCTACCTACCAAAGAGGCTCACTCCTACCATGTTTGTACTTACCAAATTGACGGGAGACTTTTCCCTCACGTCACCGCCTTGGTGAGCCTATATAATGTAAGTCCTCACTGTATAAAGGACATGAATGACTCTTGAGACACATACACTAGACCTCCCTATACACATTGATCTCTCTCTCCCTCTCTCTAAGTATTGTAAACCCTCCGGAGTACCACCGTTGATCAATAAAACACCCCAGGCCACCGTCGCCGTTCGAAGAGTGGACGTAGGTCATCCGAGACCGAACCACTATAAATCTCTTGTGTTGACTCTTATTTACTGTTTTGCCACTAATTACTTTTGATTGCTCATTAATCACTCTTGTGACTGTTAATCTCGCACCATACGATTTTGTGCATCATCACCAACCATCCCATTCCTTAGTGTTAAAAGGGCCTGAAAGGACTGGTTCAACAAACCCAGCCTGCTCCAATTGTGCTCTATTAGCTGCAAGCACTGGTAACACATGCCATTAAAAAATGACTTCACTTGGGAAAGAATTCAAAGGCCACCTGATGCCTCTGAATTAATCTGAATCGTATTATGACATTCCACGCATAAATTGTTACTTCGGGAATTTTGCCTTATAACTGCGTTGGTTTTTTGGGTCCTGAGGGATGCAAGGAAAAGCTACTATACATGCAGTTGATGAGAATCAATCAAGTCAATGCCCACACCTATCCCTTCCAAGATCAATGAGATATCAGTAAAACGATTGCGTTAATAAGATGACCATTTTGAACAAACGAAATGGATAGAAATTTACCTTACAATGATCATCATTTACTGAGCATACATAGCAAAGAACCCTTTCAGAGAGAACATGCGCCCACATACATAGTCATACAGAAAGATGAAACACATACATACATACATACACAGAGAGAGAGACAGAGAGATGATGATCATATCCAATTTTTTCCTTCTAAGTTACATATCCAAAGGTAAACTCTTTTTGTTTAGTCCAGGCATGAAACATTGCATTCCATAAAGAGCTGATGCTGCTCTATGAATTACGTTTGATACCATTGTATGCTGAGCCTAAGGGGGAGAAATCTCACCATAAGCTGTATGCTGGAGAGGGACCTTCAGCCACCTTCGAACTGGTGAGTGTATGGTCCAAGTCATGAATGAGAGTTGGAGATGGGATGCTTGTGTGTAGAATCTCCCTCTCTCTCCCTCTCCTGCCATCTTCATTCACCTTGTTCACCTGTTACTGCATGAAACAGGTTGTCTAGCATTGTTGGATTACCTTCACAGGGTTGGGAAGCTGCATGTCAATGTCCCGGAAAGTATCTTCTGATTGCATAGCAACATGAAAGGGCTGGTGTGAGGAAGTACACAAGAAATGTTTCACTTCATTTAACTTGTGGTCACCGCAAGAGAAGTGCCCTACCAGATCTAATAGTTTTGCAGGTTACAGAAGTTCATCTAATTTTCTTCGCAACAAATTCTCTTCAGTCACAGACTCCAAGACGTCATTATCAATTTTTTGGCTCACGAGTTTTAACGCCTCCACACACCTTTCTGCCTGTCTAAACTGCTCTTGTGCTTCAACCAGATCCACTCGCTTCTGTTCCAAGTCCTTTGTGGCCATTTTAATGGCAAGGCTGCTACTTGTCTTTGCCTCCTTTAGCAAGGAAGACCGATGACCAACCGCTTCAATTTCATGGACCTTAGTCAAGTGCTTACGCAGCCAGGATACATTAAGTTTAGCTTTCTCGGCATCGGAAACTTCACTTTCAATGGCTTCAATGTAAGACATAAGGACTGCGTTGTCATTGGTTAGGAGCCGCTGAACAACACTGCAGACAACATCAAGCAAGGAAGCTCTCACAGATGATGACTTGTATAGGCAGTTGGTAGCAATATCACCATACTTTGCAAAGATGGCCCTAAGGACTGGTGCATTGCTAGGCTTCACACTGTAGCCTTGAACATCAATCAAGCCATTCAATGTCACTGCATCTTGACCAGTAGACATAAGTGTGCCCAGAGTAGATGATATCTCCATCAGACATTTTTCCCCTTCCTCATTCTGTGAACTCTGGGGGTTGGACATATTGTGTGTGTCCATCTGGGTGACAGTAGGAGGATGCTGCTCATGCCTACATAAATAGTTGATTTCATTTAGCGACAACTACATTTATTCTAATGAAAAGAGTCCATTAATTGCATGAATGCAACTCTTACGTTTTAGAAGATGCGTCAAGATTTCCAGGATCAGTTGATTTCCCCTGTAAAAAATTGTTTCAAGCATCAAGACACATTGCGTCAGAAACATTAGGATGTCAGCTTAGAGAACCTGTAGGTAGCAGACTCACCCTATTTCGCTGGGGTTTGCTTCTGACAAGCTTCTGGCTTTCCTTGCTTGTAGACAGTATTGTTGCAGTACCACCATTGTCCAATACCTGCATGTTTCATACATAGTCTTAGTACAGACAACCTTGTCTATTATTACCCAGATCATGATTTATGAAGGTTAATCTAAGCATTTCAAGTGAATCAAATTTTGTATTTTGGGTTCAGCAACATGCATGTACCCTGGTTTTTCTGCAAAACTAGTGGACTGTTTTCTAAGACTTTATCTTGCACAAAATGCAACAAATTCTTATTAATTGGCGAGGTCTATAATCAGTACAGGGAAAGATGAAGCATCCAGTAGTGGTAGTTTCACTCTGCACAGGATAGGATGAAAGAATACAGAGCCACAAAAAAGACACCTACAGAGATTGCTTCATCGTCTCATGGATGGTAGATCCTTTTTTAAGGAGGCAGCAATGTTTGAATGCAAGAAGATGAAATTTCATACAGATGAACTATCATGTCATTCATATCACTAAGTTCAGTTTTGTTCAATTTATAGTCCAAGAGAAAGAATGGTAACTATTAATCTTACTTTACACTACAAAATGCAATTTCCTAGCAGAAAACTCTGCCTCACATGACCACATTTGTACTATACACACAATATTAAAGGAAATCATCAGAACGCATTTTGAAATGCTTTTCAACTGACATATAAGTCTCATGAAAGCTATCTCACCACATGCTTTTTTCTTGCAGGACCAGAAGAATCAACCACTCCATCGGAAAGCCTGCATATCAATAATTTAGATACAAGTAATCATTGGCAGGTTTATTCATTTCACTTCAGACTTAGTGTTATTGTACACTATGGGCTCGTTTGGTTGCTGTATTAGAAATGGATGGATTGGATAAAGGAATCCAGTATAATACAATATAGATGGACAAAATCTAAGATTAAATGGTGTATTAGAATAATACGTAATTTTATTTAGTGTTTGACAATACACAATATGAGCATAGGATAATAGTTATTTAATCCAAACTGTTGTTTTGGTTTGAAAATTATTTCATTATATTGATGTTGAATTAACAAAAATACCCTTAACCAGTGTTTGTTACGTTGATGACAGCTTGGCTCTATCAGTTGTGGAGTTATAATAGTAAATGTGTACAGTAATACATTTGAGTTGGATTATAATAACACATCTCTTAGTCGTATGAGAATACCTGTTTGTTACGTTGATGACAGCTTGGTTCTATCAGTTATGGAGTTATAATAGTAAATGTGTACAATAATACATTTGAGTTGAATTATAATAGCACATCTCTTGGTGGTATTAGAATACCTCCATAAAATACAAGTCTATCGTTCAAAAAATATATAATAAATATATGATTAGTATACGTTTTTTAAATTAATACGGAATCAAATTCGTATACCAAACAAAGTATTAGACTCAATTAAATAAATAACAGTACAATCCAATATTTAATCTACTCATAATACGTCTACCAAACAAACCCTCTAAAGCCTAAAATACAGTGAAATAAGATAAGAACAGTGTAGATGACAACAAAATAACTTGCAAATCTGCATCAATTCCAATAGGTGGCCTTGCATTTTTACAACACACAATTTAATGACCTTGGCTCCTTGTCTCATTTAACTAGTTGCCATGCTAACCCTACCATAGATGGAAAATATGATAGATTTGGCCTCGCTGCTACTGTTCCACAATGATCAACCATACTCACTCAGCAGATATGACTATGCACAAAATCTAATGCAAACAGTAAACCACTTGTTAACTGTTTGTGATTGTATGCAGTTTTGAAACATTGGAAGTACAATGCAAACAAAAATGTTTCACCAATATTCCATGTTGGAGATTTACTTTTTTATTATGTTGCTTTCCTATTGTTGGAGATTTCTTTTTCTATTTTACTTTCCAATTTTGTTACTTTCTTATTATGATCTACTTTCCTAATATAGTAATTGTTCTCAATATCAATATAATATAAATAGGTGCTAGGGTGTTAGTAACAAACATCCTACACTCATTATTTTCTCAATCTCTTTTTCCCTTCTCTTTCTCCTAAACCTAAACCCTAATACTTGATTATTTGAGCCTCAACTGTCCCCAATATTTCATTCCTAAGTGATATAGAACTCTTACAAAAGTTCACAAGTGCAATTTGAGGGAGGAAACTAATTTAGGATGGCCATTTACTATCAACCAAAGAAATTTGGTTTCAAGTGATCGTAAATTTCAAGATAAATTCAAGGTGGAGCCCAATATGAGGTTAGAGAGTGCTTACACATCAGCTGACGCATTAGGACCTGGAACAGTGTCCTGCCCCTGTCAGTAAATATAACCAATCGTCCACATTAAGAAACAACTGGACAAAAAGGACAAACAAACAAGTAAACAAGAAAAAAGACATCATCAGGCAAATAACTGACCTGGCCTGGCAATATGACATCTCCCATCAGTTCCCATCGTTCGTTCTTGAGATCTAATAGTTCTTCATCACCGTCAACATAGACTACCTAAAAAAAATTCATAGAGCAACAATAGCAATAAAGATACTAGTCAAGGCTTTAAAGAAACACATCATAGTCTACCATTCAAATGAAGTATGACTTAAAGAGAAGCCAAGTTGTAAGAAGATTCCTTAAGCAGAACCCGTCAGTTGGGACAGCTATATACCTTTCTTGAGTAATGAGAAATAACATCCAAGAAGAAGAGTATAGGACTCGTTTAGGATAATCTCACCTGGTGCTTCATTTTTGAGTGGTTAAAAGAAGTAATAACTCCTTCATAAAACCTGCAGAATATATGCTCGACTATGAGAACCTTCATGTCCCCCTCCCCCTCCCCCTCCTTCAAAAAAGCCAAAGAATCAAAACCCCCTTAAAAAATATAAAGTCATGCTAATATATAAAAAGCATTCACAATATATATAAAGATTAGTCATCTTGATTTCCCAGATTTGGCCATACAATCAGGTAGTTCAAATTCAGATACTGTTTTCAGGAATAAAATTTTCAAGCCAGAGATCTCTCTTGTAGAACAAAATCTACAATAAGTTAGTTACCATGCAGGGCACCGGCTAAGTCACAATATTCAATAAAATACCATTCATTTATTGGGTTTTAGTCTCACATAGAGATTGTTGTTATGGTATTCAATAATCCAATCTGCTATTTCACAATTTGTAAATGTTGTTAAGCATATCTCTTGTGCACATGGTTCAACGTCGTGGTATCGGGCGACACAACCTAAACGAAAATGTTGAACATGACAAGAGATTTATGTCATATCTCGGCATCGCGGAACCGTAACAGTCAATTCAGTGATGACAACTCGGTAATTAGGGATTGACTCTGATACAACTCCGCCGAGTCTTGCGAGACTTGGGGATTATACGTGTCTGTAATGGAATTGTCTCGAAAGGTGTCGAGTTGGATACGACTCGACCGACTCATATCAGTATCGGCCAATACTTTGAACCATACTTGTACAACATGCCCACAGTAATGATACGCACACAATAACTTGTAATAATATATTTCCAGCAAATCAAGTAAACAAAGGTGGATAGCCGAGTACATAGTGATATAGATTTTTCAATCCATATAAGGAAAAGAAAACACAAAGAGCCATGAAAGGAAATATTAAAAGAAATTGGTAGCATAATTCAATATCCCTACAGTACTCACGTCAAATCCTTTGGCCACCAAACCTTTATGCTGAAGCCTACCAAGTTCTCACAATAATCTTTGAAAGCACGAGTCACTTTGGAAGCCTGAGTGGGGAAAATTTTGAACACAACTAAACATGAGATCGGCCAAAATTATTCCAAACCATTAGATTTCAAATCGGGGTGGGGAGATGAGAAATTATATACCATTATCTATTAAAAACTCTCATGAAATTCTCTGAAAAAATATAGTTAAGATATTGAGAAATGGGTCATCAATCCAAAATTTCCAAACTTGTAAGGCCATGTTATGTGCAGCTTCATTTCATGCTATTAGAACTTAGGAGCATCAGTCTAAGAATGTTCAACTAAGAATCTCTGGCCAGCTCATTATCATATACAAAGAGCATCAGAGAAGATGAGAAATAAAATACTATATAGTAAGATCTCAAATACATTTGACATGACATGTCATGATTTATCGTGGACATAATCTTTAATGGATCAGTATTCAAACAGTTGATTTCAAGATATTGGCCAGTTATATAGCAACTAAGTGCCCAATATGTAGGCCATCAATAGCTATTTGTTATTTCAGATGCCAAAAGAATCCAGTTGAAAAAAAAAACAGATCAATAGACCTATAATGCATTATAAATCATCACTGTCCACTATATTGTTGGAGAATAAAGATTATATCAATATGTCTACCAAGATGTCCACCTACACATCAATGGCATCATCAATTTACTGAACTAAGCAGAGAGTATACCAATTTACTGAATTAAGCACAGAGTATACTCTGGTTCCTCTGAGATCTAAAATTGCTGTTCTTCCTTGTTATTCAATGACCAAAATAATTAAGGACTCGATCCTACATCAGCATACATTACATATTTTGACTTTTTTTTGGTCATACAATATCAACCTATCCAGTAAGTTTAATTTTTGTGTGACTTCTCCTTGTATTTTTTTTTTGCTTTCAATTTCTTCATCTACAGTACAGCACTTAAGTGTTTTCTGTAATTATATTATATTAACACATCCAAAACACCAACATGTCAATTGTTACTTTTGGGTTTGCTCACCGTGCCCATGAAATATGAGTAGCACAACTTCTATGCTTAAAGTAACACCAAGGTCCCTGCTTTTCTATGGAACCATGAAACTGAAGGTGGAGAAGGAAGCTTGGATTAAATATTCGGTCCAAAAAATCAAAGAGCAAATAAAGCACTTTATGTATCCACTATTAGCAAATTATAATCAGGACATTGAAAATCAACCCAGACAGCATTTGAGCATGCAAACAAAAGTAATTTCAAGAGTATACGGCCTCATCATAATGATCACAGATTTATGTGGATAACTGGATGTTGCAAATCTAAGGAACCATTACAAGCTATGATGAATAATGACAAAGGCATACCTCTTTCCTAACAGGAGTACAATTCCTCTTGCGCTTTGCCTTAGAAGCTCCCTCAGAGTGACTTTCCTCCCTATTTAGTGAGTTGGTTTTAGACATAGAAACCATGTTCTACAAAACCCAAAAAATGAAAGAATCAAGAGCTTAGAGGCATAACAAAAACTAAGATCAGTACGAATTTTCTGAGAATAAGTGCAAGTTCATTTTAGTCAATACCTTGTCACCAAATTCTTCAGTAACATACTTAGTAGAGATAGCTTTGCCCCTTCTCCGTTCTTTAGCATCCAATTGGCAGACTGATGACTCTTGTCTTCCTTCTGTATCACTATTGAACCCATCACTCTTAGTGCTAAGAACAGTTTTCCTTCGGCCTCTCCCTCGTTTTGCTTTTGAATCTCCTGTGCCTTCAGAATCCTGTCTCAAAGTGACAGCTTTACACTGTGAAGCTTTCTCCTCAACCCGAGCTCTCAGCATATCTCCCTCTGAAACAGACAATAAATCTAGAAGTCTCTCCTTATTGCTAGTGTTCTTTTTCTTCTTCAAGAAACCCCTTCCAGAAGTGCGAGAAATCATGGTCACTCTACGTGATTTTTTGGGGGAAACAATGTGAGGCTGAGTTCCATTTTCAGATCCTGATGGCAAAGCTGGCTCCTTAGAGAATCCACTCTTACATAGAGTACCAATTTTCTTTGTGCGATACTTCCTTCGACGAGGTATCCGAAGAGATTTCCATCCTTCACTAATCCAATAATGCTCATATCCCTCCTCTGGTTTTGTCAAAGAATTAGGTCTCCAATCCCTTTTCTTTGGAACTGCTTCTGGATCTAGTTTACATTGCACGGCTACGGCATCCACATTTCCAGGACCAGAATTCATTCTTGCATTGTGCTGATTAATCTGATGGCAACGTTCTAATGTCTTCAAAGACTCATCACCCTCCAAAGGATCATCATTCTTTTTTTCAGAAGCCCCATCATTCATGAATGACTTGGATGGTCCAGCCCCATGTGGACCAACTTCTCCAATACAATTGTCATGCGGCGCAGGCTCTTCGGCCTCCTGAAAAAGACAAATGGTTTTCGTTGATTAGTCATAGATATGATATATCAAAAGACAAAATTGGAGAAGAGTAAATTTTCTGCATGAATATTTACTGCTGCATAGCATTAGCAAATAAAACCACAAAGGTTCAGATTCCTGAGATGGCTCATCTGAATTTTTCACTTCTGAAAACGTGTATTCATCCTCCTGAAGCATGTCTACTGATCGAATCTGGATTTCAAAACTCAAGCAAATGACTAGTTTTTGGCAAATTTTCTGAGGTACATTGGGTTCAGAGGTCTTTGTCAAATTATGTTGACATTGAGGTGGTACTTGAAGAACTGATTTCAATAATCTAAAACCTATCCAGTTTTGTCGGCAATGCACTTAATTACACACAAAATAATACGACTGCTGAGTAAATAACCTTGTAGGCTTCTAAATATAGAGAAAGAAAAGGTAGGCAGTCTCTACTTTCGCCATCTTTCTCTGGTAACTAAGTGAATAAACAAATATTTGAATGCGAGCAATGGATACAGGGTTAGATGATAACCAAATAAATGACAGTGAAATTGTCCCCAAAAGATAAGGTATAGTGGTTTAGCCTCGGCACACACAGACAATGCATTCTTCTTAAGCAAAAGCATTAAATAATCAGAAGCATAGTTGTTAGTATCGTACGATACGTCACGATACAGGCTTAAAACGATACGGATCATAATTATGTATCGTTTTTGCGTTGTATCGTCCGATACGCGATATGTTTTTACGATACGATACGATACGTATCAGTACGATACGCACGATACGTGCAAAAAAAAAATTTTAAAAAAAAATTTTTTCTTAAAGGAATGGCGTTGTTTTGTGCCAAGAAAATTGATTTTTTTATCCCTAAAACCACTGAAACGACGTCGTTTCAGTGGTTAGGGTTTACAAAAAAAATAAATTCTCTCTTTTCTTCAATGGTCTTCGTCTCTTCGACTCTGTCTCTGCGTGTTCTTCAGCCTTGGACGACGACAAAGACGACTGGTCTCTGCATGTTCTTCAGCCATGGACGACGACGACTGGTTCTTCAGCCATGGACGACGACGACGACCGGTTCTTCAGCCTTGGATGACGACGACAACTGGTTTATCTGGTCGTCGATTGTGGGTGTTCTTCGATCTGGGTCTTCGATTGTGGGTGTTCTTCGATCCGGGTCTACGCTCATCGCTGGGGGCTCGACTCTGGGTGTTCTTACATCTGACTCTGGGTCTTCGATCATCGCTGGTCTTCGAAGCTACGTCTCTGTTCTTCCATCTAAGCAGCTATCTTCTTCCTTGTCCAGGTACTCCATCGAAGCTTAATAAAAAAATTGCAGCTATCTTCTTCTTCCTTCTGTTCAATATTAATTTTTAAATGCTATTTTACATAATAAAAAAATTGCAGATTGTAGATTGCAGATAGCAGTGTAAGAAAATATGTTAATTTCTGAATCTTGATTAATTTGCATTATGGTTGTGAACTTTGCATTATAATAGTAGTGGATTATGTGATGACTTGAATAGTTGATGGAGTATTAATGAAATACTATGTTTTTATGAGTGAATTATTTTTTTTCAAAGATATATATATTTTATTATTTATTTAAAATTATACCGTATCTTACGATACACGATACAATACACGATATGATACAATATTTTTAAAATACGATACGCCTTCTGATACACGATTTGATAACTATGATCAGAAGTACAAAACAATTGGCTTTTCATAAAGGACTGAAAATATAGAAGAAACACACCAGATTTTCCCTTCCAGATGAATCCTGGCATATTGAAGCAACTATATCAGCATAATCATCAAAAGCAGTGCCTATGGATTTCACTGCTTCTGGGAGATAAGATTTTAGTTTAGCGGCACAGTTTTTCAACACTTTCTCCCCTAGCTTCCAAGAAAGAGGCAAAACATTCTGAAACAAAGAATGAGTATGATTGCTAAAGTATAGGAAAAGTATAACAGAACTAACGATTAAAGGTCCAGGAAAAGGAATCACCTCTTTTTCCTTCTTTACAATAGTTAGAAGTTGACTTAGAAGCTCGATTGAGAGATCTTCACTTTCTTCTATGACCAAGGTCATTATTTTCTCCATGTCTAAGAATACAGCACTAGGGTGGTTGGACCTTTAAGTTGAGCAAGAACAAAACATCAGTTGTTGATCATTCATAGAAGAAATGTATCATGCTGCTTGCCATGTACACGTTGATATTTACACAAGCACAATATACCAACAAATTACTGTATACACCAAGTTACGAGCAGCCTCCTTTCCATCACATAGTATCACATGATTTTTTTTTTCATTCTAGTTAAGAGCCCCAACATAGTAATCATTGTGTGAAAAACAGATGTTGGGGCTATGCTATACCCCTCTCCATAATATTCTTTTCATGCCAATGTCTCAGAAAGTTCCACAAAACACAAGAAGCTTATGGCAGTACATAAAAGTTGAAAACAAAAGTATCAAATGAAGCAAAGATTGATTCTTGAGTTCTGATCAAGTGTCAATGACTCAATAACTGTAGAAGTGGAATTAAATAGCAGAAGTTTACCAATTTCACAATACTAGAGTCAGGTCAAGTACTATGCATGAGTTCAGCAAAGAAATATATACTTTTTCCCTAGTCAATAGTTATATCACTCCATTTTGCAGTTACTTTTCGTCTTCTTAATATCGTTTGTCAACCTATGAAGGAAGAGTTGGTAACATTCCAAACACCATCCAAACCAATAGTAGCATGAACGAAAAGCAGGAGTGGCCCATTAGTAATAGGAGGCGCAATGCTGCACTGGAAGCAGAATCACTAGCAATCCACATTATATCTTGTGACGACTTGGTCAAGCTCTTGGCTAAAAAAGATTCGAAGATGACCGAACAATGGGAACAAATCTACAGGGTTATCACCTTAAATGATTGTTGTTCGGGAACAAGAAACAAAATTTTCATTGATAAGAACCAAAAAAAGTGCAAGCAAAGATGAACAAGTAGTCCAACCCTCATACATACATAAAAAGAGCATAAACAAAAACAAAACAGCCATCAAGAGATAAATTATCTCCCACACGACGCCATCCAACTTGAGGTAACACCACAAAGCGAGATACTTTCAAACTCCTTAGTAATGGAGGCCCAAAAAGATGCAAGGAAATAAAATTGATCCCACATCCCTTCATACACATCTTCTTTACCTTGAAAATTCTAGCATTTCTTTCCATCCAAATGACCCTTACTATTGCAAAGAAAACACAATTCCAAAGAATAACACCCATTTCACCACCACCCAAACCTTTATATTCAATCGAAAACATAGATGAGATTGAATGCGAGGCAGCCCACCGAACTCCCACCATCTCGAATAATTTATTACAAAGGAATAATACAGTAACATAGTGTAAAAATAAATGGTCCACACTCTCACAACTTCCTCTACACATAACACACCATTGTGGGTACAAATTAGTGTAAGACCTCCTCCTTTGTAACATATCAAAGGTAATAACCTTACCATGAGCAATCAACCATACACACACTTGCACTTCTGGAGGCCTTAACCTTCCAAATTTTCAATGCAGGATAAAAAGAGGAATGAACAAATCATCAATCAAAGAATCGAAAAATGATTTACATGAGAAAGAACCCGAAGGATCAATGATTCAACATCTTTTGTCTAAAGAAGCTTGATTCAAAGTAATAGGATTAAGCAAAGAAAGAAGAAAAATTAATCTCGAATACTCACTGTCATTTAAATTCCTACGAAAATGAAAGTCCCAAGCAATTGGATTAGAATCCGACCTAGCAAACAAAACAACACTGTGATCATGATTAGAAGAAAGTCTATATAAATGAGGAAATGAACTTGAGAACGATGACTCTCTCACTCAAATATCTTCCAAAAATTGAACTCTCAACCCATTGCCCACATTGAACTTAACCCTTTCCAAAAAACAAGGTAACCCCTAAGAAATGAATTTCCAAAGATTTCAGTAGCTTCCCCTATCAACCTCATTAGCATCTCACCTATTAGCCTTGCAAGCCATACTTACTTTTAAAAACCAAATGCCATAGCGAATTTTGCTGCAAAGGAAATCTTCATAGTCATTGACCAACCAAAGTTTCATTTCTAACTACCATGTTTCCCACTGAAAGTCCCCTTTTGATTTTGGCCTAGACACCACCCCCAACAAAAGAGGTGATCCTTTTTTCGCTCTCTTTCATTCCCATGAAAAATATCTCATCATTACCTCAATCCTCTTTGCCACACCACATGACATCTTGAAAAAAGACAAAAAATATATAGGAATCCTTACTAATACAAACTGAACCAATGTAACTACCTCCTCTACAAATGTAAGCCTTCTTTTACTCATTTAACATTTTTCCTACTTTTGAATGACCAAAAAAGATTACAGGCTTTAGTACGATTGAATCTCCAAGGGGTCCTTCTTCGCGCATTAACACCGAAACTTTTTGTGGGGTTAGCAGGAATCTATCACTCAAAAGCAAATACCCCTCCCCCCCCCCCCAAATATATATATATATATATATATGGTCCCACGGACCGATGCACCGTTCAAACCAATCAAGGTTCAATTTGGCTTCCTGTTCCACAGACTAAGCACAACCACATTTGTAGTAGAATAGATAAAAGTTCAAATAATCAACAAAGGCTGCATACACTGATGAGGGAATAACAAAGAAAAATAAAGGCACCACTAGAGCTCTTACCTAATGTTATTTAGAAACTGTTTAAACATTTCAACAATAATTGAATCCAACCCGAGGTCCAACATCAAGAGGCAAGACCTGCAGTATGCCACGCTTCCAAGAATTGAAACAGCCTTAATATGACTGCGACTAGACATATCAGACAAATTCTCAAATGCCTTTACAGCCAACTGGAAATATTCCTATGCATCAATCAAATGGAAAAACAGACTGTGTGAGAGTTTGTCATTACACTATACAAGCATGAATACTTGAGAAAGCTGAAACAAAATAGGTATTTAAAACAGGTTTAATTTATTTGAAAAAACGAAAAGGAATAAACAACTTGAAGATGTTCTCAGTACCTTTATTTCTAAGTCATTGTAAGGAGCATCTGGTGCAGTTATTCTAATGATTTCACTAATGCAAGATGCAATTGAAACTTGCACATCCACATCAGCATGCCTCAACAGGTCATTAGCAATCAGTGAGATAGCTGAAGTTCTAACTGTATCTTGCATTGATCCAGCTTGTCTTTGCCTTACCTTGGAGAGAAGATGCTCTACTTTCTAGAAAGAGTGAAACCAGAGAACAGAGCTATGTTAGTTACAAAAGACAAAGAAAATCGTTCAAAGAAAGAACAGGAAAGAGGGATAATGGAGTTCAGTGCTTGTGGTTATGCCACACTCTAAAGTACAATTTTATGCCATAAAATCTCAAATATCCCTAGTGCCAATTATTAGTAGTTTGTGACTGGAAAATAAAATTCATATCATCCTAATCAGCATCATCTGACCCTACTGATAATTAGTCTAATAAATAATCACAAATCCATTTAGAACACCAGAAATTAGTAACATCCAAACAGAAAAAACAAATCACAACCAACTAACATCTAACGTATTGGCATTGATTAAATCACATATACATCAAAGCACCAAATCTCAATGTTAAGCCGATAAAGGATAAACAAATGCACTGTAACACTAACCAGTAAACCCATAAACCCCCTACCAATGAACAGACAAACAAGCAATAAAACAATCGATCACCAATCCACAAGAAGTTTAGCCCTGATCAAAGGACCCAATGAGCCAAATTGGTGGTTTGTGTGTGTGGGTGATTATGTACACAACAGATACATACGTGCAAGTAAAGGAAGAGGGTGTTACATCAAGGAGATTGAGCAGCTCGTCAGTGGAAGAGGGGAGCTTAAGAAGGCTGCTTGTAGCTTCTTTAAGCTGCTCCTCAAGCTCTTTCTCTGAAAAAGAGGTAGAAGGAGAAGCCATTTCTCTGCAGCACTAAAACCCAGAAACCCTCACAAATTTTACACAGAAACTCTCTCGAAAACCCTTAACGACTAAGTGCAAGTGCCAAAACACCCAGATGGAAATGCTACATATCCAGAGAAAATGAAGAATAATTTGGGGGTTTGCTGAAAATTGGAAGACATGCAGAGCCCATCTGGCATTAGCTCTGCCTTTACGTGGCTTTCCAAACCCTTTGGCGTTTCATATTCTTGCTGTGGAGGTGCCCGCACAGAGAATGGAATGTGTGTGTGTGTGTAATCTGCGGTGTCCAACAGTCCCGAATTACAGGTTAGTCCATTAACGTTCTGAAAAATCTGAGAAGCGATTTGCTTTTGGGGTTGTTCAATTCAATGATGGAAGGTTAATAATGTTTGGGTACTGCCGCGCTTATCAGTAATTACAGTAATCCTATTTGAATTTTGTGTTTGAGTGCTTTAATGATTTTATTCTATGTTAAAACCATGGACGATCTAGTGTCCAAAACCCCATCTACAGCAGCGATTGGTTTGCCAAATTAAGAATTCAGTATAAGGTAATATCGATAAGCACTCTGATCGTCAATTTCCGGACTTAAGTTGATAATATATTTCAATGAACACTTCTAGTCACTTTAAATTTTAACTTTTAAAATGAAAAATATTTATAGCACTAAAATGAAAATGTAAAAAATCACTGTTCTTTTCCATGTATGAAAGGGGAAAGTTCAATCATTTTGCTGGAAACTACTACGCATCATAAAGTTATGAACAAAAATTGGAAGCAAGATGCATGGGATCACTTGTTGAGAAGATGGGCTTTCATACAAACCCGAGGCAATTCCTATAATAATTAATGTAGAAAGGTGAGATACTTTTCCGAGGAAAAAAAATTCCACGACAACTCAAAAAAGAAAAAATTGTTTTGGTGAAGTGGGTAAAAAAAGTTGGGACTTGGTGTTTTTCATACCAATTTGCAATTTGTGATGTGAAAAGAAAATGACAAGTATTTTGGTGAACTTGAAAGTGTTGTAAAATAAGTCCCATTTTTCTAGTCAATGATCTTTTAATCTTGGTGCCATGTAAGTGTAGCCAATAGTCAACAATAAGATTGTCTTCAATTGAGTTTTGTAGTTGAACCTAAATGAAAATTACCTTGTATATAGGAATGTGCAGCATCCTCTGACTGTTCAGGCAATAGGGCCAACTCCCATAATGATGAAGAGGATAAATGACCAGAGATATAACACAAAGGTCCATAAAATGTAAACTTTTCACGCAAAATTTCATGCTTTGCACATGATACACAAAGTTCTCGCCATTCATACTGAATCAGATATGCAAGGTGAATCCTTGCAATGCACCTGTTATTCGGGCCATCTTTCCCAAGTACCGCGACATTGCTGCAACTGTCTATACAAGTCACCATCTGCGAATGCTTCCCTACTTGATGTTGTCCGCAATATTGTTCTGTGGTTGTTAACAATGGCAATGCAGTCCTTATGCCTGAATTTAAAGCCATCAAAAGTGAAGTTTCTGATGCCCAAAAAGCCAAGCTTAAGGTACTCTGCCTGTGACGCCCCAAAGTCCGGGTGACCGTAATTACTCGGTTGATCACCCATCAACCCATAAAATACCCGTGGATACTATATAATTCGATACCACGCTATTATGCCCCATTTACCGGGGTCCATAATTTAACAAAATTTGGGCAGGGTCTTTTTTTGTACGAAAAACTTTACCCAAAACACAACCTGTAAAATCATACACCATTGACCCATCCGAGGTCCAATATACAACATTGACCACACCGGGTCCATTTATCATACTTAATTGCATATTATCGGATACTACTATAATTATCATCACTACGTACATTCATTCATTCATCCAAGAATAAATATTTCAAAAGAGTCCCATATACATGCCTTTTTAATATAAAAGAAGTTTTTGTTACAAAAATTATACAAGGCCAAAAATAAATATACACAAGGGACTACAAAGTCAAAATAAGAGCCACAGATTGGCTCTGTCGTCAAAGCGGGCCCATGGCCTCGCCTTCGGTAGATGCCTGACCGATACCTGAAAAATATTCCCATAAAGGGTGAGCCAACGCTCAATAGGATAACACCTATAGAGAATTCATCTCAACCTAAATGCATATGAAATGTCACATGCAACAATCATTTCATGCATTCATTCAAATATGTTTATTATGAACAAATGTCATAAATCATGTCATGCCATGAGATGAGACTCACACAAGCAATACCAACACTGAGCCCCATCCCGAGCTCAAACAACACATATAATGTCATGCGTATGTATCTGGGCATTCCAAGCCCCCCCGGTCATTGGTGTTATGTACACTCAATGACTAATTAATTTATTTTCTTGTGTCTTTGTGGGGAGAATTAACGGATCTTCAGGACATCCCACCTGCGGCTCCGTTTACGCCGTTACACTTTTTTGGAATTTCACCGCCGGAAAGTGTATAAACCAAGTAAGCGGGTCTTGCACCCGAGGGAGAATCTAGCCCTTCTTGCTATCCCCGACACATTTATCCATTTAATCTTCCGTGCGACTCAGCCGTACCTTGGTGCGACTTTCCCGAGCCCACGATCAACCACCTATGTGGTGATTGATTTCATACCATGCACACACTCCCACCCATGTCAGTGTCTATGAATGTAGTGCAACCCATGCATAATGCAATACAATGTGTAATTGCTTTTGATACCATTTATAATGTCTATTACATAATGAATGCAATATAATGACAGTTTCAACACAATTTCAAGCATGTTATGTAAGATAATCAACATACTTGTATTCACCTAGGTATTTAAATAAACACCAAGAGACATAATTAATTTACATAAATAACATGTTTATTACTTCCAACATGGCAACATGTTTATTAATTCTATAAACATAAGCACAAGTCAACCACAATAATCATATGTTAAATAATCATTTAACATACATATTATTTCATAATCATATAGCAAGCTAATAATTTTATTAGACTTGATATGTCATTAAAAATATCAGGTCATGTTAATGTACAATTAACATACTTTAAACCACTAACATTAACTTATACCAAGTTAATCATAATAGGATTTTACTAATTATAAAATTAATTATAAATTCTATATTTGACCCACTAGTTACACTAGTCAAGATCTAACATGTGATATACACCTTTGGCCTACCCATTTCATCTAAATAGGGGAAACCCTACCTCTTGTAGCGTGAGCCCACGTAATAGACTCCAAAGAAGGCCCAATTTCAACATCCCAAGCCTTAGGCCTAAATTTTCGTACTCGATATTTCTTTGGAGAAAATTAGGATTTTTGGTGTCGTTGCGTAGCTCTCGCTGAGTAGAGCAACTTTAATTCTTGGCCTAAAACGATTAAACGGTTAAATCTTCGTAGATCTAAGAAAAAAGAAAGGAGAAATTAAAATAAAACTTACCTCTCACCCTTTCTATTGCCGCCTGGAGAAGAAAACCAAAGTCTTTCACTTATATAAATATAATATAACTTTATTATTTTTTAAAAAAATTTACGTTTTTGACCCGTACTTTAACAATTAATTATTATTTTTACCCTTTTAATTAAGATTTTTAATAATAATTATTATTTATTTATTTATTTATTTTTTTGGATTTTACACTGCCAGCGCGATCGCTTGGCAAAGGTCCACAAAGTAGAAGCGGGTGGTCATTGTTCTTCATTGCTGAAGGAGGCAAAGATAAGTAACAGCCTTGTCATTAGAGCAGCCACAAGGGACTTGGAACAGATGCAAGACGAGTTGGTTGCAGCATAAGAACAGATTAGACAGACAGAAAGGTTTGTGGAGGCATTAAAACTTGTGGGCCTCAAAATTCATAGTGACGTCTTGGAGTCTTTGATTGAAGAGAATTTTCTGCGAAGAAACTTAGATGATCATTTGTAACCTGTAAAATTCTTATAGTCGATAAGGACTATAAGGACTCGTTTTATGATGTATAGTCACAAAATTCCCTCAAACTATATAGGCTCGTCTTTCTAAATTTTTTCAAGAAATAAAGGTCATCCCCACCCAAATTGAATTTCTGAATCCATCCTTGATCATACGCTAAATGAAGTTAAATATTTTTCTTGTGTGATTTGGTCTCATGCTGATCCTTCTATCTCCATGAACAAAAAATGCAGCTCTCCATCCTTTGAAAAGATAGTCTATCAACTGCTGGACAACCAATGTTATACTGAAAGTGAAAAAGAGAGAAAAAACAACATAAGGGATATAGATGAAGCTTTTACACAAACACCACCCATTCATGTATGCCTACTTGATCCCAAACTCAACCTGTAAGCTGACCATCAAAAATAGCAAAAGATAACAGTCAATGGTAAAAAATTTGTGTTTGCTAGAGGCCATGGGCAGCTTTGACGACAGAGTGAGTCTATGACTCTTATTTTTTACTTTAAAATCCCTTGTATATGGTTACTTTTGGTATTGTATATTTTTTGTAAACAAAACTTCTTTTATATTAAAAATGCATATATACGGGACCCTTTTGAGATATTTATTTTTTTATGAATGAATGTATGCAGTGATGATGATTATGGTAGCATCTGATACTATGCAATTAAGTATGAATAAATGGACCTGGTGTGGTCATTGTTGTTTATTAGACTTCGGCTGGGTCAATGTTGTATGATTGCACAAATTGTGTTTTGGGTAGAGATCCCCGTATAAAGAAGACTCTGCCCAAATTTAGTTAAATCGGGTATAATGGCGTGATATCGAGTTATACAGTATCCACAAATTGATGGGTGATCAACGGGTTGACAAATGACCCCTGATTTTAGGGGCGTCACAGAACTCTTCAAAATGGCTAGTCATGTAACGCCCCAAAAATCACCTTAGATGGCATTACTATCTAAAATCATTTACATCATGAGAGTAACTGAATAAATTCCATCAAAAAGTAATATAGTTCATCATATATCATATCTACAATATTATCTCAAAAGAATAAGTCAAGTTATGACCACAATATTAAAAGAATATGTTAAACTATTACAATTACATCCTAGAAGAATCAAAAGTAAATTTGCAGCAGAATAATATAATGTTAGACTTCACCTAGTCTCCAAAAAAAATTTCCTAATATATTTCATAGGAAAGTGTATCCCTAGGCATCTTCCTTGAGATCCACCTGTCCGTCTACTAGAGCTTCCTAGGGTACCTGCTTATTAACTCCCCGTTCTTCCTCTAGCGCATAATCTGAAATATGTGTAATTTGTAAAGGATGAGTATTAAGCTCTGTTGCAACATTCTTCTCCAACTCAAACAAGGTTTAGAAAAATATATAAAACCGGTCGGTCTCATTTCGCAAATATCATATATCAATTTTGAAAAAAAATAGGGATATTTCAATTGATCTCAAGTTTACACAATAACAATAAATAAATATAAACAATAAAATATATTTCTTAACAAATAACAATTTCCAAAATGGTTAGGAAGGGTGATCAACGGGTTGACAAATGACCCCCGATTTTAGGGGCGTCATAGAACTCTTCAAAATGGCTAATCATGTAACGCCCCAAAAAACACCTTAGACGGCATTACTATCTAAAATCATTTACATCATGAGAGTAACTGAATAAATTCCATCAAAAAGTAATATAGTTCATCATATATCATATCTACAATATTATCTCAAAAGAATAAGTGAAGTTATGACCACAATATTAAAAGAATATGTTAAACTATTACAATTACATCCTAGAAGAATCAAAAGTAAATTTGCAGCAGAATAATATAATGTTAGACTTCACCTAGTCTCCAAAAAAAAATTCCTAATATATTTCATAGGAAAGTATATCCCTAGGCATCTTCCTTGAAATCCACGTGTTCGTCTACTAGAGCTTCCTAGGGTACCTGCTCATTAACCCCTTGTTCTTTCTCTAGCGCTTAATCTGAAAAATGTGTAACTTGTAAAGGATGAGTACTAAGTTCTGTTGCAACATTCTTCCCAAAGTTGAACAAGGTTTAGAAAAATATATAAAATCGATCGGTCTCATTTCGCAAATATCATATATCAATTTTTAAAAAAAATAGGGACATTTCAATTGATCTCAAGTTTACACAATAGCAATAATTAAATAGAAACAATAAAATACATTTCTTAACAAATAACCATTTCCAAAATGGTTAGGAAGGGCGCCCGCCGTTGTATTGTCTCATACTAATGCACCAGTCATAACAAAATTCAAACCATATTTTCATGTATATTGGTTCATCCACGTTGCTATGTACGTTGATTGCTTCTCAGGAATCTACTTAACGATTATACTTAGTTCACCCATCACAATCACAAGCACTTTGAAAATATAGGGTATACCATTTCACACGACATTAACGAATCTTTCCTAGGAAAAATATACCGTTCCTAGTTCGAACTTAAGTGAACAATAGTGGTTGCGTTCATAAACAACAACTCACTGCAAGTATAGGACACCATCTCACCCCCACTGGGATAGACTAACCTCTACACTCTACGACATTTCTCGAAGGTAATTCAAGCTCGTCACAACAACCATACAAATGAAAAAACCAAAATATTCTCAATTAACCAACCATTCCAAATTATTACCAAAATCTCTAATTTTTCTCATTTAGTTGTACAAAGAGCAATATAAAAAAGTATACAAGAGACCATCATCAATACCATTTGTTGTTCAATCTAAAACACTAAAGTTTTGAAATCAAAAATAAAGGAGAAATCAAGAGAAAAACCCATTTCTCTTGAAATCTAGGGTTTTGAAGCAAAAAAAGTGATTTAAGGGTGATTCCACCATAGTTTTGTTGAAAACATGTTCATCTTTGCAAAAATATCAGGAATCAAGGAGTTCATAGCTACCCACTTATTCTAAACTAATAATAAAACAATCTTTAAACAAATTGAAAGTCTTAACAACAAAAGACTCTATCTCTAAGGCATGTCTTCATGTCTTCCATAGTTTTGATCAAGTGGATCAAAATTGGTTCTCCTTCTTTCAAGGCCATCTTGAGTGTTGGGCTCTTGCTAGCTTCATTTCAAGTAGATTTCACCAATCTTTGCATTGCTTTCTTGATCTTCTTGGCTCTTGATCTTGTAATTGACCCATTTGGACATGCAAAAGATCTTCAAGAATAGACCCACCTTAGTTCTCATCACATATAACATTTAGAGTCAAAAGATACTCATATAAATAAACTCTAGCCTCAATGTAAGAGAATAAAAAGAAACCCCTATCTTAATCTAAAGTTCAAAGCAAAGACCCAAGCTTTAAGAACCTATTTTCTGTCTTTTCTTTTACCCTTAATCTCCTCATAGGGTTATAAAATATTTGGGTGAGAGTGGAGTGAAGATATAGAAGAATATAGGTGGAGAATGGTGTTTTTGAAAAATTGAGGTTTTGATCTCTATAAGGTGTAAATATCTCTTGATTTTTGTGTTTCTTTCTCTTATTTTCTTTCTCTCTAAGACTAACTAGGGTTCTAAGAGGTTTGTGGTGAGAGTGAATGGAAGAATGGAATAAATGGGGATTGAAGTGATGTTTTAAAACAAAAAAATCTTGAATTTTTATTGTTTCGAAAAACTTTAACTAAAGCATACTAGTACACGTGGCGATACGGTTTTGCTATTGGAGTACGGTGTACCAGTACGGTTTGATTGACAAATTTTTGTTATAACTTCCAGTGTAGTTTTGACCTATTTAAATGTTGAATTGAAAAATTTTCATGAAGTACACTTTTGTATCCCTAGATGTGTACTATTTACTATCCAAATTTCAGATCAAATAGACATCAGAATAAAAAGTTATAGCCAAAATATCAGGGAGTATCCAAGATCCCTTTTTACTCAAATTCTCTCTAAAATATTCTTTCACTCCACAATACTTCCTAACTTCTAATACACCCCATATTACCTCTCCCACTATTTTTCAACCTTCCGAATTCAATGAAGACCTTATTTTGACATAAAAATATTTAGAAAATTTATCTAATAACCCTTCCCAAGTTTAAACGTCTTCGACACCTAAACTTCACAATCAATTTGTTTCCCTAGTATTTATTCCTACTGTTACAATCTATATGGTTTATTCTTACATCATTATATATGTAATAATTATTAAATAAGTACATTACCATATTAATATAAATAGGTGGGGGTTTAAAAGTCAAAATATATTTTAATATTTCATTCTCTATTTTTGCTAGTCGCTTTTACAAGTTCACTCAAACCACACTTTTTATTTTAGTTAACTACTACACCTAACTCCCACTAACTTTCAATAATTTAAAAGAAATTACAATATATATAGAAAGAGATAAAAAGAAAAAGAGGTAGAGAGAGAATTTAGAGAGCCTAAATGGTTCTCCACATTTGGAGAGTCATTTTGGTGAAATGAGAAATAGATAGTGGGATAGAGAGTGGGTTGGAGAGGGTTTTTAGTGTTTGACTAGCTAAATTAGCTAAAAAATAAGAAATGAAGAGTGGGTTGGAGTTGCTCTTACTTGACTTTCGTGATGATGTGGTGAAGAACTATCTTTTCAAATTAATAACTATAATTCAAACTGGACATTTCAAAGGACCACTATAACTCAAATTGGACATACCACGATAGAAGACTCTCAAAGTCATGACCAGAGTTACTATCCTACTGATCACTCCACTCCTGAAAAAAAAGAAAAAAAATTGTTTGTGACTTCAAATTGGGGTTTCATTTGCTACATCGTTAAAGCCTGTGTGCCAGATTTGTTTGCAAATCAAGGCGGTACAATTTAAAAGTGGAAGAATCATTCTATTGCAACGTATGAAGAGTAGGAGATGGCTGGAGCAAGATCCCCTGTAATATTGATGATGCTGGAACTTGAGGTGTGAGGAGAGTGCTTAAGTTGAACAGCTTAAGACTTGTGGATAATGGCTTGTAGGCGAACGATGGGGAAGATAATAACCAGAGGTGGAGTTTGGCGGCTCTGCTTAACGTTACAATAGATCCTGGAGGAAGGACAGGGCAGGGAAAGAAACAAGAACACCAGGGTGATAATGGTGTACTAACTTAAGAGTTTAGCTATTTTATTCTAATGGAGTCTCTTGTTCTTTGGAGACTGTATATTTCTTGGAGAAGAAAATAGATTACAAAGTGCCTTCAATATTCTTTTACATGGGGAAGGTGTGGGTGGTCCTTTTGTCATCATCATGTGATTTCTAAGTTTGTTAGGATTGTTTTGAGAGAATATTGAGTCGTTAGAGATTAGATATGACGTAACATTTTAAAATATGTTAAAATGTCTTTGAGGCTTGGATACATCAAGGATACGTCAAGGTCTCCCAGGGCTATAATCGAGCTTGGTAGGAGGTCGTTTTCTTTGGGGACGACCTCTAGTTTCCTAAGCTAGTTTGTGAGTAAGGGAGCTCGGTCCACGTGTCCATCCTAAGCTGGAAATTCTGGTGTTTGAGGTTGCTCTTGGACGGGCTGTTTACCTGTTAACTAATGATTTTATTTTTGAGTATCATCAAATATATATATATTTTTTGACGGATCACTTATTATGTATTTAAATGAAACTCATTATATAAAAATGAATATCTCACTCATTAATTATGAATGATCCACCAAAAAAAATTGAAGTCGGATATGGGTGCATAGCCATTCACATGCATCCCGGATTTTTAGGCAACACGGAGGTTAGTGAGGGTCTGGCTCGTCTGCGGTTGGGAGGAAACCGCATGACATGCGGTTTAATAAAACGGTGCCGTTTTACGGCGTTTTTGTAATTTTTTTTTGAATATCCTACACCAAAAACCACGTCGTTTTTTGGCCCAGCTAAAATCCTTCTTCTTTCTCTCTTTCTCCCGCTTCTTCTTCATCGAACTGGGTCTGGTCTAGTTTTTCTGCCTTCTTCACAGCTTAGTCTCCGCCCCTCTCAACTCATTCTCTATCTTCTTCTTCGTCAAAGGCAGTGAACACCAAAAGCTTTGTGCACTTTTGCTTCATATTTATGTCATACTGTGTGTGTTAAAACACCAAATTGTATGTCAAGTCAAGTGGCTATTTAAAACACCAAAGTCTTCCTAAGTCAAGAAGATGAACATTACTAGTACAGCAGACGACAATTATTCCCATTGTACCCAATAAGTTTTCTCTTATATATACCCATCTTCCTAATCACTTTCTGGTTCATACCTTCTTTCAATCTGTTCTGATAAGGGCTTGATCAAACGAAGAAGAAGATAGAGAATGAGTTGAGAAGAGGGAGACTGAGCTATGAAGAAGGCAGGAGAACCAGATCAGACCCAATTCGATGAAGAAGAAGCGTGAGAAAGGGAGGAAGAAGAAGGATTTTAGCTGAGCAAAAAAACCACGTCGTTTTTGGTGTAAGAAATTCAAAAAAAAATTGCAAAAACGCCATAAAACGGCACCGTTTTACTAAACTACATGTCATGCGGTTTCCTCCCAACCGCAGACGAGCCAAACCCGGTTAGTGAGCTGATCTTTTGCCTATTTCCCCTTCTTTTTACTTCTCAAGTATGAAAGGTGTACATACATGTTTACGCTAGCAATATTTGAATTAGAATTGCCAGGTTTTGTTGGACCAACAATAATCAATCAGTTATGGTAAACTGGATATGTTTCCCCATTGTTAGCATCAAACAGGAAATTTTTCCCAAATAATGAGAAGAAACTATAAACGTTCACGCGTGCCACCAGCGTGGTGAGGGATGGAGAAGGAAGTGAGAAATTGGAATCACTTACCTACTGCAAGCATTGGTTTTGGAACACTTACTGCAAGCAGTGAAAACCAGTACCAAGATCAAGTCCTAGACAAGCAGACCAAATTTTAGCAGCCAGAAATGCTCAAAGTCTTCAGCCATTTTTTAAGCTGGCCGTAGGTGAATGTAGCTGCAACTGCTCTCTTCCGAGTAAGCAAACCTTCCAAGAGTTTTAAACATTTTAAGTATCTGAAAACATGCATCATGGCAGGCTAACCATCATTTTACACCTCCAGCAATTTCGTAAAATTAAATATTGGATACCACTTCTTCTACTCACAGGGAGATTAACCAAATTTCAGGTTGCAAACAACAGTGAACTTTCAGTAGCATACATAAAAAGCAAGTTCCTGAAAATCTCAATGATCAAAATTTGTTCCTGAACAAATGAAAATCTCCTAAACCGAGTCCCTCCCACACAAAACAAAAAGAAAGGTTTCTATAAAGTCTAAACATGCTCATTGAAATGGTAGCCACTCAGTGAGACTTGACGTACTCCTGAACAATGTGGAGACCTTCAGTTTCCTCCCCATAATCCTGCGAGGCAAACAAAGGATTAAATTCTTATGGAAAGGTACCCCCAATACACTCATAATATGGAATTCGTTGCTTTAGCATTCTACCTTTACAACAACACAGGAGCAACCCACAACCTTCCTTGCCTTGCCCTCTGAATCAATCTTGCACAACTGTTGAGGAAACCAAAGTTAATACCAAAGCATAGCTGCTAATTTTCATTTCAAAAAACAAAACAATTGGATGGCAGAGTAACATAATCAGGTGCATTATTTGGAGGGGAAGGGCAGGGACACTGGAGGGAAATTTGCATCAAGATTCACTCTACATTATCTAATAAAAGTAAGAATGGTACAAAAAATAAGATATCTTTCCCATTTGGTTGTTTATCTGATTTAAGGTATCCCATAAGCTTGCCACACAAACACATATTCTGACACTAGAGACATATAGGAAACCATCTACCATCAAGCTTAGAAGGAAGAGAGAAGGGGAGGGAGGTAACAGAATAATGTCAGTGACAAGGGGAACAGGGGTAAAAAAAACTAGCAAATCAGCAAAAGGTTTTCACTTACACCAGTCCATTCGCCAAGTGTCTTAGCACTGGGGACGGTAATCAAGTTTACATTGTGGTCAGCACACAGTGCTTTGACCAATTTGACATAGTCTGGCTGGTTGCAGTCCTCCGCCAATACACAAAGCTGGCCAGCATGTTTCTCAATCACCTTTGCACCTTCATGAAGGCCTCGAGCAAGACCACCATGAGCCAGTGATTTTCTCAGCACAAGTTGCAATGCTGTCATGATGTCCATGGGCTCTCCAAGAGCTGGAGCCGGAGCAGGTGCCTCAGCGACAACACCCTCTTCACTGCAAATTCAACAAATTTGAAACAAAAAAAAAAGGAGAATTCAAGAAGTAAAGAGAGAGGCTGAGAATTATCTTTATGTTATTTTTTTTTTGGGGGGGGGGAGGGAAGATGCAAGTTAGCGTTTTATAACCTTGCTACTAGTATAATCATGTCAAAAAACAGGTAAAACAACCTCACAGCTCAAATGATTTAGTCTTAATGCAACTCCAAACCAAAATGATTTCTTAACTGTGCTTGTCATAACCAAGGGTATGATATTGACACATATTTCCAATAAATAACCAGTTGACTTTCAGCTTTTCAATCAAATGTCGTTAACCCTTCAATTTGCTAGAGGGGAGGGGCAAGAAAAATCCACCTTTAAATTAGAGGTGCAATTTGGGTTGGACAACCCGATTTTAACCTGAGCCCAAACCGAAAAAATTACGGCTTAGGTTAGAGTTTTTAATACTTGAGTTGAGCTTGAGTCAAAAAACTCCAACCCGAATTCAATTTAGGCCGGACTCGGGTTGAGGCATCGAAAACCTAAATTCAACCCAAACCCGACAAATTAAAAAAAATTATATATATATATAAAGCATTAACACTTTTTTTTTATTTTTACTTTATCATCCTTTGTGTCTTGTTGCTTGCTACTCTGTTATGCGTGATTAATGGTGATAATGTAATGTTTTAACTTTAATGTTTTTATGGGTCTAATTTTTATGTTTTCTAGGATTATGCTTTGAGATCACTAATTTTTTGGTGTGAAAGCAAATGATTAATAATCGTGCACTGTTATAAATGAAATATATGGATTGTTTTATGAATTTGTAATTATTCTCCCTCTCTTAATCTATTTTAAAGTGAACCCAAACTCGCTCGAATTAAATTCGGGCTGAGTTTCTCGACTCAAAGTAGGGTTAAGGTTGAAGATTATATACTTATGATTGAGCTAGGATTGACTGTCTAACCCACCCGAGTTGCACCCCCACTTTAAACAGGGCGCCAGGATACAAATATATGAATCAAAAACCTAAGTCAAGTCATTACTCATAAAACAGTTATATTTACTTACCCAGACATCTTTTATAGTTTCTGCAAACTGTGTCTCAAACCTGTCACGAAAGGCAAAACACAATTCAAATAAAACTTTAGAGCAGCTTAACTGAGCACACGACAGATTGAAAAGTCAGGGTCAGGTGCAACTTTAAATATTATCCAGCAAGATAACACCATTGTGCAACTTATCACAAAAACATATCATAATTGATAAGAAATAGAACTTCAGACAAGTTATCATCAATCTGGCAATTGACGCAACATCAAATTACCAATGGTGAAGATACAATACTACAATACCTATGGTGATTTCTCTCTCTTGGTCCACTGGATCAAACATGTATAAAAGGACCATAACATAATCCTTATAGAAAATCACAGCTTTTAGAGAGAGAAATTGACTTCTAGATAGAAAGAGAGAGATACGTACCTGTGAAGAGGGCTGTGGGAGCACGAACCAGGGTCTCTCTGTGTGCTAAACAAATAGAGAGAGATGAAGAAGAAGATGAAGAAGCAGCAGCAGCGGAACGTTTGTGGCATTATAAGCTGCATGTGTGAAGGAGACTTAAAACCCTAGTTTTCTCAAGTGCCCTTGTTGAGAACTGAGTCTTTGGGCTTTGATGGGTTCTCCCCTTGGGCTTAACATGAATTAGGCCCAACCCAAACATTCCTAAATAACTTTTTTTTTTGGTTAAAAAATAAATAACTATAGTCTCAAGAAATTCGGCAAAAATAAAATATATATGTGTGTGTGTGTGTGTCTTGTTTTCATTGGTGAAAAAAGATAAAAAGAATTGATAATAACCATTTTGCAATATTGCTTTCATTGAGAGTCGAACTCAAGACCTCCCGCTTACTAAACGGGTGCTCTAACCAACTGAGCTATGAAAGCAGTTGTAGCACAGTTTTTCAAAATAAGATATAAATAACAATTTATTTAGATTTCACTATGACTTATACCGAACCCAACTTCTGACTTTACTTTAATGCATCACTAATTGATCTAACACACAAAATATGACTAGATGGACTAGGCCTAGTACCTTATTCGATCACTCAAAAAAGAAATCCATACGAATGTATGAAGTTAGTGGATATTAATATAGTCTTGCTTAGTTTATATTATTAATATGTTGATCTATCAGACCCGATTGATAAATAAATCAACATAAACATAGCTAAACAAGTCGATTGTATGCGAAGTAAGCCAGACATTAGTTGAGCAACATTTTAACACGAGAACATAAAAATATTATTCAAAAAATATAATACAATGAGACCTACCACTAACAATATTACATCGAAGCCTGCAAGTTATCATATGTTGACACCACGTTACAACATAGTATTGATGACATGATGTGTTTCATTTAATATTTTCTCAGTTTGGTGATTGTTTGTGGATAAGGGGTTTTAGTGCAATTTTTCATACCTGAGGTGATGTGTCTAATTCAGTGCCAAACTTCAAGGGGTCTATATATAATTTACCCATAATTATTTGAATTTTCCCTATGATCATCATCCCTCTTTATCTGTTCACTCCGAAGCCTATAAATACCCCAACTTTGCCATAAATTCTTTCTTGTCTCTTTGCCACCTTCATTACCTTTGTGTCGAAGCCCTAACTTCGTCTCTCACTTATATTTTTCTTTGTGTCTTCATATTCGATTGATTCAATCATATATCTATAAACTTCGAATGTTTGCTTACAACAGGTAGACTTCGATGACAGTTGATCAATTTCTGTATGAATTTTGTTTGTCTTTTACTCTTGATTACTTTACTGGGTTTTACTTGAAATTGGTTTTCTTCATGATTCGATTGTAGCTATACTCTGTTGTTTTTTCTTGCAGTTCTGGTTAGAATCAAGAAGGTTTCGGTGAAGGCCCGTTACGGTTTCGACGATTCAAATTCTGTTTATTTTTTCTGATTCTGGGAAGATCTTGCGCTTTGATCGACGTTTTCGCAGTTAAGAAATGTCGCTTTTTGCCAAAAGCGATTTGATTGAAATTCGAGACGTGTGGAGTGACAATCTTGAAAAAGAGTTGACTACTATTGGCGAAATAGTCGACCATTTTCCTTACATTGCAATGGACACCGAGTTTCCAGGCATAGTTCTTGAACCAGTTGGCTGTAATGAATTGACTTTTAAGTACCGACACATGAAGGTCAATATAGATATCTTGAAATTGATTCAGATTGGATTTACATTTTTTGACGAGCAGGGCAATTTACCCGAATGTGGAATCGACGATAAATACTGCATTTGGCAATTCAATTTCCGGGAATTCAACCCTGATGAGGATGTCTGTTTCTCTGACTCTATTGAGCTCTTGCGTCGCAGTGGGATTGATTTCAAGACGAATAATAAAAAGGGTATTCATGTTGGGCAATTCTCGCAGCACTTGACACAGTCAGGGGCTGTTTTGAATAATAAAATGACTTGGGTGGGTTTCCATTCTGCCAATGATTTTGGGTTCTTGCTTAAGCTCTTGTCTGGGAAGAATATGCCTGATACCCAAACTGAATTCTCTGAATTGATTAATACATATTTTCCAGTCATTTATGACATCAAGCATGTCATAAGGTATCGTAATGACCTTCATGGTGGATTGAGCAAGCTCGCGGAGTCTTTGGGAATTGAGAGGGTTGGTGTTAGTCACCAGGCGGGTTCGGATAGTTTGGTCACAGCTCGTTTATTCAAGAAGTTGAAAGATTCCTACTATACTGAATCACATTCACTGGATAAGTATGCTGGTGTCTTGTATGGCCTCGGAGTTAGGGACTGACAGAATACTGATAGAAAAACAAAGGAAATGAACAAAAAAAAAATGATCGCCGTGCATAGGAATACAAGAGTGTGCATGAAAATGCCACAGGGGTATACTATTGTAAAACAAAGTTGCTTAGTTATTAATACGCCGTTAGAATGGCTTAATTCTTTTCTCTATCTCTCTGCATCGTTCGTTTCATGGTTTGTGTTACTTGGATGATGATACAATTTTCTTGGTTTGGCCATAAATGGGTGCAGAAGTTCATTTTACATTATGTATGATCAAGTTCTCTGTTATCTCCTGGTTTAAGTAGGTAGTTAAGCAATTTTTCAGTGGAGGGAGAACTTGGTTTCTTGTATTGTTGATGAATCTCATAAAGGCAGCTCTCCACTGCGTATACATCGTGATCGTGCATTCAGGATGCAATCTGCTAGTTGTGATGAAATGGTGATTCAAAAATTTGATCTCTTTTTCGTTTTGTTTTGTTTTTTTTAAATTTGTATCTGTTGCCAATTTCTGAAGTCATTGCAAGAAAATTTGAAATGTGTCACGACATAGACATAGACAATAATGGAATTAGAATTTTATCTTGAGGGGCCAACAACAACATGGGCAAAAATTTAATTCAATAAATTTAGTCAATGGTCATTGTCAATGAAAAATTTTTATTTATGAAAAAACTATTCAATTTAATTTTTATGCAATGGAATCGAAAAAATTATTATTGAGCACAAAATTCAAAAGTGGTTCATGCCATCCAAAAAACTCATTTGTGATAATCCCCTCTCTTTGTTTCTTGAAATGTAACATTATGTCTATAAATAAATCAAGGCTGCAAATTATTTATATAATAAAGTACAATATAATTTAAATTTTAAAAGGTAAATGACTTTTGTTATTCACGGTTGAGATCGTTTTAAATTTTACTTTAAAGTTAATCTAACAGTTAATATTAATACTCCAAATTTAATCTGAAAAATAGGTCTCTAAGGGTGTGTTTTAAATGACTTTTTAAAAGTACTTCTAGGATTAGCAATGCTATTGAGACTTAATTTATTGATATAATTTGCTGACCTAATTCACTTTGACATTTTCCTATGAAATCACATTATTTTTTTTTGTCCGACCATCCGGTATTCGAAAGTTACTTTGAGATCCGACTAATCAGAATTCGAGCCGAATAGGACCACAAGGGCGGCAAAACTCTCTCCACCGAATGCAGTTACGTTCCCAAGATTTGAACTCGAGATCTTGGTTAAGCTAGAACAGTCCCTCACCAACTGATCTAACGCTCGGTGGTATGAAACTACATTATTATGTCAATAAATTAAGTCAAATTTTTAGGTCCAAGTAGTATTACTCTTTCTCATAAGTACTTTAAAAAAAATTGTATTTGGAACCGCCCTACCAATACCTGTACCACCATCACCCCCACCGCTTTACCACCACTCCCATTGCCACCACCACCCCAACCCTCACCATTACCACTTCCATTGCCTTACCACCACCATAACAACTACCACCACTCCACCATTATCACTACCACTACCACCACCGTCCCAACACCACCACCACCACCGTTGCCGCACCCTACCATCATCACTATCGCTGTCACACTTTACCATCACCACCACCACCACTATTGTTTCACCATCATCCCTATCACTCCCGCCGCCCTACCATCACCCCCATGACTACCACAACTACCACCACCATCACCAACCCACCACCGCCAACCCCACCTTTGCCACTGCCTCCATCTTTATCCCTACCCTACCCTCACTATGCCACTGTCACCACCATTATCATAACCATCGTCACCCACCACCGATTGTTACTATCGTCGTCCATGTCCACCACCCATCACCATTGTCATTTTATTCTTATATTTATTATCATTATCATTATCATCCCACTATCACCGTCAACACCCACCACCACCTATTGTCGCCCATTATCGCCAACAGCCACTGTCACCTACCTTGCCACACCTATCACCACCAACCACCATCATCTATCATTGCCCACCACTGCAGCCACCCACTGTCACCTACCCCCAATACACTAATCATCGCCGCCATTCGCCACCACCCATCACACTATTGCCTAGAAGCACCCATCGTCGCCCACCACCATCGTCGTTATCCTACCACTACCACTGCCACTGCCAACCACCATCGCCATCGTCCACCATTACCCACACCCACCACCACCATTATTGTCACCCATGACTGTCACTACCATCATTGTCATTCAAAACCCACCACCCACGACTGCTACTATCACCACGATCGTCGCCTTATCCACTGCAACCATCACCGTCTCCCACCATCACCACTGTCGCCCACCATCACTTCCACCTTTTACCCCCTCTACAATCGGTGCTTAATTTTTTTTATCTCTCCTCTATATTTGTCATTTGATTTTAGGCATGGATACAAATATGTTGACAATTTTTTTTATTATTCTATGCTTTCAAACACAGGGAATAACTAATACTTTCATATGATACCATAATAAAAATAAATTATAAGTCAACCAACTGTTTTTCATATAAATCATCTGTATCCCTATTTTTTAATAAAAAAATCATTTATTTTTTCTCTACATCATCAAAATAATTTAACAAATGTTTTCGTCAATACAAACGATACTTATCTATGTGATTACATCCTAAATGGTTACTAAATATTAAGTCATTGATATTTTTGAATGCACAAGATGAGAAACTTGCACATTAAGATGTTTTTGAAAAGTTAGAGGTTAACAATAAATTGTTTAAAAAATATAGAGGCGGATAATGAAAATTTTTAAAATTTGAGATACATAATAGTTAAAACTCTCATTTTTATCTCGGTTTCTGCTTCTGTTTTTTTTTTTTTTGACGTTACCTATATTCGTCATCACTATAGTTTTGCTGTTTTCTTATTAGTCTCTTATCTAGAAGGTTCTTGACTCAAGATGGGGCACCATGCATTGTCAATATTGGTCATATGCTTGCTTCTCTTTGAAATTTAGACATGATATATGTATGCCACCAGCTTCTTTTAGGTTTATCAGATAGGTTTCTATGTCAATTACATATCATGTTCATCATCT